>OZ010584.1:74138638-74146138 GCA_963932145.1 Acanthosepion lycidas | reverse complement strand
CGAACCTCGGTGTCGGTAGTTCTCATTTTCTTCCTATATGACATTTACTTTATTTACAAGAACAGTTTATATTGTTTTATTGACTTATATTAATAAAGCATCATCAGTCGGAAATCTGTTGATGGTTTAGATAAAATAATTCGAAAAGGACCAATCTTCAGAAATTCTGGTTGATTTATTGGTTTGTTTTTTTTTACGATTTATCAACCCTTTACAGCCCTTTAAAACCAGAAAACATTTTTAGATTGGATGATTTTTTTTTTTTTTGGGTGGGGAGATAATAATGATTTATTGACACAAGTATTACTAATTAACCCATAGCTGGGGAGAGAATAGGTGAATTCATATCTTTCCCTATGGTATTTACGTATAAGTAAATATAACAAAGCCAAATGGAATTGGAACTCTGTTCTACGATTAACAATTCCGAGCCATTATCCATTACAACACCTGCATATCTGAGCTTAAAGCACCTGGTATTCCCAAGCGGTCACCCATCCAGGTATTGAGCAGGCTCGACGTTGCTTAACGTTGTGTCAAGATATGTCCGTAAGGCTTTAGATATTCTAATTAAGGTCAAACAAAAATTGTGCTAAGAATCGATGACAAAAGGGAATAAAACAGGAAGTCGATAATTTTTTTTACAATTTTATCTTTTGGTAGAGAAAGTTCAAGATTTGATTGTGTACTAGATGACTTTTTAAAGAGATTTAAGCATTTATTAACACGTTCGTTACAATATGTAGCCGTCACTATTTACACGATGTGGAGAAATACATAGAAAATACGTTTTAAACTCGTCTAATGTGCTATTTGTCCGATTGACGCTTTTCTAGGAGATTGCAGATAAAAAGTGAGTGAAAATGAAAATCTAGACAGATAGGTAGGACATTGAGAGAGAATTTACAAAAAAAAAAAAAAAAAAAAAAAAAAGAAAAACGAGACCATTATTAAAATTAGTCAGAATAGTAACTTGTTGTCACTTGATCTCAATGGAGGACGCATCAGTTATAACAGATCGGAAAATTCATTGAGTACAAATAATAAGTAAAACTATATAGTTTTTTTTAAAAAACCTTTTCTCCAGTACTTTTTCTTAAAAATATTTACTAAATTCAGATTAGGCTGGCTCAAGGCCAGAGCATTAGGGTGACAATCAGACTCATTATTTTAGAAAATTAACTCATGAGACGAGCCATTTAATTACCGCGCAATATGGATATGAAAAAATTAAAATCTAAAATTGTTCGTAAATTTCTATAGAGGACTTGAGTCATGTGACAAGTAGAAATACTGACAAGCTCCTGTCAAGGGTAGCAATGAATGTTCCGTCATAGTGCAAGCAAAGGTGGCCTTCATGATTTTCACATAGGCATCAGTATGAAGTGAATAACAGCATGTGTTGGAATTTGAATTCGGTTTACTAGTTTTGTTTTCTGTTACAAAATCGCGTAAACGATTTTGAACTTTGTCAAAGCTGGAAATTAAGAATTGAACGCCTTCAATCCAAATATGACAGTGATACTCTATTTATGTGTAAACAAAATCTGACCTGACTGACGAACCTTCTCTATGTGCCGTGTCCCTTCAGGATCATGGCCCTCCTCAATTTCCCGTCTTTCGTAGCTCTTAATAAATGTTATCTTTCTGTTATTCCTTCTAAACCCTGTTGCGCCATCCATTTATTCAAGCTCTCTAAGTAGGGTATAAGGTAGCACGGTGGAGTAATGGATAGCGGCTCGTATTGAGGAATCTGAGAGCCGAGTTCGAATTCCAGTCGAATCCATTACATTCACTTACGTGCTAATACTCTTGGGAAAGGTATGAATCATCTTTTTCTGCCCCCCACCTATGGGTAAATAGTAGGACAGACCGAGTTCTGTAGCTTTGGATGACAACTGGTCTATTGCAGAAAGAAATGGCAACCTACTGCGGGAAAAATTTGCCTCGTCAGTCATGTATCGAAAGATACATGATCGCCTAAGCGTGTATCACGCATGGCACATAACTAGGGTATGAATTGTTTTCCTCTGTCCCACTTGCCTTCAATTTGTCCTGTGAGTATCAGATTTTCCAAGGCCTCTTTCCTCATTATGTGTCCTTGAAATTTCAACTGTCTCCTCTTGATGTTAAGTATGTTCCCTTTTTGTTTCGATTTTCTCTAAAACTTGGACGTTGCTTACATGGTATTAGAAGAGTTATATTTGGTTAGTGTTTAACAGAGAATGAACTCCAGATCTTAGAATTTCTGTTTATACTTTTAATTTATTTTTTATTAATTTCTAATCATTTCACCTCATGCAAGGCAATAAAGCTACTAAGATGTGGTGGGGGTATTGTGTGTGAAAGAATATAAGAAAAAGAAAAAAATTATTCAGGACCGAGAACAATAAAAGAATAGACATTAAATAAACAAGATAACGATTGACATTATATTTAAATTTTTTTGAATATATTTATTTTGTTTTTAAACGAATGGCAACCATTTTGCTTCCAACAAAGATGGTTTCTTGTTTATTTTGAAGAGAAAGACAGAAAGAGCAAAAAAAAAAAAAAAAAAAAAAAAAAAGGAAGAAAGAGACCATCTCCGGTTTTTTTGTGGATTAATCAGAATTCCAATCTATGAAAATTGCTAAAGGAAAACAAAATGCTAAATTACTGCTATTAAGCCCTTCTGCGGTGGTGAATCACATTTTATCTGTGTATAAAAGGGACCAATAAATAAAGCGTTGATTTGGAAGTTATCACACTATGTGATATGATAAAAAAAACAAAAAAACAACAACAACAAAAAAGGAAGAGGACATTAAATTTTCCTTCGATCGTGAAGAGCAGTGAGGAATCTTTTGCGAGATCAGGTGGAATAGTTACGAGCCGAGCTTTAGCGACATCAAATACGCTCTTTCCAATCAATCAGATAAAATGGACTTTTAGCGGGTAAGATCAATACGAACGAAGGCTGCCATGTTAGTCGATCATAGGAAAGTTGTCTAAATTCAAAAGCAATTTAAAAAGAAGCGAAATAATCATCATCATCAACAATAACAAATAATAATAATAATTTTTTACTATCATTCACCTAATGCAAAGCCTAGGAGCCACTCAATATAGAGGGTTGCTAAATGTGGTAAATCAAAGCAGGAGACCTTCTCTTTGGGTTGGAAACATCATGTCTGAGGGGAGGGGTCTAGACACCGGGATTTATTGGAAGAAGTAGGGGTAACAAAAGCTGCTCGGAGATAAGGTGGCATCCCCACCCCATTTCCTATAGGATTACTGTAGAACTATAGCATTAAAGGAACACCTGTAGGGAGAGTGACATACAATCATGAGTGGAGGAGCAAGTACAAAATCAAATGGGTAGTATACTAAAGTTTTAAATCTGTTCAAGTCAGAATAGTAGAAAACTCTATCTCTCTCTCTCTCTCTCTATATATATATATATATATATATATATATATATATATATATGAACATTTCTCAGAGTTAATCTGTAGAAAAGACAATATTTTGATTTTAAAAATGCTACACTCTTAAAAAAAGAAAATAACTCACTCAGAAGGAAAATTCTAGAGAGTGCCGCCATTGAATATTACCCAAATATTAATCTACGCCCAGGCTTTTCCCCTATTTCACCTTTCTTAACAAAATTGCTGCTCTCCCAAACAAACATACACAACAATATCGTAAAATCAAAGAAAAAAATGATTGAATGCGTCAACACACCAATAATAACAATATCTCCACACGTGACAGAAATTGACGTAATTTTCAGTTAACAGTATGAAAATAGCGTTCCCTAAATTCTTCCAGTTGCTAAGGACATTTTGTTTTTGCTGTTATTAGTTACTTTGTTTAAATAAATTCATTTCGTTTTTTTGGCTTTGAGGAAGTCTCCACCATTAGACGAAACGCGTCAGCAACTACTACAGTTTTCCTATTGTCATATATATATATATATATATATATATATATATATATATATATATATATATATATATATATATCTTTCGTTAAGTAGGTCTGACAATTTGCTTAACTTTTTATTTAGTTTTTTCCAGCGTTGTTTTTTCCGTTTGGTGAGGGTGAGGGAGTACAAAAACTGTCCATGTCGTCCATTGTCCCAATCGCTTCGCTTTCGGCCACTTCCTTAGTCAAGGGGATTTTGTGCTGTTAGCTTCTTACCGAGGCGTCTACTCAAAGATGTCATATATATATATATATATATATATATATATATATATATATATAAACAAAAGCAAAACTTATCTTAACCGACGCATTTCTTCTCTCATGGTCTTCATGCAGACAAATGCAAAGAATTTATTCTGTAACAAGTATTTATAAACACAAGTAAAAATGTTAGTTTTTCAGAATTTTTAAATTTAAAAACCCTTATAAATAAATACTAGACTAACTGAAAGTCAAGGTAAATTATGAAGGACGCTAAGTGATGTAATTTAATTTCTAATAAACGAAAGTAAGTAAATGTTGTTGTTAATTTTTTATGTAATTATTATTTACATTATTTTATTTTGAGATTAATTTATGTATTATATATTTTCAAAAATGGAAGGTTGCGAATTTATCCATTGTTTTTAAATTTAAATGTGTTTCTCGTCATGTATATTGGTTTGGGAAAGGAATATTCCTTTGAGGAAAAATATATTTGAAAAACGAAGATATTTTGAAAGTATCAGTGACGTAGATTCATATTTTGGTGCGATTCAATAGCAGCAGTTTCAAGTAAGTTACTTTCTGTTTTAATAAGTGTGGAATTCTTTAGACCGAAGTTATTGTTGAACTCATTCCTATTGAATGGCGAATGCTTATGTGTAAAATTGTCAATGTATTGGAATTTTCCTTTTGTTTTTATTTATATTCTCCTTTTACAATTATATTTTTAGCTATATTTGATTGTTTTTACACACACACACACACATATATATATATATATACATATGGAGAAAAGATGTATGACAAACTTTTCGTGGGAATTCATAGGACTGAGTTTGCTTAAGTTGATGTGGTTATACGCACGAGCGAAAGCTGCTTGGAACTGATTTTTTTTAAAATGCGTTTTGGGTCTATAATCAAGACAATTTAATTTAGATTCTTTTTCTTTTTGTTTCCATCATCTTTGTGATTAAATATCACACATTGTGATGACAGAAAGTCTGTCAAGAATAGTGAAGAACCTGTATGCAAATTTACTGTAGATGACCAAGCGATTAAAGCACTTTCTAAATATTTGCGTCTATGTGAATTATTTTCTGTTTTAATTACAGAAGCATATTTTATGCCAACATTGTGGTCAGTCTTGTTACTGTAAGCAACTAATGGAATTAATGTGTTGTTTTGTAACATATCCCTTTTGTGTTCATATATCTTTTATTTAAACTTCTTGGGGTTTCTTTTAGGCTATCATTGCAGGTGATAGAGTAAATACCTTTTATGTTTTGCCTCATTTTCTTGTTTTGTATTGATTAAATCTTTTATTGTTTTAGATGTAAATATTTATTATTATAAAATACAATAATTGCGGAACATGACCCAAAAAGTGGGGAGTGGGTTGACGCTGGTCATCATTAACTATGCTATACCTAGCTATTCCGATTCACGACCCATTCATTCAATACAAATGTTACATATATCAAATGAAGACACTCTTCACCTTTTACTCCTACATATACCACAATACCCCATACACAAAGGGAACCTACAAAATGAACCCCATGATTTAAATATATATATATGATTTAATATATATATATATATATATATATATATATATATATATATATATATATATATATATCTGATATGAAATGAGGGGGAGGTGTATGAATCCCAATTACAAGCAAATTATTACAAATGTATATTGTTTTAGATTTAGTTTTGATAAATTTTATATTGAGTTTAGATAAATTCTTTTCGATTGTAGTTGTGATAGAGTTCGTTGATAGTACAATATTTTTTGATTTGTGGTGCTGTCAGAAGGGGCTGCTGTTCTATTTTGTTATATTCAACGATCCTTTTGTTCTGCATTGAATATGAAATAATCATGGTATTGGTGTGTATTGAATGTATTTTCAATATATTTCTCCACTTCATGTAAATATTGAGGGCTGCATATTCTGAGTGCTCTAAAGTAGAATCCGATGATTATTCAGGATTTTATCTTGTTGTTATGATGGGAATATAAATTCATTAGAAGATTTTTATTAGTGTTTATTTACCCATAGCTGGAGGGAGAAGAAGAGGATTCAAGGGTATTAGCACGTAAGTTAATGTAATAGATTCGACTGGAATTCGAACTGAGCTCTCCGATTCCTCAATCCAAGCCGATATCCATTACTCCACCGTGCCTAGCATAACAGTGCAGATTCTTATTTGAATTTTATCAAAGATCTCTAGATATATAGCAGAAAAGACAGACCAGATGTGGCAGAAATATTTGATGCCCGGACGAATGGTAGACTTATAAATTTGTAAGATGAACATAGTATATAAAAAAGAAAGTATATGCATTATCATAGGTATTGCAAGCGCTCGAAGCAATAGAGAATTTTGCAAAGGAAAAAAAAAAGGAAAAACAATGATAGTTTAAAACGGAAAGTGCACAAATTATTGTCACTGAAAAGATTGGAAGCCACCCCCATTGTTGTTGACGCCCTAGGAATTATAATTGCTAAACTTCTGAAGTGGCTGGAGAACATTGGGTTAAATGTCAAGATTGGTCATTTAAAGAAGACTGTTACCTTAGGAACTGTTCGTATACTCTGAAATCATGATAAAAACGCGCCACCTCTGTTCACTGACTGTGGAAAGCTAGTACTTTGCCGTATTTGCAAATCAAACACCACCACCACAAACAACACCACCAACCACACCACCACCTCCAATAATAATAATAATAATATGACAGTCCCGGCAGATTGTAATGTATCTTTGAATATCTTCAAAAATCTCAAATACAAGAATCTTCAAGTGGAAATAAAAAAAAAAAAAAAAAAAATTGCTGGCACATGACGACATCATTAATTCCAATTGAAGTTGGAGTCTTCAGATTGATTCCAAAAGGTTCCGATAGACCCATCGAAATGATTCCTGGCAGTCCACGCCTTAAAGAAATGCAAAAAATTGTACTCATAAGTACAGCTCACATATTACGAAGATCTTTATCTATGTAATATATGTGTGATCATAGTTTTTCGTTTTTTGGGTTTTTTTTTTGCAAAACTGATCAGTACAAGATGTCATGATTCCATTTTTGACCTTAGGTTTCTGTTTGGGACCCGGACCGGAAGGAAATGTCTATAGAAAACAAAACTAAGTAAATACAAAAACCTGGAGAAGGAAATTGAAAAAAACTGGCACTTAAAGATTAAAAGTTTTCCTGTTGTGGTTGGAGTTTTGCGTCTGATAAAGAAAGGAACACAACAGCAAATCCCTGGTGCATCATTCCTCCAGGAAATCTATAAAATAATTCGAACAAAC
>OZ010584.1:74121138-74136138 GCA_963932145.1 Acanthosepion lycidas | reverse complement strand
CGACCAACACGCTTGGTATTGGTAGCGGCACCAAATGTGACGTTCTAACCTTTTGGTGATTCGGATGGGAATCTGGTTAGATTCGGTATCAGCCTTGTTGTTCCCAGCTCGCCTCCAACATCTGGTTACCAAAGTAACTGTTTAGATTTCCAGTCTAACCTACCCACATTGTGAATTGATCTTAGGCAGACGAAATCAATCAGTCGCCGGGCCGTAATGCAACCCGAGTTCGATCAAGGGTAACACCGCACAAGTATATGTAAAATAAAATAAAATAATAACTCGAAAAGTTAAAATGTGTTAAAAAAAAAGGATAACAATATTTTATATCTGGTTGCTGAATACAGGACTGCGTCTTCTTCCCAACCCGCTATATGGATTCGTGACACTTTGTGTTTGTTAGGCGAGTCTTAACATCTTAAGTTGTTTGTTCTTTAAGAAACTGGTTCTTGGTGTATCTTCAGGCGATATTCGTGAAACTTGTTTTGGTGGTGTGAGTCTAAGTGGTTCTTCAAAAATAAATTGTTCTTGGCTAGAAGTTGAGTTCAGAATTGCGTGAATCTTAGTCAGCTTCTGCGAGGCGGGTCTTCAGAGCTCTCAGCTCACTGCAACTGCTTGCCTGTCTGTCTCCAACCCCAACTGCTTTTCACTCGCTGCGACTCTGCTTATATGGACGCCGACCAAAACCGGGGTGGGCTTGTCGGGGTTTGAGGTTCCTTGATAATTCTAAACCCACAATCCACTTCTTTGTTTTCGGTCAGGAAAATTTTATTTTCCATTTTTGGAAGTCTTTCGTCTTCCCACCTTCTTCTGTTCTCATATTGGTATCTCACCCATACCCTCAGAGGGTGTCAACGGGTTTCACCTCTCTCTCACAGTGGCATCTCACACCTGTCACTTCAGGGGGGCACAACAGGCCTCCCCTCCTTCTTCACATGATTACCTCCGCCTAACGCTCATGCCACCATTCAGCCAATGGACGCCCAGCAGCGTGAGCGTGGCCAGACTAGCCTCGGTTTAAAAATCTTGCTCAAAGAAAGAAAAAAAAATATCTTCCCTTTTTCTTCTTTTTCTTTTCTTTCCTTTCTTCGAGGAGACCTCACACCCTAGACTCTTATCTTAACCGAATCACCTGGAATTCGTCAATCAGATTTTCACTAGCATCAAGTAGGTGGCCATTTGGACGTATTTGCATTCTTGGTGCCAATTACTGATCCGATAAAATAGTTTCGCTATCATAGCCAGCCCTGACGATAAACAGATGCTCCTCTCAATGATATTCTGCATATAGACAAAGGCTTAACCTTTCCTTCATGGTGGTCAGCGGACACTTTTGTTTTTCTCGGACAGTGCGTGCTTAATTAATTTTTATTTTTATCTCTTTAGAATTCTGCGGGAGGTAACTTCTCCAACTTGAAAATTTCCTTTATCATTGCCATGGGCAGATTGGACATATCTTACTCTCCGCCTCGTAACATAAATCAGATTAAATTCTGTGTTTCACCTTCTCGACAATGGAAATAAAAATCTTACCACTTTCCCTGTCAGAAAAATAACACCGCTTAGTGTCCTTTTCGTGATGGCTTCTTATCACCTAAATTTAATTCTCGCCTTTCTTTTTTTCTTTTTTCTTTCTAGCGACGTAAATAGTGTCACAAGCTAAAAAAGAAAGAAAGAAAGAAAGAAAACAAACACAGGTAGCTATGGAGAGCCATGATCGCAAAGAAGAATGTCAAACGGTTATCGATTGAGCCAATTATCGTTAACACTGATATTTTTCTTGTTTGATGAAAGGCCTTTCTTTCCTTATTTAGTTTCTTATACGATCTTTTCGGTTTCTTTTCGGCTTCTTTCGTCGTCAGGAAGTTTCCGCAGCAGAATTCCATGAATAAATTACAGGACAAAACGGAAACTAGCAAAGGAACATGTTTCGTCATATATTAAGAATGAAAACAGCAGGAAATACAACAGAGAGAGAAAGAGAGAGAGAGAGAGAGAGAGAGAGAGAGAGAGAGAGAGAGAGAGTCTATGTGTGTGTGTGCGTGTCTATGTGTGTGTGTGTCTATGTGCGTGTGTGTGCCTGTGTGTGTCTATGTGTGTCTGTGCGTGCAGGAGGAGACTGGACAAGTTTAGATGACAGTAAAATGGTAACTGATTCTGCAATTGAACGTCAAAGTCACCCGCGCGCTTATGTGCATGGGGGGTAGTGGTGGAGGTACGGGGGGAGACGGTAAGTCACCATATCTATAATTTGATTTATTATCAAGTAGAAAATAAAGGACGAATCGTCCACCCTTTTCTTCCAGTCCGTGTCAGAAGACCGGATTCAATTATCGTATACAGTGTTACCCGGATATAAGAGACCCTGATATAAGAGAAACACGGATATAAGATATATTTTCTCTGGTCCCAAATTATTCCCATACTTACCTAAACAAAATAGACCAAACCCGGATATAAGAGAAATCAGGATATAAGAGACTTCTCCGGTCCCGACAACTCTCTTATATCCGGGTTACACTGTACAAATATGATAAACAGTGTCATGTAATGGATTTCACTTTTCAAGTATAGAATAGATTTAAATAATAATAATAATAATAATGAGGGTTAAAAGCTGATATCGAGGCTGCGACTAGAACTGTCTTGTAACACCACAAAAATCGGTCTTCAAAGATACCTGGAAACAAATTCAAAAGGGACTTTCAAGTAGGTGAAGAAGTGCAAATAAACTATAATACACTTACTACAGCTGCAGAGATCCTAAAAAAGAAATTCAAAAGCAAATGCAGTCTACCAAATGCAGAAATGATGTCAAGCCACTTCATGGTCAATACTCTGCCCGTACCAAACAACCTGATGTAGACAGGCCCCGTACCGATCAATGGCTAAGTAATGTATGGCTAAAAGCTGAAACCGAAGGTTTTATTATTGCTGCACAGGACCAATTCTTGCTAAGTAGAAATTACCAGTCATACATACTAAAAAACTGTTGATTCCAAATGCAGATTCTGTGATAAATGACACAAACAATTGACCATCTTGTATCAGATTCCACAGTGTTAGCACCAACTGAATATAAAACTCTGATAGAGTGGGCCAATATCTGCACTGGAAAATATGCAACTTTTTACGGGAAGGCAACTGCAAGAAACTGGTATGAATATCACTCAGACCTGGTTAGAGATATAGGATCTGTTACAATTTTATGGGACTTTTAGCTAATTGCCCGGACATTGTTATCAATGACCAAATGTGCTTTCTTATTGACATAGAAGTCCCTGCATATTGAATACTATAAAAATACAAGCATCTTGAATTGAAAATGCAAAACATATGTGACACATGAGGGTATCAATAATTCAAGTTGAAGTCCTCAGATTGATTGGAAAAGGTTCCGATAAACTCATTGAAGGGATTCCTGGTAGTCAATGCCTTAAAGAAATACAAAAAATTGTACTCACAAGTGCAGCTCACAAATTAGTAGATAAGTATCTAGACATTGTTAGAGAACAGACGAATTTATGGAACATGAAAGTGACTGTTCTTCCAGTAGTTATTGGACTACTAGGAAAAACGTTGAGAAAAATATGCAAGGCCTGAAAATCTGAAGAAGAACAGAATCAATCTTGACAACGGCATGATTGAAAGAAAAGCAAACAAACAAACGGTCACTCCCTAAAAGTAAACAAAAAAAAATAAATAAAAATAAAGTACGTGATACTGAGGAGAGTTCTGGATTAGAGAGGAGGCTTACTATCATTCAATCTTTGTCAATCATCATCTGATCCTTGTACTGAAAACCCAGTGAGTGCACAGTACTAATAGAATGTTGTGAGGTTGATAGAGTCGGCAACAAGAAGCGAATTGGATAGCATTTAAATCACCAACGCTATTAAACTTTCAATTCATTTTAGCCCAGTCTCTTTTAAGAGAATTAGAATAATTTTTAATCTTTTAAGAGAATTAGGATAATTTTTAATCGTTAAGAATAATTTTGATTTTTCCGTATCAAGTCGAATGGATCACTTATAACAAATTTAACATAGGAGAAAAGGAAATTGAACATAGAACAGGATGCACCAGAGGGAGTTTCGCCCAATACCTCAAATTAGTACAAAACTAAAAAAAAAAAAAAAATCATTCATGCAACCAAATCCGTTGAGAAATATCTAAACTGTCAACCACTTTCCAAGAAGAAATGATTAAAAATGGGTTTGAGTGAGTGAAGCTTGTGAACTGGTACTACCGAAAACCATTGTGTTCTAAGAAATAAGACTTTCTAAAATAGAAAATATGATCCGGAAATGAGAGGAGAGCAGTGATGGCGCCTAAACTGAATCTATCATAAAAATTCGGGATGTGGAATTAGTAAATACTAAACACTTTAGATCCATCAGCGTATGGATCTAGTGAAACAAATTTAGTATAGGAGAAAATAAAATTGTCTCTAATTTTCTCAGAATCGTCTCGTTGTATGGGGTGGAATAAATCCGGTGAGAAGACACACCCTTCCTTCACACTACGTTCTATTTTGTATAACTGCTGAAGTGTCAGAAGCAGTTTTGACCAACACCGAAAATTGCTACAAAACCAAAAAATGAACCTAAAACTCGAGTTACGTTCTAAAATTGCCTCATCAAATCGAGACTTGTATCTGAATGCCGTGCATGATGCCAAACCTGTTCAAAAATATCTACACTGTCAGCTCTATACAACCAGTTGTCAAAGAGCATACTTTTTTAAACATTGTTCACTGGCGCTACAGAATCACAAATAAAGAACTGTACCAGTTAACAGAAACCTCACCACTTGAGGTATACCAACAGCAGCAACAACTAAAATGGATAGCATTTGTAACTCGAAGAGAAAATAAGGACATAATGAAGATGTTGACATACCGCACAACTACTGGTCTTGAGAAATCTATTTTCCTGAAAAATTGTTTTAAGGGAAAGGTTTTATAAATTTCAAACGATAGCAGTACTGGCTGCTCGGTCAATGAATGCCAAACGTTTTTCTTAGAGTGAAACCACTAATATTATTATTATTACCATTACCATTGGTTACCACAGTTTCGTATATGCAATTTGTCTAAACACAACTCCCATATGTCATTGGTTTTCACACTGTTTCCCTATACCGACGACTATCACAGCTCTCATGGATACTAATTGAAATGAATGCGCCAGAGGGACACACGCATATATTCTTGTTGCACATTCAGTCCAATTAGACGAGATTTTTTTCTTTATATGCCGTATCCTCTCAGGACGTAGGCGATCATGATTCTTCACAATTTGGTGTCCTTTGTAGCTCTTAATAAATGTTTTCCTTTTGTTATTTCCCCAAAATCTTCTGAGAAGTTCACTAAGTATGTTATGCGTTGTTTTCCTCTGGAACTCATGCCTTCAATCTGTTCTGTGAATATCAGATTTTCCATGCCTTATTTCTTCATTATGGGTCTTAGAAATTTATATTGTCACTTGCTGATGTATATTTAACATCAGCAAGTGATATAAATAAGTAACTTAAATATAAGTTTCCTTTTTACTTCCATTTTCTCTAAAATTTCGTCGTTGCTCACATATTCGGACCATGGTATCTCCAGCATCCTTCTGTAGAATCACATTTCTGTTGCTTCAAGTTCGTTAATCTCTGAGGGGATTCTCCAGCAGAAACTGTTATATAGGAGGAGAGATATCACATAGTTGTTCAGTACTCTTTTTGTTTGTTTCTTTCTAAGATTTCTGTTTCTTAATACTCTGCTTAGCTTTTGGAATGTATATTTGGCTATCTCCATACGCCTTCGGATTTCAGTGCTGATCTTTCCATCCTCCGTTGAAACAATTCCTAGATATTTAAGTTTTTGTACTTGTTTGATTTTGGTATCTCCTATTTGTAATTTGCATTCTGGGTTCATCCATTTGAAAACAATCATGGATTCTGCGTTCTTGCATTTGATGTTTAATCCTTTCTTTTCACTTTCGATCGCTACCTTCTCTAGGAGTCTTTGTAATTTTCTTTGACTGTCGTCGGCATATCGTATTATGTTAAGATTGTGGCCACCAATAATGAACTCTGGTAGGACTTCTAGTTCTCTCATAATTGCCTCGTTGTATAGGGTGAATAAATCCGGCGAGAAGACACACCCTTGCTCCACACCGCGTCCTATTTTTGTATAACTGCTGAAGTTATATTTTACCTGTATGCAGGCGGTTAGCTGCCAGTATAGGTTGTTGATTATTCTAATATCTTTTCCAAATGTGTTAAGGTTGCTAAGCAGTTTCAACACGTCTTTGCGACGTATTTTATTGAAAACCTTTGTATAATCTAAAAAAGACAGGTACAAGTCCTTCTGAATTTGTATTGCTCTTTCTGATAACATTTTGAACAAAAAATATCGCCCTCCCTTTTTCAAGGTTTTAACGAACACGGAATGTTCCGGCCCTATTTCCGGCCTCGTTTCGCTGTACACTCTATTCCTCAGAAGTTAGATAATTTTTTCTTATATGGTTTATTAGGTTGATTGTCCAATGGAGTTCACATTCGTTTGCACCTGGCTTCGTGGTCAATGCTAGGAAAATAGGTTTACTTAGGTCTTCCGGTATTTATCGGAATGTAAAAACACCAGTCAATGCTATGAGGTACAGTTGCTATAACTTGAGGATTTGCGGAGATTTAAAAAAAAAACAAAATAAAAAAAAAACTATTAAAATAGCATTCTATATTATATTTACATTCTACGTCCACCTCAATCATATTTTTTAACTGATATTTCATATTTATTCTCTTTCTTTTTAGGTTGTTTTTATAACTAATATTAGGAATGCAAGAAATTAATACCAAAAACAGTTTTCTTTTTTTGTTGCGATATCCTAGCACAAGGGTCACCAAAATAAGGCACGCGAGCCGGATCCGGCCCCGATGTCAGTTCATTCGGGTTGTTGCTTTACTGTGCTACAAATGAGTTAAACTATAATTATTTATATGGAATTATCAATAGATTGTAGTTAAAATTACTATGTAGAAAAATTAAAACAAACATAAGTAAAATGCCAAAATTTGCGCAATCTGATTTTTGCATCCGACATTTATATAAGTCTTAGGAAAATCAGTGAAATAAAAAAAAAATTGATATGCGAGGGTTTTCGTGTAAGTACCTGCAATGAAGTTTCTAAGAAAAGCGATTACAAGCCTGCTGCAGCAATTATGTTTTAACTTGCATGGCCGTGTTTAAACCGGTTTAAAGAGCGCCATATATAAAAATGGACTGACTTCAGCGAATTATGTCATATAATTTGCCTGAACTTATAAAATCTAAAGCATGTAAAGTCAGCATATGGAATGAGATTGACTGATGAATATTTGAAAGCATTTCTCATTGGATGCAGCAATACCAAAACAAATATTAATTATATTTTCAAAGGTAACGCCTGTTTCACAAATCCCACTAACGTTTTATATGGCTTAGTTTGTTAGACTCAGATATGTGCGCACTTGGTGTAATATAACTATTTTATTGCTATTGTCGCCTTCGTGGATAACTTTTTAGTAAATAAGTCTCTTTATTGTCTTTATTTTTGCACATTCAGTGTATTGTATTAAAGAAAATGGTCATCCGGCTCGCGCGTCATTCTTTCAGTTATCTAGTCCTCTGTGAAAAAAGGTTTGGTGACTCATGTCCTAGCAGATGACAGACATTATGAGCAGAACAAATAGGTCACCTGGAGAAACGCTTAAATTTGGTTCCTTTTAAGTTGTTTCTAAACTTTTAACCAAACCTCGTCAAATTCTGTTGCTACCTGATCAATCAAAATAGGGCTGATGAAAACCTTTCTCAATTGAATTAATAAAGCGATTTCAGCATTTGTCTTTATAACAGAAAGTATCACAAATTTTCTTCTTTAACTACCGTATCCCCTCAGGACATAGGCGGTCATGGTTTTCCACAACTTTCTTGTAGTTCTTAAGAAACTTTGTCTTTCTGTTATTTCTCCTAAGCCCACTTACGCCATCCATTTACTCAAGCTCACCAAGTAGATTATACCCTGCTTTCCTCAATCCCTCTTACCCTCCATCGGTTCCGTGAGTATCAGAGTTTCCAAGCCTTCTTTCCTCATTATATATACTCCACAGACACCAACTGTCTCTTCCTGATGTTAAGTATTAGTTTCCTTTTTGTTTCTATTTTCTCCAAAACTTCGTCGTTACTCACATGTTCGGTCTACAGTATCCTCAGCATCCTTCTGCAGAACCACATTTCTGTTACTTCAAGTCTCCTCTTCATCTGTGATTCTAAATTTTGATAGCCTTCAGATGAGAAGCCTAATGATGGATGAGAAGTTAAAAATAATGATAACTGTTATGGGAACTTACCCATAATAATAATGGACTATTCCTGACATTATAAATACTTCGCCTCTCAAGAGGTATGAGGAGATTGGTCGACGAGTGTCTGACTTTCTTCTGACCGGAGGCGGCGTGATTTTTGGAATTCTATTCTTTATATTGCAGATTGACGAACTTGTTCGACGGACTTTTCTTCGGCCCACGAGGATTTTCCTTAATATTTGTTTATTGCTTAATTGACGAACTTTCTTCGCCCCACCAAGTTTTTTCTGTTTAAGTTAAGTTATTGCTTAAGTTTTCCTTTTTTCTTTCTTTCATTTCTTTTTCTTTGATTTTTTTTTTCTGGGCTTCGGCCCACATTTTTATTTTTTTTTTAGTACGGTTTGACAAAGTCTTACCGGACGACTGCTTTTTATTTCTGTTTATTTCTTTTCAGTTTTTCGTTTTAAAACAATAAGTACCGTTTAGGAAAAAAGAAAAAGAAAGCTTTGGTTTTATTTCCTTTTTAGTTTAAACCCTCCCTCGTTTTTATTTAATTAGCAACTTCGGTTGCAATCTTTTCATTCTTTGGTTTGACTAGTTTGTTTTTGTTTTGCATTTAATTTATTTCTTTAGCAGCTTCAGCCGCAAACCTTTATTTTTAATTTGGTTTGACTAGTGTCAAACCAGACATTTTCTTTTCTTTTCTTTTTCTTTCTGAATTTATTTGTTGACCAAAAAAGAGAGGAGTTTCTTTTATTGTTTTTTCTTTTATTTTCGGCAACCTTTCGGCGCCATTTTTATTTTATTTTTTTTAAAAAGTCTTACCTGTCTATTTATTTCTTTCAGTTGATCTAGTTTGTAGTTTGTCTTTTATTTTATTTATTGGATTTATTTTTAGTTTTCCCAGTTTATTTATTTTTAAAGTTTATTGTTTTTGCTTTTGTAATTTTAATTTCCTGGTGTATCCAGGTTTTCCTTTATTTGTTTAACTTTGTTTGTTTTTGCCTTCTCCCAACTGCTTTCCCCATTGTTAGATAAAATATATAGAGACCCGCAGGTGGTAGTCTGCACACTCTTTCAATATGGCCGACGAAGCCAGTCGGTCAGGTGTTAAAAAGGACCTTTTCGGGGCGGCTGCTAAGGCCAACCCCCCGGATAAAACTAAATCCGCAAACAAACGGGCAAATGCTGCCCCAAATTTAGAAGAACGTGCGAAGGATGCTAGTAGCACAAAAAAGGGAGAGACTAGGCAGGTCTCAAGCCAAAATGACGAGGTGCCGAAGGAGGCACAAGCTAAGACAGCCGAGGAATTGCCCTCTTGTTGGAAGTCCTCCCCCAAGTTGCATAGTGAACATGGCGGATTTCTTGGAAAAGGCCAAGGGTTATGCTCATCTTGTAAATAAAGATGGGCTCCTTGAAGACGTCCAAGAACTCAATGTGTTCTCAAAGAGAATGGTGTCGGTTTTCGTGGTGGACAAGCGAACTCGCAAAATTTGTCGCTCCACGAAAGACATAGTGATTAAATCACTTTTGTCCCTGGGGATAAAACCCCAAAGAGTCATTAAAGGTGCTGAGTTCTTCATGTGGGACATTCTGCTGTCCACGCCAGAAGATTGCCTAGCAATGGCAAAGAAAGAATTAATCACCAAAGACCTGATATTAAGGACGGAATATGAGGGTCGGCGAAGGACCAGGGTGGCCGTTTTTGAGGACCCTCCTCAAATTTCGGGAGAGCACCTGGCTGCATTTTTTATGCAGTTCGGCCAGATTTTAGGGGCTCTCTCCGATAATTTGAACGGGGGATGGACTTTCGATATTATGTTAGATCAGGCGGCCTTCAAGTCCATCCCCAACTGTTTGGATTTAGGCGACCGGAAAATGCCGGTCATTGTGACCGGTAGGGAACCTACTTGCTGAAGGTGCGGAGAGACTGGTCACCTTTCCTCCTCCTGCCCAGGGAAGAAGGCCCCTGGAGTTCCAGTCGCAGGCGACCAAAATCCCCCTTTGGCCGAGAATGTCAAATCCGAGGCGCCTGTAGTGGGCCTAACTACGAAGCGGACCGTTGGGGAAAATTCCTCGGTTGGGTCCTTACCCACATTACCCCCTAAACCGACGCCTCCCACAAGTGTGGAGAAGGATGAGGGGGATGGCGCCTTGTAGTTAGGGGCAAAGGGAAGATTCAAACAGCGGGGCCTCTGTCTCATCATGAGCCCAGGGATAAAAACACCTACAGCCCCATTCCCTCTACCAGCTCTGAGGGCGACGCCCCGGCGTCTTATGAAAAAAAACGCAACAGCAACCCAAAAATTAAACGAGCCAAGCTGGCAAAAAATCTTAGACCTGAAGAAGTTAAAAGAAAAACTGGAGACCAAGCAGGCTAAAATTCAAATAAGGCTGGGGGCACCGGGCCCGCTATCCTCTGCCCCGTCTTCCCCTTCATCATCTAAAAAGACATTCACCAAACCACCTCCGTCCAAATCTTTGTCAAACACTCCGGCGAAATCATTTCATTCAACTAAACCTTCTCCGGTGAGGACGCCTTCTAGCATGACACCCTCCACAACACCCAAAGTCACACCTATTTCTACACCCAATCATTCACCTCAAAAAAAGAGATATAGAAGCCCAGATTCACAACCAGCTACTGACAAGAAAAAAAAAGAAAAGAAAATCAAACCACCTTATCTCCCAGGGGAAGACGTCTGCCGCGTATCCCGGGAACAGACAGAAAGGGTCTTCGGGCAAACTAAAAACCCGAAGCCCTTAAAAGTACTTTGGAATTTCCGGCACATCAATGGAGTTGATGTGGAGGTGCCGGAAAATTTTAAGAATGCCAGAACTTTGCTGACTGTGGTGAGAACTGGCCCGGGTACGCGGGAGATTGGGGGCATGATAGAGGAGGCAAAGGCGTCCTTGAAAGTCGTGCCCCCAGCCGCAGTACTTTTGGAAGAAAAATTAGACTCATCAAAACAATGTAAAGGACGGGTCCCTCTTTTTGTTCACCCATCCCTTTATAGGGCACTTAAACTAACATCCTGCGGACATCGGCGGCTTGTCTCATGATGATACTCTCGATACTGAGATGATGTCTGGTTCGATGGGACAAGCTTTCGGTGTCCTCACTCCAGCTATGTTCTATCCTGAAGGACAACCCTAATTCGATTTGACAATGGTGCTCTGGTTAGCTAGTTTGAATGTCCGGGGCCTGAGGTCCGAGTCTCGCAGGGCGAGGCTCTCTCGTCATCTTCAGCGCCTCGGGGTGAATGTATGTTGTTTGCAAGAGACCCGGTTTTCTTCTCATGATCGTGAGGACATACTGTCTAGGGGGTTCGCCCTTTATTCAGCATGTTTTGATGGTCGTTCGAGGGGTGTCTCTTGGCTAGTGAGCAGGTCTTTGAAGGCTGCATGTACCCTTGTCTTCGCGGATCCGGCGGGCAGACTTTGCGTGCTGGATGTTACCATAAAGGATAAGGTTCTACGTCTCATTGGGGTTTATGCGCCCAATATCCATGCCGAGCGGCCTGCTTTGTTTCGGCAGATCGCGCCGTACTTGACGACGTTTCGTCGGGTAGTTTTAGCGGGGGATTGGAATGCCGTCCTTGACCCCGATATAGATCGTATAGGGCAAAAACAAGGTACTAACAACCCGGACGTGAAACCATTTCGGCACTTTATCGATGAATTTGATCTTGTCGATAAGTACCGAAATGAACACCCTCGGGAGGTAGCATGGACTTGGACAACTAGTGGCAACTCGGCTCCTGGGACGCTTGCGAGCTACCTCGACCGACTCTTAGTTAGGAGAGTCGATGTAGGGCTCTTAGGGTATCAAAGCTTCCATTACATAGTTTTTACCGATCATAGGCTTGTCCGGGTCCGTGTAAACTTAGATAAGTCTAAGGTTAGATCGGCTGGCTACTGGAAATTTAACTGTTCATTATTTAGTGAGCAGGGTTTCCGGGACCAGCTCTTACTAATGATACAAAGGGAATTGACGGGGGCGGTTGTGGGAAACGCCTGGTGGGACAGCTTAAAATATAAAATTAGAACGTTTGCTGCCGATTTTAGTCGTCGACTCAATCTAGATAGATTAGCGGCGCAAACGGCTTTAGAAAATAAAGTTGATCGGGCCGTGAAATCCCGTGTTAGTGGGGAAATAGCCTTAGCTAAGGCAGAGTTGTCCTCCTCGCTTATCAAGAAGGATCAAGCTCTGGTAGTTAGGGCTAGGTTAAAAAGAATGTCTTTTGAGGCGACGAATATGGCCACTGAACTGCGTGCAGAGGAAAATCGGAACGCGACTAGGCGACATATAGCGTGCGTCACATTGCCGGATAAGCGGACCGTGACTACAAAAGTGAATGGGGTAAGATCGAAGCCTTTTGTATTGTCTCCCTCCATTCGTCAAGGTTGTCCGCTCTCGCCTTTGCTTTATGTTCTTGCGTTGGAACCTTTCCTTCGCAAGTTAAAGGCGAATCCTGTCCTGCGCGGAATTTCCCTGCCTGGGGCTTCCACCTCAGCCAGGTATTCTGCCTATGCTGACGACGTTTCGGTTCTTGTATCGAGCAGAGCCGAGATTGACGAAGTCAGCAAAGAGATCAGTGGGTATGAGATGGTGACAGGGGCCAAGATCAACCGCGATAAGCCTGTGGGATTGCGGTTGGGTGCGTGGAAGGGAGTTTCTCTCCCTGGACCTTTCCTCTGGACGGATGGGCCGATCAAGATACTCGGCGTCTGGTTCGGTCCTGATCTCCAGTTGGAAATGAATTGGTCGGAGGTGCAAGGGAAGGCCGAGATGGCGGTTAATCTTAGGTCTCGGAGGAGACTTTCCCTGAAGGGAAGGGCGGAAGTATGTGTTTCACACATCTATCCGATTCTTCTGTACCGACTCTCTGTACTTCCACTCCCGTATGCCAGACTAATTTTATTAGTATGGACCTTGTTCTCTTTCTTGTGGAGAGACAAGGCCCCTATGGTATCTCGCGAGATCTGTTGCCTTCATCCCTCTGAGGGCGGTCTGGGTATGCCTAGCATTGAGATTCGTCAACATATGCTTCACATTACCTTTCTAGACCGAATGTGCCGCGGTTCGGATGAGGTGGGAACCTTTTGGAAAGAAGACGTCCGAAAACATTTCCCATCCCTGAGAAGTGTGCACTCGTGCGAGGAGGAGGCCGGCCGTACACCCCGAGCCGAGTGCTCCTTCTACCGCGAATGTCGTCGTGCTCTGAAGCTCCTCTTACGGACGTCGGATGGCCTCTCCGAGGCCCAGGCGTTGTCTCGTAAGGCATTGTATCGTCTGTTAGTTAGGGGGGCCGTTCAAGATGATCTGATTGGCGAGCTCGGTCTTACGAAGCAGGAGGCTCGCTCGATATGGCCTTGGGCGCCTGGGTTGAAATGTCTCAATAATGATGAGGCATCACTCACCTGGCTGATGATTCGTGGGGCCCTCTGGGTCGGCAAAAGAATTTGTTCAGCAGGCTTGGAGAAATATCCAAACTGTCGTCGCTGTACTGGGGAAGTCGAGACCATTGGTCACGCCTTTTTTCAGTGCAAGACGGTAGTGCCGGTGTGCGGGTTTGTTGAGGGTCTCATGGTTCGCATGCTGCAGGGAAAGTTTTTTGTCCTTGAAGCCAGTTCTGTTTGTAGCAATGTGGTGCCGCAATTGACGAAGGCTGAACACTATGTGTTCTGTTGCTTACTAGGGGTTATGAGAGTCGTGATTTGGACGACGCAACAGAAGGAATTATATGATGGCGAGAAGTTCACCTCTTCCCAACTGATCTTGTTCTTTAAGCATCAGCTTAAAGTCAAGATTAGGACGGAAAGGCGGCGGCTCCCTTCATCAGAATTTGGCAAAAGGTGGGTAAATCTTGCGAGAATGTGTAGAGTGAAAGGGGCTGACTTAGAGTGGCATTTGGATATCGGTTAGGGTCAGGATTTTGTCCTATCAGGGTTGAACAGAGGCATCCCACCCCGATATTAGGTATGTTTAGGTTTTTGATTTTGTATCTTTAGTTTCCCGTTTTCTGGTTAACTTAGCTAGGGTATACATGCTTATTGGTCCCTTTTATTTCTGTCCCTAATCTTTCTTTTGTTTAATTCCCCATCCCCTCCCTCGTTAGGTGGTCAGTGATGTCAGTTCTCTGGTGGATGCGGGGCCCCTTTCGTTTCGTGTGTGTGATTTTTCGTATTTGTTGTTGTGTATGAATGTGTGTGTGCCTGTGTGAATGCCTTGGAGGAATTAATGTTTTTATTTTTCATAGTCCCGCATTGATTTCGTCCAGTTAACTGATGTTTCTGCCACATTTAGGGATTGTGGTTTTTTTTTATTACTAACCCTATTTTTGTTTTGTTTTATGTAAATAATATTATATCATATTGTAAATAAACATTTGTTTTTTTTTAAATTGTTGTTTTCTCCTACCCCCACAGACTTTTAAATGTATATATGTGGACTAGTTAGGATTTCATTGAGAATTTGAGGTATTATGGTGGATGCAGTAAGAAAGGTAGGAGTGAATGTGTTGTTTTGGTGATAGGATTATTGTTGGTATGTTTGGGTCCGTGTATGTGACTATCTAAGTTTAGAATTTAAGACAGAAGAAGACCGTCCTTCCCCAACCACCTTTTAGGCCTCGTGCCAGATTTTGTACATTTGTGCAAATA
>OZ010584.1:73901138-74106138 GCA_963932145.1 Acanthosepion lycidas | reverse complement strand
TATATATATATATATATATATATATATATATCTCCTCCCCTCACTCTCTATCTTCCTCTTTCTTTCTTCCCCTTTCTCTCCTATTTTTTACTTCTATCTTATTTCACAGTGTTCCATTTCCTGTAATTCCTTACCATTTTTTTTCTTTTTTTTCTTTCTTTAAATTTTAATAGTTCTCCTCAACGTCTCTATTTTTCTTACTTTATATTCGCAAAAAAAAAAAAAAAATAAAAATAAATCGTTTTAATATATGAGTAAATGAGATGCAAGCGGAATAGTTACTGACTGATATCTCAAATGTCCTTCTTAACGGACATCTTTTATGCCGACATTGTTTAGTCGATTGAAAGCTCAGCTTTCACAAAAATTCGATTCAGAATTTTTCTTGTTTTCCGATATTATTCAGGGAACGCTTGATTGCTGTAATCGAAAACATTTACGGCATGCGCTTTTTGGTTTTTATTTCTTTAGCAATATAAACTGCCGATTTTTATTGCGTCTCTATCCACCAATCTCCAGATTTAAATAATAGACTTGGGGTTAGCTTGCATGGATGACCAATTCCCTTGTCTACGCGTCTGACTTTTCCAATTTTACACAATTTTGGCAGCAGAAATTCTCACTTAACATCAGTTTAGAGTTTGTAATTTTGGTAGTCGTTATTTTGATTCCGCAAATAAGTAGCATATTCCTTAAAATCGGAAATTTCTTTTCTTTTTTGATCTATATTGGGAAAAACATCTCTATACATTGAAAACTATGTCTTTATAAGTCATATTTAAATATTACGTGCACTATTTTTTTTATTCAAATTGACTTGAATAACCCACAAAGAAGAAAAATGAAGTTTGTTTGAAAATATACTTAAAATAAACTTCTTTTGAAGTTGCGCACTTATTTTTTGATTGTTGCTTATTTTGTTTGGTTCGTTGGTTGATTTGTTTTTCTACGGTTTATAAACCTTTTGATTCTTCGTTTTGTTAATGGGTTCCAATGTGTTAGAATTTGATGATAAATGATATTCAATGATATCCGCTTTGATTGCATAATATTGAACTAGAAAAAAAATAGTGTTATGTTTTATGAATTCATAAAAAATCTGTAATAATTTAAGAAATTATTTGTGGTAAGATATCTATCTATCTATCTATCTATCTATCTATCTATCTATCTATCTGTGTATCAAATGTGGGCAGCAGAGGGAAAATGTAGATAGATCGCTTGAAAGAAAGAAGGAAGGAATATGAGAGTAAAAAAAAACCCCCAAAAACGAATAAGAAATTGCAAAAGGGGAGAAATTTAGAAAAATGGATAGGTGAATAAAGAGTGGAAAACCGAAAGAAGAAAAAAAGATACGTAATAAAAAAGAATGGAAAGAAAGAGTAAAAAATATCTGAATGAAAGACAAAGATGGAAAGAAACAAGCAAAGAACGCGTAAAAAAGGGAGAGCTTAAAAACCGAAAAAATGAAGACAGTTTAAGATAAGCAGCACACACATGCACACATATATTGAACGATTCGATTACAGAAAACTCACTAGAAGTCTTATTTGCTTCGAGACACCAGGAAAAGTAAGATGAAAAGAAAGAAAAAGAGAGAGAGAGAGAGAGAGATGAAATAAAAGCGGAGAGAGATTTTAAGAATACAGAGAGAGTGATGAAGTGTGAGAAAACTAAATCAAAGTATTATTGTGCGCATCATGTAGCGATATCGATGTTACTGAAATTGTTTCAGACAGTTATTGACCAGATGATTATCAGCTGAGTGGGGTGGACTTCACAAGAAACATGTTGAACTATCCTGACAAAGTAGGTCACTGAGTAAAGCCAGAACAGGGCATGTTGATAAATTACTTTTTTAGACAAATGTGAAAAGTCAAAGAACGCTGTTTTCTACAAGACAATGGTCACCAGTGCCAAAAACAGAAAGACCCACAGAGAGCGGACAGAAAGGAACGAGAAATCGCTGGCCACGACGCGAAAAAGAAGACACACTCATTAAACTGTTCACCCCCTCATCTCCACTTCATCCCTGCTTTGCCCGTCTACAGCAGAAGGTTACAACCAGAATAACATTTGTTTACTGCTACAATCGGCTCATGGTTTTATTTCATGGGTAATGATCTAGTGAAAGAGTTTATTTTTTAACCCACAACCGTTTTACTGGAAGAATCTGCACTTTGAGAACGAAACTGGTGTATGGTCTGACCTGCAACGCTAAAAATAATTTCATTAATAAATAATCTTGCATATAAACCACATCCTTCATGAAACTATGAATATTCACATTACCTCACAAGTTCCTTAACCCAGATTGCTGTTGTAGGCAATAAAGTTTTCCTTTTGAATCCTATCGGGTACAAAGGTTTTCAACACAGTATATTCTGTTTTGGTTAAAATTTCTAAAGGGCTTTCATGGATCAAGATATCATTCATTTTTTGCCACGTTTTATCTTGTGCAAAGTTGATATTTGTCTATAGAAAACAAGAGAATACGTAGGTTTATGTTGAACCCATTTTCCTAATAGCAAATCACGTTTTCAACTGTCATGAAATGGTGATTACATTGGACCAATTGCTAGGTCTTACTGCTAGGAAAGTTAGTTCACTGTGTCCTGCAAGATAATTTTTCTCATCCAAATCCATCTTGCACATTTATAAATTTACCATTCGTCTGTGCATTGAATATTGCTGTCTTAACTGGTCTGGTGCTCATACAATACGTCTCAAAATTCTTGACAAAATTCATATAAGGGTCTGTAATGTGACCTGACCTCTCGGCGTTAGTCACTTTCTCAACAAAGTGACGTGGCTTCCCTCTGTCTTTTCTACAAATATTTTCATAGCAATTGTTCTAAGGAGCTTTTCTTCCTTGTAACTCGACCACATGAATTTAAGCGGGCTATTAGATTGGCAACTATGTTTTATGGTTGAACTAGCTAGATGCAACTCCATTGCGATAGTTTATTTTCTCGCACATTTCGACTGTGGAACGCCCTTTCGATTTCTTACTTCCCTGCCAATTTTCAAAAAATTAAATGCAACGTCAATCGCCATCTTAAGTATCCCTGATCCCATTCTTTTATTGTCCTTTCTCATCACTAATATCTCCCCATTCTCTTTCATGCCCTGTATCCGCTTGCGTTTTAGTGGCGTTATTTCCTTGTTTGGAGTGAAATGATACAAAGAAAATTCTATAAACATTTAAAGAATTTACTTGGATTATTGCACAGACAATAGAGATTATAATTCAAATTAAACTTCTAAAATACCTCAAGCATTGTGAAAAATTTGCTATATACGCAAATAGATACTAACAATTTTTAAGTATAGTCTCAGTCTTGCTTTGTCTTCGGGAAAGACAGAAAAGGAAACTGAAGCAGATGTGCTTGGTGTCTGGAGATTACAATTCTAACTCAGTATTATACCATTACACTAAAAGAGAATGACAGAGGAACTGGAGATTTTTTTTTTTGCTTCTGCCTAGACTCAAGCTGTGGATGCAACATTAAACACAATTATGAGACATATTCATTCTTTAAAGGAAACAAAGAATTTCCATATTAAAGAACCCTCATTATTATTATTGTTATTATTATTATTATTATTATTATTATTAAGCTTTACCAAGTTTTTAATCGTTTATTGATGTTTTCAATTAAAGGCTTTTGACTGCTTAGTTTAGCATCCATTAGCATCGTTCGACCGTTTAGACTAGCATCCTTTATATCAAAGACTCGTCTTAGAGATGGGATTCGTATCTATCATAGGGAACAGTATAGAAGAACATCTGCTGCATACAGAACTGAAAATTAGCAGGGAAGTAAGAAATCGGAAGGGAGTTTCACAATCGAGATGTGCGAGAAAATAAACTATCACAATGGAGCATACCGTTGCATCTAGCTAGTTCAATCATAAAAAGGATGAAATCTATTTGCCAATCTAATAGCCTGCTTAAATTCATGTGGTCGAGTTACAAGGAAGAAAAGCTCCTTAGAACAAATTCTCAGCAGAGGCAAAGTTGTGTGCCTACTATTATAAATGACTCTGGGTTATCTCATTCTCGTCGGATAAGAATGCACTCTTTGTAATGAATTTTGCTTCTAACACCACCTTAGACGGCAAGGGCCATCTTCAATCTGTCTTCCGCCTTCTCACGGAGCACTGATTTTGTGCTATTCTCTATCACGGAAAGGTAAATTCTCATACTCATCAAAGGCTTTGACTCTACAAAGGTTGCTGTTCCCGATAAAATCTCTGTGGTTGGCATTAATAACCTGGGCCTGGTATTATCTCCAGTTTTGGTAAAGTTGCTTAACCGCTGCCTGAAGAAGAAATGATAACAAATATATATATATATATATATATATATATATATATATATATATATATATATATATATATATATAAAAGAAGTGTACACTGTTTTCAAGAATGCGGCTGAGAGCTCATCCTCACCGCAATATCATCCCATCAGTTGGGTACCTCGAGTTCGGTCCTCACTGTGTGCACCCTACTTTCGGCCTTGTGCCACATCCTAGCCATGCTTGGAAAATCGCTATATCACACCATCAGCTTTCTTAGAATCATCAGCTAATCAGAAAACTTTAACAACAAGAAGGTTTTTTTTTAACACCTCACCGGAAGCCAAATCTTCATCAACATGCAGTATGGATTCCACTCCTCTAGGCCCACTGGTATTATTTCACACAATCAATGAGAAACTCTATATTAAATTCATCATCACAAGAGCAATCGTCTTAGATATATATCTCAAAGGCAGGTTGTGGCATAGGGTGTTACACAAACTCTCCAGCTATGGTATCTAGAAGAGTCTTTGCAATTATCAAATCCTTCCTATCGTTTAGATTTATGAATATCGTTGTTAATACAGCTTTTGTAGTCCGAGGGGTATTTTTAATCATTTTACCTCAATGATACTAACACGCAGGGGATTGCAAGAACGAAAGTGAGAGAAAAGGCTGCATATAGGGAGGATTGAGGAAAAGACAAAAGATGAACTAGATTCAAGAAGATAGAAAATGGCGATTAACGTTGCATTTAAGTTTTTGAAGATTGTATTTATAAGAGAAGCAAGTAAACGGAAGTGATTTCCACAAACGAGAAGTGCGAGAAAAGAAAATGTTGGAGTGGAAATGGTGGTTACATTTAACTATTTCAAGAGTAAAAAGGTTGAATCTAGATGCCAATCTAGTAGCACGTAGTCAGGACACCAGGAAAAAAAATTGTCAGAGCAGTAGCCATGAAAATATTTGTAGAAAAGACAGAGGGAAATGTAGATACCAAGTCAGGATCAAATTACATTGCAGATCCCTCTTTGGGTTTTGTCAAGAACCTCGATATGAATAACAGAAGCAGCAGATCAAGTATAGCAGCAGTATTCAATGCACAGACGAATGGTGGGTTTGTAAATGTGCAAGATGGACTCTGACGAGAAAAAAATTTCTTGAACGGCAGTGACTCAACTTTTCTTAGATTGAGCTATTGATTCGATTAATAAAATCTAGATTAAATGCTAAATGGGAGGAAACTGTTTGTAACATTCCATTCTGTCAAAACTAAGCTCGTAACGTTTAATCATGACAGATTAGGTCCTGTATTCTTTCCAGTCATCTATTGGGACACAAGTTCACCCCAAAACACAATCGAAACTCATATATTCTTGGTTCCGATTCCCAGGAATGTTTTATTTACCCCTGGCTCAACACTGAGATAAGATGCTACACAAGGTCGGGTTTTATGTTTTGTTCTTGTCCCGAGTGTACACGCTCGGGGCAAGGACAAAAAATTTCCAGTCCCCGCATCCGTCAGTTGCCCTGGCATCGGTATAACTAGCGATCGCTGCCCTCTAGTGCAATGGAGGGACAACCTTTCATTACCCAGGAATATACATTTATTCCTGTTTATATAAGAATCTGTGGCACAAGGCCAAAGAGATGCGGGGAATAGCTATTTTTCAATGACTATCCTAGTCCTAGTTAATAAGACATGACCCATTCATTCATTACAATATTGCCAATCACGACAAGAACTTATCCATCACCACTCAATCCTACATATACAATAATACCACATATTTACAGGGACCCACAACAAACCACAGGAATGACTGCAAAACACTTTCCCCTCCTATTTATAGACAGAAGCATACAAATGGATGCTGGGATTTTTCCTAGCCAATAAAATAAGCGGGTTATTGGTTTCATCTGACTCAGTCCTAGTCTGTCTGGTCTTGAAGTCAGAACGCCACGTTCACTTGTCTGAATTTGCTTTTGTGTATCAATCCCAATTCTTCGTGTGTGAAATTTGCCTTACATTTATAGTTTGCTTGCTTTATATTTTTTTTTCAGTTCTTTTCATTTTCTTGTTATTGTTTTTTGCAAAGTTTGTCAATTCTGTTTGCTGAACAGTTCTGTTACTTGTGCTGCATTTTACCACATAATTCGATCCACCGCTAAAACTGCTAGAAGAACGATTATTCCTTGTACCATCCCAGAAATTACCAGACTCGTACTGCTATGCTTTGTGTATATAAGAGTCAGATCAGGTCAATGCTAGAGTATTGCTGCAATGTCTGCCTTGAAAATGCACAATCTTTACTTTTTAGCCATCAAACGCGTCTACCTGGCTTTGTACGTGATGAATTATTTTCCAGCCTGCAGCGTCTTTAGAACGGAAAATGCGCGACAGGAATCCGAAAACACAATGGGATTACCAAAGATAAATTACAAAAGCAAAGTAGAGTATTATGAGACAGAAAAATTCCGTTAGAAATAAAGAAAAGTGTACTGAATTGTTACGTGATATATGCAATGAATGCCGCGCAATCTCCTCAAAGATGAGAAAGAGACTTGAAGCAACAGAAATGTATTTGCAGCTAATACCCAACAAGTCACGAACAGTCATTTATGTGCCATGCGTGATACACTCTTAGGCGATCATGTATCTTTCGATATATGACTGATGAGTAGTAGGTTGCCATTTCTTTCTGCGGTAGACCAGTTGCTATGCAAGTCTGTCCTGCTATTTACCCATAGCTGGGGGGGATGAAGCGGATTCATACCTTTCCCAAGGGTATTTTCACGTAAGTGAATTTAATGGATTCGATTGGAAATCGAACTCATCTCTCCGATTTTTCAGTCCAAGCCGTTATCAATTACTCCACCGTGCCTCCTAATTGGCGTACACAGGGTCGATTCATTTTAATTCCCTTCGTATTTCATTGGTAAGGAGGAAGTTCAATTCGGAAAGTTTTTTTTACCAAGATTCCTACTTTGAAACAGACTCCCAAGAAGGTGCTTCCCCGATCACCTTAATCTTAACCTCTTTGTTTACGTTCAACCGTTATCTACGTACAACAACCTCATTCTGTAACCTTCTACCTTGAGTGACTCTTGGGCTTTGTATTGGGTGAATGCTAGTAAAAGAAAAGTATTTAAGCATCACCTTGGGTTGTTTCTTCGCTAATATTTGACGCTGATTATTTTAACGGTTGGAGTGTATTCTACCTTTTGCTAAATAGCAAGAAGTTTTTTTCTTCTAACAGAAATTTAGTACTCTCAGCCAGCAGTTTAATAATCCTTCCAAGAAAAAAAACAAAAAACAAAAAACAGGCAGTTAAAAGGTAGTAAGAAAGTTTACTTCATTTAGGTCAAAGTGGAAGACGTGCTTGTGCTTGATGCAAAAAGGGAAATTGCGTGGGTTGCCGAGAAATAAAACAAAAGCGGTTATCTCTAGGTTCGTGCTTGACAAAATTCTCGCTCGTGTCATTTTTGGTATCTCTTTTTTTTTAGTCACTGAGACAAGCCTTACACCAGCTTCCTCCACCATCCATTTGCCTCTGATGTCACCTAAACACACACTGATGTTCATCTCGGTCGCGAAATTAAATTTACACAAAGTTCGATTTCCATACTGACTGCTGAGCAGACTTTGTGGTCTTATCAATCTACCTTCGGGTGAGACTCATCTAAAACATTTTCTGACAAACTTTATATATATATATATATATATATATATATATATATATATATAAAATAAAATAAAAAGCAATTTTTTTTTCTGTTATTCACATTAATTTTTTTGGTGGAAATCGTTGTAACCTCGTTTCGGTTTTCATTATCATGAGTAAGATAAACCCAAACGAAATTTTCCGAGAGAACATTATCTTTATATTTTTCTATTAGTCTCGGTAGAGATTTATTTACAGTTATTTTATACGTTCTTGTAAATATTCTCAATGTCTTTAGTAGTTTGATCTTATCTATTACCCCGGTTTCATTTCCAATCTGCAAATGTCATTTTCAAACAGATTCAAGCCAATGTTGTGTTTCTTCAAATTCAACCTGCGTAATACACGGCACCTATGAGGAACAGTCCGACACGATTTAATATAAAGAGAAAATGGTTGTATTGAGCGATTATACCAGGTACTGTATGTTTGGATGTGCGGATGGTACAATGGATAATGGTTTAGAATTGGTAATTGGAGTTCTGATTCCTGTTGGGTTCGTTATATTCACTTACAGGCAAATATCATTGAGAAAAGTATTAATCCACCTCTTATGTCCCTCGGCTATGGGTTAATTAGTAAGATTTGTATCACTAAGTCATTATTATCTATAAGAAAAAAGTCTTACAATCTAAACATATTTTCTAGTTTTAAATAACCTCCAAATTCATTAATCAATCAATCGAGAGACAATGTCCGATAATATATTATAAACTATGCAGATTACTAGTTACATCAAAAAAGTTTTGTACAAGTTCCACTTAAATATAAATTGTATATTTGGTAATAACGGTGAAATTTTTACTGACTCCCGAGTTATTATTATTATTTCCTTTGATTTCTGTTGTATACAAATTTATTCTCGGGTCCCAAACAGAGACCTAAGGTCAGAAATGGATTCATGTGGTTTTGTAAGACAGTTCTGCTTAATGCCAACTACGGCTCAATTAAGGATGTTGAAACTATTGCACCAGAGTGACAGCCAAAGTCTTTAGAGCTGATATTCTTTTTCGTGAATTTAACTCGGTATTTGATACTAGACGCACACACCTGTGGTATTCTTTATGAAGTATTCCATCTCCTTTGCTGATTCCTAGGTATTTGTAAGCTTCTTTCTTTTCTTGTTCTCTAATCTTAGTGACAAAATCTAGTTCTATCGAGTGTGTTCCTATAATTATTCTCCTTCCTTGAATGATATTCTGATACATTTATCTAATTCGAAATCCATATCGATGTCATCATTGAAAAAATGTACAATACTGAGGATACCCTTCAACTCATTGTCGTCTTTGGCAAAGGGTATGATATTATCCATATAGAACAGGTAATTAAACACTTTTATTTATTTTGTATCCATAGTTATTACTGTTTAGTCCATGCGAAAGGGCGATTAAAAGCAGACAGTACAGAAGGCGACAGGGACTTGAAAAATTCTTCGTCGGATATTCAAACAATTGGAAGTGGCAGCACCTTTGGTGGGATTCAGGTATAATGTGGGTTTCCATAGTTCCATGCTATATTTAAGGACAATTGCTATTACCTAGGATACTTTGTATATTCCCAAAGCTTTAAAGTCCCAATTGTATGGCACACTATCAAAGGCTTTACGGTAATCTATCTAAACTGTGCTGAGATTTCTACTTTTTGTCCTGTAATTTTCCAGGATCCTTTTATTTATTATTAGTTGATCATTGCAACCATATGAACCTCTTCGACATCCCCCCCACTGTTCTATGAGAAAGATGTTGTTTTCATCGAGGAAAAAGTACATTTCGTCAGGACAGACTTGATCAATTTATAAGTAATGGGCAGACATGTTATTGGCCTATAACTTTTTATCATCCGTTTATGGAAGGAGACATGTAATACTTTGAGTGATCTATTCTGGAATTTCACTGGAGTTATTAATTAGTATTGATAATGTTTGGCCAAAGATTTTATGGACTGATAACAGATGATAAAACCAAAAGTACGGTACTTGTCATTTTATGGGGATTTCCATTTTTAGGATTTGTCAGATTTTGCCTATTCTTGGTTATCTTTTTCCACCCTTGCACAAGTTTATCGTTTAATTTGTTATTTTTCCATTCTTGTACAGGTTTATTCTTCATTATTATTATCATTATTATTTGAGCAAACAGCAATCCCACCCAACTAAAAAAAGAAAAAAAAAAAAAAATAAGAATAAAAAAATGAGGTCGGATTACAAATATTATTATTATTATTCTTTGAGCAAACAGCACCCCCCTAACCCCCCCCCCCAAAAAAAAGGATGCCAGACTACAAATATATGATGCCCATTATACTCCCCTTGAGATCTAGTCTAAAAAGAGTATACCATATACGTGCATTGCAGTCAAATGTACACGAAAGTGCGAAGGATTTTGATAAAAGCAGCGAATAAAGACGCTGGTGGGTCACAGTTATTAATACCTTCAAGTCGAGTAACCCAGTTCACTCATCTAGTCTATAATTGGGAGTTACGTTATACAGGATGCTTAGTAAAAAAAAAAAAAAAAAAATATTATCACTTTTATCTTTCAGGAATAATTTACCTTGAATAACTTTGAATAGATTACTTGAACATTCATAACTTTGAATAATCATTCCACTGTCGCATAATTACTGATTGGTTCTTTTATGATTGATTAATTTCTGTTCGATCTTGTGACTCGTCAATTGAAGATTATTTGATGACAACATTCGTCTTTCGTTCTGTTAATCTCGTATGACTAAACAACTCATTGATTTTGAGCATAAAGTTATCATACTTTTTAAAGACGAACATCTGACGTAGTGATTGACGAAATGTGCAGAAATTCCTCCTGCATTTTTCAATCACATCAGTCGTCACAATTTTACAAAGGTCGTCTCACCTCTTTCTGAACTGACCGTTTTTTTTTTTTTTACTGGGTATCCTGCACTTTAAGTGAGGTGGAGTTTGTCATTTGGTAAATCTCGGATTTGCAGGGCCAGTTTACAGTGTATAATAAAGGAAAGATTATTTTAATCTGGCATAAATTTACAAGTGTAGAGGACTCCTTTTAGAATCGAAATTACTATGCCGGTAAGTTAGTCAACAAGATAAGCTTCTTACAAATCAGGGTAAGACGGACACATTTGTAGATGGTCATTATCCAAGCAAGCAAGGAGGCAGAATTGCGGGTAGCACGATCGGTTAGTATTGAATGAGTGACCGATCGATTGTTCCAGTGAAGACACGTATAAAGGTTGTTTGATGCGGGAGTAATGATGTGTAATGTCACCGAGACCTTTATGCCAATAAAAGATTCTTGTAATAAGAGATGTAGAGAGGAACAATGAACATTTCATTGCATAACAGGAGGAAAATCACGTTTTATTATCGACATGACTATCAGTTGGAAAGGCACAATGGCAAATGCTTTCTTTGTCATTCTTTCTAAGTCAAGAATTTAAAAAATAAACAAACTAATAGATATTCGATTCACACTTACGTTTATCATGCAACCATGTAATAAAAAAAGTCATTGTATATACATTTAATACCACCGATTATCCGGTATACTAGATTACAGAACCATATAAAATTTTCGGACCAACCGAGGTTACGTAAGAATTAATGGGTTATTTCAGACAAACTAATTTTACATATGTAGTATATCTGTAGCATAATTGGCAGTTAGAAATAGATATCAAATAATTATTAAAAGTAAATTTCATGTGATTAAGATGATTAATTGATTTTTTTACGGTGTATCAACCTATTGCAGGTTATTTAAAAACAGAAAATACTTATAGACTGTAAGAATTTTAGGAAGGGATGATAATGATTTACTGATACATATCCAGTTAACGCATAGCTGGTGAGGGAGGGTATTTGCTAGTCAATGAATATAATGAATCAGACTGGAATTGAAACTCGGCTTTGCGATTTCCAGTTCCGAGCCGTTAACCACTGCACCACCCACACACCCAAACTTACAAAACCTGCTATTTCCAAACTTACACTCATCTAGGTATTAAGCAAGCGCGACGTTGTTTAACTTTTTTCAACGTGATGTAGTCTTAAACCATTAAATGATTTAATTTGACAACCACGTGAAATTCAAACGCTTGCTTGTATTTGTGACCGGATTAAAGGAGGTAGTATTTGCCGGATAATCAATTGAGTATTGCGTAATTGGGGTTTTGTATCAGAATAAGCTAAATAAACTATTGAATAAATAAATAAATTTTTATCAAATAAATTGCATTGGTGAACACTTACATAATATACAACTTGAGCGCCTGTTTTAGAAATACAATATGGAATCAGTAAGCAGGTTCACTGTGACCTAATGCCAGACTAACTTATGCGAAATAAATACTAAGCCTCCCTCCCCCCCCCCATGATGAGTGGATACTATCTCCGCAAAACTCGGAGGATGGCTAGATAATTTTTAATTTTATTTGTCTCTTGATGCCCTATCACTTGATATTGAGCATTTACTTATAATACAAAGACTGTTTACCTTAAAACGTTATCTTCGAGAAAAAAGTGATTCTCTATTTGGCGAAGTCCAATATTTACCATATATATATATAAATATATATATATATATATATATATATATATATATATATATACATATATATATATATATATATATATATATTGTTTTATTAATCAGCTTATTTTTTACACACACACAAACACACACACTCATACACGCACACAGAGATATATATGTGATAAGGATATATATTTTTTATATATAAAGAACAATACTGGGAAAATGTGTCACAAAGTGGATAAAGTTTTCGTGTGACGCGTTTTATCCTTCAGAACCGATGAAGCCACTTTGTCATAGAATTTCCCCATATATATATATATATATATATATATATATATATATATATATATATATATATATATATATATATATATATATAAACTTAGCTGGCACGATTCGTCCTCTGATGGACTTATACAGATATACTCTCTCTGGAATTTTTACACACACACACACACACATATATATATAAACTTGCAGTTAAATAATCATCTGATGGTAGAACAAAAGTTAGTTGACGAGAGTCAGTAGTAATAATTCCTAGGTTTTAAATTTCTCCGAATACTTTTTTGTTACTGTTGTTGCATTTTTATAACAGGATATTTAGCCGAATTTTCCATCGACGGTGAGAAATCAGGAATAAAGAAAGAGCATCTGAAGAATAGAAACTTAATTCTCATATCAAAGAATCTCCTCTTTTTGGAAGAAGCTTTCAAAATGACACGAGATCGAATTTCGTTAGAAGATGCCTCTTTATTCCGAAGAAGTGATTAGTTAAAAGTATCTGATAAAGAAAGAAAAATTGATGAGGAAATAAAAAAAGATTACAGACTTTCGGAACGACTTATAAGCAGGGTATCCCACGCTGGGCGATTTCCTTTACATATCGCCTCCTGTATTGCCAGTATCGGTATTTCAATCATATCCTAAACCAAAAAAGTACAAATATTCACTACTCAAGGTTTTAATCTTAATACTTTTCATTTTTCTGATGCTGAGTTGTCTTAGTCTGAGTTGTCCCGGCGCTCAGTCGGTGGTGTTGAATCGGTGGTGCTGAGTCGGCGGTGTTGAGTCGGTGGTGTTGAGTTGTCCCGCATTCTTCCTACCAAGAAAGAAGAAATATTTTAAAAAGACTATAATTGCACTATTTTTTTTTTTTTAATACTAAACCTTATATATTTCTCTTTATTTTCTTGTAGAACTTTATTCGGGTTTCTTATTTTCCAGTCAAAGTTGATATTTCCAAATTTAAATGTAATATCATTCGCCATCTCTCGTCTTTTTGAAACCTTTTCTTTTATTTGCCTCTCATTTCACTCCCAGTAACCCCTTGCGTCTTAGAGGCTTTTGTCGCCTTGCTTGGGGGTTAAATGATAAAAGAACACTCCTTGACTATTAAAGGCAAGAATTATAGGTCTTTATTTGTCAAGTTTGCACCAACAGAAAATTCTATTTCTACAACGACATCAGAAGAGTACACAATGCAAAGATGAACATTGCTCCACTATATATAAAATGTTTTTTACTGCTGATGTAAAAAAAACCCACATACATATACATATTCATTATGCATATGGAATCTTCTATGTGCCGCGTCCCTTCAGGACATAGGCAATCATGGATCTCCACAACTTCCTATCTCGTGTTACTTTTAGCAGTTTTCTCCCTTTGTTTAGGCCACCGCTCCTGTTCTGTCATCCGTTCACACAAGATATCAGGTAAGTTGCTCGTTGTCTTTCCCTGTCTTTATTACCCTCAATATGCATCATGAGGGTGAAGTTTTCCAAACTCTCCTTCTTAATTATATACGCAAGGAATTTCAGCCGTTTTTTTCCAGATTATGGGAAAAGAGTATTAATTTATCTCCAGACAACCAGACTCAGATGGTCTGCTTCCTGAGTGAATGAGCAACCGATTTCTGACAGTGATCGCTTCCAAAGGATCAAATTCGAATCTGGATTTCGAATGCTGATCTTCTAGTTGGGTAGGACATTTGATCACATCTCTGGATTTCATACATTAGCGTAACACAGTCTGCCTTCTTCTAGTCAATCCTTTGCCAGACTCATGGGAGTTTCATATAGATGATCTTCATTCTTTGTTTCCCAACAGCTTATCGTTGCTAGATGCCAAGGTCCGAACATAATATTAAGATCAAGAACCATGAGGAGCAATGCGCTACCCACTGTACACAAGGGATATATTTTTCGAGTTAATCCCAGGACGTAGTCTAAGTCTCTTTACATATTCCTTCATTATCTGCGAATTGCCACTCATTTTCGCGAAAGAAGATAGTGCCTTCTTCACGGTTTGGAAATTAGAGTTTTCCTTCTTTTAGACTGGTTGCATTGTTAATTAGACAGCAACTAGCGTGTTTAAGAACGCGCAATTAGACAGCAAGAAAAGATGGATCCATGAATTTATCAAGGGTATTTGTGCGAAAGTAAACGCAACGAGGCACTGCTTAGTGGAACCGACTCCCAAGAAGATGCTTCCCTGTTCGCTACAACTTTAACCTAATAGCCCTATTTCACAAATGAGTTTTAGCAAGACTCTCTACCACTGTTCAACTGGTGGCTGGGCATTACGTCATTTTTTTCTACCACCGGTAAAGAGCTGGTCAGGGTTCAAAGAATTAATGTTTTCATAAGAAGATTAAAGTTGTTTGAAACATTACTGAAATATTAAAACATATAATTAACCATTTAACTGAAACTGGTAGAACTGGTGTAATTGTTGAATACAAGATCAAAATACATATTTTGTTTCTTTATTGATCAATTTTTATTTGATTTCTTTTCTTTTTTAAGATGCTTAAGCCATACACATGTCAGAATGGTGTCCCTTAGGATTTAGTCGAATTTGAGTAGAGTTGACTTTTTTTAATCGTTTCGCCTCAAGCAAGTCAAAAAGCCACTAAGACGCAAGGGGTTACTGAGTGATAGAGAATATCAAAAAAATAATATTAAGGAGAGAGAACAACAAAAGAACAAGAATTAAGAAGACAGAAGACATTTTTTGAAGATCAAAGTTGATCGCAAAGCAAGAAGCCGGAAAAGAGTTCCACAAGCGAGAAGTGAGAGAGAAGAAACTTTTAGCATAGAACTTACGGTTATATCTAGGCATTTCAACTGTAAAATGATGAAACCATTCAGCCAATCTAGGACTGCGCTTAAATTCATAAAATTCTTACTTAGCAAAGAGGAAAATCCATCAGAACAATTATCATGGAAGTATTTATAGAAAAAGCAGAAGATAGCTATGTTACGACATTGAGAAAGTGACTGAATCCGGGATGCCAGGGATTATAACAAAAGTCGGTTAACTATTCACGGAATCGCAATTTAAAAGTTAATCTCGAACATCGTTACAAATGCTAACCGGATTCCATATTTTGTAGTCTTTTACCAGATGAGACAAAGATTAGATCCGTCGCTGTTTCTTTACTTTTTTGTGATGTTTAAGCCATACAGACGCTAGAATGGTGTCGCTTAAGATTTAGTCGTTACTTTCATGGGAAGTATCCAGACGAACTACATTCCTTACAGACACCAAGTCTAGTCTTCACGAATAGGACCCGCCCTGCTACGTGCATGGTAGCGAACCATCCCCTTATTTATTTCGTATTCCATTGAATGAGAATTAACTTCCACTCAGGAGCTTCTGCCCTTGAAGCATTGCTTTGTGGAACTGACTCCCATGAAGATGCTTCTCCGATCACTATAATCATAACCTGTTCAAGTCTAGCGTTAAGCGTTATTTCCCCCACATACCCGCTTAATTCTGTAACTCTCTACCTCGAGTTGCTGTTGGGCCTTGTACAAGGTGAACATCATTGTAAAAAATAAAACATACCCGTCTGGAATTTTAACACGGATTTTCGATTACAATTCCAGCGCAGGTATATGTTACACCACCTGCATATTGTATTTCGTAGAAAAGAATATCAAAATGATACGGCAAACCTAATCTTTTTGTAGACAAAAAAGACATCAGCAGAATTTGTTCTTATAGAAATATCCAAACGGCGCATATATTATGCTAATTGTAACGATGAGCCCGAAACACGATTTAGAGGTCGGGAACACTAAAATCAAGCATGTGTGGAAATTTAAATATCTGGGAAGTGTTCTGACAGAGGACGGAAAGTGCGACACTGAGATCTGAAGACGTATTGCGATGGCCAAAGCTAGGCAAAGTATTACGGGACAGGAGGGTTTCGTTGGTAACAAAGAAGTACTGAACTGCTACGCGATCTCTGTTCCCTTTTACGGCAGCGAATGTTGGACGGTCTCCTAAAGAGTGAAGAAGAGACTTGACGTACAAGAAGTGTGGCTCTACAGAAGGATGCTAAGGATACCACGGACAGAACGCGTGAGCAGCGATGAGGTTTTGGAGAAGATGCAATAAAAAGGAAACTCATACTTAACATCAGGAAGAAGCAGCTGAAATTTATGGGACACGTAATGAGAAAGGAGGACTTGGAAAATCTGATACTCACAGGGTGGATAGAGGGACAAGAGAAAGCAATGCGTGACATAACGGGCTTAAGCAAGTGGATGGCAGAACAGGGTCTGGGAGAAATAATGAAAGAACAAAACCTATTGTGAGCTACAAGGGACAGGAAGAGGTGGATAGCCATGATCGCCTATGCCCTGAAGGGACACGGCACATAAAAGATGAAGCGATGCAACAAACAGATGATCTGGTTTGGGCTGTCAACGCAATGTTCGGAATAATAATAATAATAATAATAATAATAATAATAATAATAGTATATATAAATAAAATAGTTATGAATATAGTACAGTTAAAAATATACTACAGACACTAGTGACTTTTATTCACTTTTCGCTTCTTCAATTATCCATGACCAACCGCAGAAATAATAAATTGTAGTTAATAATAGTTCCGAGTATCAATATATATATATATATATATATATATATATATATATATATATATATATATATATATATCTTATTGTGGCATAACTACGAACGATAATTGGTATGTCTCCATTCACATACATTCAGTAGTAAATACTGTATGTTGGTCTGCAGTCGGAGATTCATCCCCAGCTGTGCTAGTCAAACTCTCTGCATCCGGGCAGAGAGGATCACAGATGAGGCTATGTTGAAGGGCAGAGTCTCGTCTCGGGAAACAGCTACCTGACCCTGTTTTATACGGTGTCTACGGGGAATTTTCTGCTGAGCCTACGGACTCGGATACACCACATGAAATTTGGCCTTGTGTCACACACACAGATATATATATATATATATATATATATATATATATATATATATATATATATGATAAAAATTTGTAATATACAAATTCCAAGGAGTGCATTAATCCAAAGAGAGGTCAATGCAAGTTACTGCTCAACGTTGAAAGTTATCCTCTTGGTCAAACCACACACACACACATACACACACACACACACATACGCATATATATATATATATATATATATATATATATATATATATATATATATATATATATTACAGTTAATAGTGTTATAATATACTACAGACATTGGTGCCTTTTATTCACTTTTCGCTTAAGAGAAATTTTAAAAAACTATTTTGGTTATAATTTATTTCATGAATATTTTTATATTGAGCTCTTCAGACAGAAAGTTTAAAAAAACAAAAAAATACTTTTTTACGAAAATGGAAGCAAAAAGCTCGATTATACATTGAATATAGAAAAGTCTGTTGAAATGTCTGTTAAACATCATGATTGAAAGAGAATGCAACACTCAAAGAAAATTGAAAGTAGGGTGGGGACAGAAGGAAGCACTGAGTAACCTACTTAAGGAACTTGTGCAATTGATTGACAGAATAGAGTTTGAGAGAGACAGCGAAGAGACGAAATTGACTAAGAGCTACAGAAGATAGGATTGTGTGGAGAGCTATGATCGGCCACGTCCTGAAGAAGGAGAAGAAGAAAAAGAAGAAGAAAAAAACGAAGAAGAAGAAGAATCACAAGAAATATTTTTACACAAAGTCATATAATAAGGAATTGTGAATAATTACAGAAAAAAGTATTCTTCAAACCGCAAACATTTTGGTTCTATTTAGAGAAATAAAAAATATAATAATTTTAATATAAAAAATACATTTTACTTTAAAGGAAACATGCACTTCAAATATCAAAATATAACCCTAATCATGGTGACAACACATCTGTTTGGTGACCTAAACGTAACTTACTAATATTAAGTAACTAGTATTAAGCAATATATATATATATATATATATATATATATATATATATATATATATATATATATATATATATATATATATATATATATATATATATATATATATTAAGTCATCAGTATTAAGTAATATATATATATATATGATATATTAAGTAATATATCTATCTATCTATATATATATATATATATATATATATATATATATATATATATATATATATATATATATATATATCATATGTTAAGTCACGTGTATTAAGTAATATATTTTCAGTCACAGACAAAATTATGGGCCATGTGTATAAAAGTTAGAAATATAATTGAAACTCATTTATTTTATCATTTAGGGAAAAGAACAAAGCTTTTAAACTAAATTTAATTCATTTTTAATACTTGGTTTGGGCTCCTTTTGGTTTTATAACTTCCTATGTTGCACTTTTGTTTATTGGAAACCAGTTTAGCTCAAATAGTTGGCTTGCCTTTCTGTCATTTTTCCTGAAGTTTGGCTTCTAAGTTGCGTTTTGAAGAATATTGTTCACCCTCACTCTTGTACATAAGCATGACGACAGATGTTCAAAGGGATTCAGGTCAGGGGATTGATGAGGGCACTTCATTACTCTCACGTCTTTCTTTTCAAACCAACTCTTTGAAACTCTAGATGTGCGGCATGGTGCGTTGGAAGATTACTCCATCTGGTATGTTATTGTTGAAAAATTTCTCTAGTGAAGGTTGGTAACATGCTGATGTAAGTGATGGTATTTATTCTACCTTCACATGTGAATAACATTCCTGTCCCGGAAGAAGACATGCAGCCTCAAACCATTACACTCTCACTTCCAAATGTTACAGTTGGGGGCAATACATTGAGCATCATATGCTTCCCCAACTCTTCGACGAACATAAACTCTAGAGGTTCGAAAAATATGATAAAAATAAAAACTTTAGAGATAATTTTCTATTCAATAAAAATACAGTATTAATAAGCGTAATAAAATCAATTATGCTCAATAAATTAGTTTTAACTAATAAAGGAATCTACTTCAAAGTTGCTTTCATCAGACCAAACAACTTTGACCCAATCCTCAGCCCTTCAGTTTTCATGCTCTTTTGCAACAAAGTTTCTTTTTCTCATTAACCTCAGACAGAATTGTGTTTTTTCTAGATTTAAATACTTTGAGGCCAGATTCTACTAACCATCTTCTCACTGTCAGAGTCGATATTACTTTGTTACCTCTCGAAACCCAGCAGTTACACTAGAAGACATTTTCACTATCATCTAGAGATACCGTCTTTAGCAATCTGTCATCCCTTGAGTTTGTAAACCTTTTCTGGTCTTGATCATCACGATTTTTGAAAGAATTCATTTTGTTATACCTTTAAGTGGTTATCTTTACACCATTTCTTGGGTGTTTCACTTTTGTAATTTTGACTTGGGATAACCCCTCTTTGAACAATGCAATGATTTCAGTCCTTTTAGTTTCAGGAATATTTTTCTTCGGAGACATTTTCAACAAGGAAGCATTTATAATCTGAGATTAAACGTGTTACTAAAAAAATTAGAAAAGATTTAGCAATATAGATTAAATTTCAAATAAATGATTTTGCCACTTACGCTAAACAAGTAAAAATGAACATAAATCATTATTGGTACCTTCCCCTACCATAAATGCCAGTGAAACATCAATTCAGTGATGCTTATTATAGTTTTTTCAGGTAATATATGTACGAATTTCAATCATATTTCTAATTTTTTTTACACCTGTCCCATAATTTTATCCATGGGTGTATATGATATATTGTCACGAGCATTAAGTAATTAATCTATCTATCTATCTATCTATCTATCTATCTATCTATCTATCTATATATATATATATCCATCTTAATCTCTTCATTATCTATCTAAATCAGTTCTTATCTAAATCTGTTCTTATCTCTAAATATTTTCATATCTATCTATCTATCTATCTATCTATCTATCTATCTATCTATCTATCTATCTATCTCTCTCTCTCTCTCTATATATATATATATATATATATATATATATATATATATATATATATATATTAAGCAACTAGTATTAAGTAATATATAATAAGATATCACTGTTGGTGTAACTTCTGCTATAGTACTTCTTGCGGTATTCACCCGAGACCAGTTCAGTTGGCTCCGTCAACCGAACGTAGCAGAGGTTGGATTCATTCGGACGCGCAAAATATTAGTAGGATTTTCAGTGGGCATTTGCATTCACAAGTGGTCTCCAGCCGCATGTATGCACACATTTAGTTCGATAGTCGATCCGAGCGTTTCCTAGACAGGCCAGCCTAATTGATCCCAACCCTCTCTGGCTGGTTTGAATTCTGAGTCTCCTACTCCTAGTCTGATTACCACCCAAGGTTCTCTCTCCCGATGTTTTATCCATAGCTGGGGTGCGGGACAGAAAAAATGGATTCATACCATTCCCAAGGGTATTAGAACGTAAGTCAATGCAATTCGAACTCGGCTCTTGGATTCTTCAGTCCAAGACTTTAACCATTATTGCACCGCTATCGGAACGTAATTGTATCGAATTGTCAATAATAAAACATTTCTTATTGGTTACTTTTCAAAGGCAATCAAAGAAATTATTTCACAATCGACCATGAATTATTCGCCATTTGTTTAAACGTGCAATTGTCAGTAGACCCGTTACTTTACTTATAGTCTATAAACTTAATTTAAACTTGTTTAAACTTACTTTACTTACTGGGTTGGACAGTAAAATTTTCAGCCACAACCCCCCCCCCACAAAAAAACAAACAAACAAAAGAAATAATTAATGAAAACCTAATGTAAATTAAATGAAAGATCTGAAAAATAACGAAATATATTTTGTTGAAATTAACATTTATTACCCTCAGTTTGGGCACCTCGACGTGGTGTAATAGTTAGAAAGCTAGTCTTGCTTGATCAATTACGACTGAGTAGCGAGGTCGATCCTCACTGGGTGTCCCATACTTTCGGTCTTGTGCCACATCTAAGCCGGGCTTAGAAAATCACTATTACCCTCAGTTTTGTTGTTTTCACAATGTTTCGGTTGTTATGTTCTCCGGTCGTCACCAGGTGTATGTTGATCCGGCGTAATTTACATGGAATTCCCCCGAGCCAATAGACAAGTCGATTAAAGCGTTGGTTCGTGAATTTGTTGACATAGTAACTGTGAGTTCAATACACGGGCTTAGTGGAAACAGCGTGCAATAGCTGAACAGTAGTAAAAATAAGAATTAGACGATATATCCATGGACATAGGCAATGGAAGAGTGTGTACTTGGACTCAGTAGAAACACTGCGAACAATAAGTGAACAGTATTAATACTAAGAACTAAACGAGATATCACTAGACATGGTCAGTGGAACAGTGTGTACGTAGACTCGGTGGAAACAGGGCGAGTAATAACTGAGCAAGATCTAGACGTGATGTCCTTATATATGGGCACTGGAACATTGTGTACTTGGACTCGGTAGAAACAGGGTGAGCAATAACTGAGCAAGATCTAGACGCGATGTCCTTATATATGGGCACTGGAACATTGTGTACTTAGACTCGGTGGAAACAGGGTGAGCAATAACTGAGCAAGATCTAGACGCGATGTCCTTATATATGGGCACTGGAACATTGTGTACTTGGACTCGGTAGAAACAGGGTAAGCAATAACTGAGCAAGATCTAGAGGTGATGTCCTTATATATGGGCACTGGAACATTGTGTACTTAGACTCGGTGGAAACAGGGTGAGCAATAACTGAGCAAGATCTAGACGTGATGTCCTTATATATGGGCACTGGAACATTGTGTACTTGGACTCGGTGGAAACAGGGTGAGCAATAACTGAGCAAGATCTAGACGTGATGTCCTTATATATGGGCACTGGAACATTGTGTACTTAGACTCGGTGGGAAAAGGGTGAGCAATAACTGAGCAAGATCTAGACGTGATGTCCTTATATATGGGCACTGGAACATTGTGTACTTGGACTCGGTGGAAAAAGGGTGAGCAATAACTGAGCAAGATCTAGACGTGATGTCCTTATATATGGGCACTGGAACATTGTGTACTTGGACTCGGTGGAAACAGGGTGAGCAATAACTGAGCAAGATCTAGACGTGATGTCCTTATATATGGGCACTGGAACATTGTGTACTTAGACTCGGTGGGAAAAGGGTGAGCAATAACTGAGCAAGATCTAGACGTGATGTCCTTATATATGGGCACTGGAACATTGTGTACTTGGACTCGCTAGAAACAGGGTGAGCAATAACCTAGCAGTAGTAAAAATAACAGTTAGACGAGATATCCCTGATCATGGGGAGGGGAACGAGAACAGTATATTCCCCGTAGGTTAAATAAAAGGTTCAGTTCGTGATTTCTTGTAGGTTACACCACGCACACACCTGATGAAGGTCAGAGAGCAAAAAGATCGAAACATTGTGATAACAACAACAACAAAGATGAGGACAACCGTCCGCATGTACGTTGTATAACAATGATAACTCCCCATGCTAGAAATTCAGATTGAAATTAAAATTGCTGTTGGATATCGGTTGAGGAAAGACATTTGGTCTGACTTCCGCTGCATCAGTGTGTGAGCTGCAATCGGAATTGGTGATAGCATAAACAGGAAATGTATCCGGTGGTTAAAATAAACAGGACGTACAGGTATCCCGAGCCTTGAAAAAACAGGGTGCACAGGTGTTCTGAGCGGAAGGAAATGCTTGCGTGGGCGCATACCGGAAGAGGCGTGGTCACACGAAGTTGCATAGGCGACATACCGGAAAGAAAGCGTAGCCACGTGAAGTTGCGTAGGTGTCTAAATGTTATATAACCGGCCAGATTCTTGTTTTGGACAAAGAGACTGGCGAGAGGTTCACCGAAGATTTGTCTCCGTCAATCCTAACCTCTGTGATTCTCCCCCACTCTACCCATCCGCAGCAACTTGAAAATTAAAGATATTTATGTTTTTATATATAAAGACCCGTCGCATTATTTGAGCCCAGCGGCAATATACTACACTGCCAGCATTCATTTAAAATGGAAAGGCAAACTTTTGACTAGATTCCTGATAGATTATAGATATCAACATTTACCTATGGTTTAATATCAGATAACATTTCAACGTACTAACTAGCATCTCTCTATGTACACTCCGACCTTTTCTGTCATTTTGATGCCAAAAGAATTTGTGTTTTTAATTTCATTAAATATAAGCTTTCTACTGGTTCCAGAACAGAAATGTTCGCGTGTTTATTGCTTACGCAAAGAAAACGTATATATTTCATTTTTATTAAAGAGCTTCATCCAATTAAACTCATCATGTCACCTTTGTTGCGTCTGTAATTGAATTATTCCGTACAATGGAAAAGGATAGAAACTCTACATAAACGAGTCAAATATCTGTAATGATCGAAATGAACTCAGAATTTTGACCGTTGTCGGAATTAATATATTGATTCAGTGTTTTCTGATTGCTATTTTTGGTTTTGGATTTTAAATTATCTGTTTGCTGTTTCTGTCTATATTTCTGAGATGAGGTATTATGTACATTATTTACATTATTCGGACTATTGTTCTCATCTTTGTCGCCATATTTATTACAACGTTTCGGCTTTTCAGTATCTGTCTATATTTCTGAGATGAGGTATTATGTACATTATTTACATTATTCGGACTATTGTCCTCATCTTTGTTGCCATATTTATCACAAAAGAAGAAAGCCAGAGCGTAAAAAGCCGAAACGTTCTGATAAATATGGCAACAAAGATGAGGATAATAGTCCGAACAATGTAAATAGTGTTTTCTGTTGTTTCAATAAAGTATATTGGTGGGGAAAATGAGTACCATTAGAAAAAATTAGTTTTGACTGAGTATATTATTGACATATACAACACATTTAGGCCTCAGTTAATGATTATCTTGTCAGAGTTAATTACGATATATTTTAGATGCTATTTAGTATGTCTAAATGCGTGTCTAAAATCAAAAACCCATCTTCTTATACATAATATATATTCATGTTGGCATCACACCATTAAAGCAGTTCTTATAAAGATCTCTGATAGTTATATATATAGATACCTTCAAAAAAAGTGCGATACCTCAAGTTTAAAATTCATTTTAGAAAATGTAGAATCATACTTGAAGTTTTTATTTTACTTTTAATTCCAAGCTAATAGAGCAGGTCTTATATTCCCAGTAAGAAAAATACTTTGTTATACTTCAAACTGAATTTAATCTTATTGGAATTTATTTTTTCTACTCATAAGGAAAATCAGAAAAAATCGTCTATATTGACAAATCTGTCAACACAACGCAATTCTCATCATTAAAACACATTTTTCAAAAATAAAATATACTTTTCTGAAACGTTATAGGAGAAAAATTAAGGGAATTCTTTTTAATCATTTCACCTCAAGCAAGGTCGCAATGACAATAGTACGCAAGGGGTTACTGGAAGTGAAAGTGAAAGTGAAAGAGAAGACTGATAATAGGGAGGATTGAGGAAAAAAACAAAAAGCAAAAGTTAACGGGATTCAAGAAGACAAAAAATGGCGATTGACATTGCCTTTCAATTATTAAGGATTGTATTTATCAGGAAAGCAAGGAAACAGAAGCCTTCCACAGGTGGGAAGTGCGAGAAAAGAAATTGTTGGTGTAAAAGTGGCGTTTACATTTAATTATTTCAACAGTAAAAGGGTAGGGCCTAGATGCCAGTCGCTTAAATTCATGTATTCGGGGCACTAGGGAAAAAGATCGTCAGAGCAATTGCCATGAAAATATTTGTAGAAAAGAAAAAGAGAAGCCACGTCACATCGGCGAGGAAAGTAACTGAATTCGTGATACCTGGTCAGGATCAATTATTTTACAGATCATTCTTTGGATTTTATCAAAAATCTCTAGATGTACAGCAGGAGCACCAAATCAGATGTGGCAATAGTATTCAATGCATGGGCGAATGGTAAATTTGTAATTGTGCAAGATGGATTCTGACGAGAAAAAATTCTTTCAACAACGTCGAAAACTTTCCTTACAGTAGATGCAGCTATTGATTCGTTATAGTAGTTCTAATTCATGTACAGTTTAATTAATTTGAATTGAAACATATATTACTTTTAGTTTAAAACACTGTAGAAATGTATATTTAACACGGCAGTGGGTGTTTCTATAAGGCTGACAGATCTATCAGCAGCCTGATGTTTGAGAAATTTAAGTAAAGTTTATATAACTGTAAAAATTACTTGAAAACTTTTATTAAAATATATTTTAATGACCCAATAATCTCAAAAGCTAAAGAATAGATTCTATGCGATCTAATTTTATTGAATTTTAGGTACTTTAGCTTTATAACCTTACCTTCGAAGTCACGTGCCGAGAAAATGTTAGAAAGTTTTCAATAAATTTTAAATTTATTATAGCTACCTCTTATTTTCTGATCACACCGTCTATGAACATCCGTATTTACAAAAACTGACACGTTTATACCTAAATTAAGACATGGGATTCATTTGGGGACACCTAGCAGAAATATTCTATAAGACTAGGATGTTATCTTTTACGCCACGCTGAAGCCTCACATGTAGAATTATGGTTTTAAATAGATATTCCTTTTAAAATCCTGCGGGTCGTGGAATTGGAGTGAGCATTTTGATTTCTGATGAGTAAATAGAATTTTAATTTAATATTATCACTGAACTGCTACAAATTTAAACAGAACTTTAAAAGCTTTAAAAGTTTATAATTCTAATTATATTTAAAAAATGAAAACAATTCTTGTAAAAATTAATTATTCAGCAAATTTGTAACTTAAGACAATAGTGTCCATAATATATTTTATTTATTCATAAAAACAATTACAAACTTATCCATTTATCTGATTTTCTAAGAATATTGAAATGAATATACTTTTCATCGCAAGAGAGCTCACAAATTTCATATCATATTCATAAAATATATACCATTACATAATTAGTACATATATAAACATCGATATGTTTACGCAAGTACTATATATATAGAACATCTGATTACGTAATTAGCTTATATATTATATGGATACATAATTACTATATATAATATAAATGATTACTTATTTGCTATATACACAAATATAAATGCATATGTTTGCGTAATTACTATCTATATATATAATATATGATTACGCAATTTCTACATATATATAAATATATGTTTACGTAATTACTACATATGATTGTGTAATCATGATTTGTATATATATATGATTACGTACTTACTATAAATATATATATCTCTCTCTCTATATATATATATAAATATATACGTATATATATATATATATACGTATATATATATATACGTATATATATATATATATATAGTAATTAAGGAGACATATATATATATATATATATATATATAGTATTTACGGAAACAGATATATATATATATATATATATATATATATATATGTATATATATGTATATATATATATATATATATATATATATATATATATATCTGTTTCCGTAAATACTATATATATATATATATATATATATATATATATATATATCTGTTTCCGTAAATACTATATATATATATATATATATAGTATTTACGGAAACAGATATATATATATATATATATATATATATATATATATATATATCTGTTTCCGTAAATACTATATATATATATATATATATATATATATATATATATATATATATATATATATATTCCTTAATTACTATATATATATTTATATAATTGTATATGTCTCCGTAATTAATATATATCAATCTAAATGTTTAACTAATTACTATATATATATATATAAATGTATATTATTACTATATATATATATATAAATGTATGTTTACGTAATTACTATATATATATATATATATATATATATATATATATATATATATATATATATATATATATATATATCTATCTATATATCTATATGTCTCTGTAATAAATGTATGTTTTTACGTAATTACTATATATATAAAAATTACCATCAGAACGTAGACCATCATGATTCTCTATAGAACCTATTTTTTTCATATGTGAATTGTACCGCGTTCATTGTAAATACAATGAAATACTTTCCCGTCTCTTCTTTCTTTTGGACTTGTTGACAGCCACGGATATAGAGCGCTGTTTACCCTGGAATTTAACCTATAGTTAGGGTCGGGTGAACGGTTATTTTCATATCGTTCCCGAGTGCATTTGTGCGAAAGTGAATGCAACAGCATTGGACAGAATTTAAATTCGGCTAGCCGGTTTCACTTTCGACGCTACGCGAACTATAATTATTTATTTAATTATTTCTCCATCATTTACCAAAGTCGGTCAAATTATTTTGCTTAAATTCTTTCGTCAATTTCATCAGGGGTTGATTAAAAAAAATTCCCGCCGCTATAGTTTGCAAAATCGTAGAAATCGTAGACGTGTATCTGAAGTTTACAATTACTAAAATGGATTTCGCATCAATTTACAACAATGAAAATTAGTTACTTATTTTAACGCTTTCATTTTTTCCTTAACACAGAAAAGGCAGACATTTTTAAACAAGCCGGCCATTGGCGGTGAAAATGTTATTATATTATATATGGCTTTTTTCGTCGAGGGCGGTGGTCGGAATCGAAAAATATTTTATCTTAAAAGACAGTGCCGCTCATAGATAAAAGATCCGATGCGTGGTCGGCACGGTTTTTGACAAAGACCACAATAGAATACTGTGGAGTCATTCACCGTGGGGGCATTTGCGTCTTTGTCTAACCTCTACGGGGCGCTGGACTCTGTTCTTTTCATAGCTCTTTGCTCCCGCGAAAACAGCAACTCTCTCGGTCTCGGTCAACCAAATCCCAATTATTAGGTTGGTGCAAAAATAATGACGTAATAATGTCGTTTTTGACGTATTTTTTAACGTTAAAAAACGACATTATTACGTCATTATTTTTGCACCAACCTAATAGCAACATTGATAGAAAATTCCATCCGGGACGTTTTACACTGGTCCTTGAATCGAAGCTTGGGTCATGGAAATCTATTTACTAGTTAAATTCAAATCATACAAAACTGGCTGCGTGAAGAAAATCATTCAAAATCTCATTACATATTGAATCTACGAAGAAAAGAAGTTCTTCAGGTTTGCTCGGACTGGAAGAGAGGTTTATGACTTTCTAGAATCGGGACAGAACTATTTCTCTGAGGAATGCCTCAAATATTTTCTGCTAGTGATATCTTGTACTTGTAAAATCTGCGACAATGAAGGATAAACACAATTCCCTATATGACCAGAACGTATACGTCGTAATTTTATGCAATACTGGAACTCTCTCATTATTTGGCTTAGCGTGTTATTCGCTGTATTTTAGCGGCATTGCATCGATCGGACAATAAAAATGGGGAAAACATATAAAGAAATTCAATGAGCAAAAATATGAAGAAACAAATACGACACTGAACCCAGGAGTCATTTGATGAAAATCGAAAGAAAAAAGAAGTTGGAAATGAATAAAAGAAGGAAAATGGAGAAAAGGCGAATCGCATGGGAAAATGGGAACAAAATAAGAGATGTGATTTAGGAAAAAAAAAAAAACAAACAAAAAAAACCCAATAATTCTAAGTCTAAAAAGGATAGCAAGAAAAAGTAGAATTTAAAGTGGAAGAAATGCATACAAAAAAAACAAGAATGCAGAGAAAAAAAATATGAGAAAAAATAAGATGAAAAAATAAAATGAAAAAAATAAGATGAAAAATTAAGATGAAAAAAAATAAGATGAAAAAATAAGATGAAAAAAGATGAAAAAATAAGATGAAAAAAGATGAAAAAATAAGATGAAAAAAGAATAAGATGAAAAAAGTAAGATGAAAAAAATAAAATGAAAAAAGATGAAAAAATAAGATGAAAAAAAGATGAAAAAATAAGATGAAAAAAGAATAAGATGAAAAAAGAATAAGATGAAAAAAGAATAAGATGAAAAAAAATAAGATGAAAAAAGATGAAAAATAAGATGAAAAAAAGATGAAAAAATAAGATGAAAAAAAATAAGATGAAAAAAAATAAGATGAAACGATAGAATAAGAAGGAAGAAAACAAAGAATGACGACAATAATTAAAAGTTAACAGAGAATGAAAAAGAAAGAAAGAACGGAAGAAAAAATGGAATGAAGAACAAATGAAAGTGAATAATCCCATCAAAATAACAAACGAACAACAACAAAAAAAATTAACAAAAACATCAAAAGGACAAACTAACAGAAGAAAAGATAGAGAATGAATAAAAAAAAAGAAAAAAAAACGAGAGATAAAATGAAGGACAAGAAAGAAATTAAAAAAGTGGAACAGATAAAAAGAGAAAATAAATGAAGAAAAAGAAAATGGAAAAATTTTGGTAAAAAAAAATAGAAGAAAAAATTCTAAGTACACGTTTTTACTTTTTTTTTTAAAAAAAGTAACAATTGAAAATTTTCCCCAGTCCTCATCCTGCTTAACATTTTGAACCTTGTGTTTCTGAACTATTTTAACCGTTCTGCCTGAGCTCCCCAGTCAAAATTCGCAAATAATTGGTATACAATGTTTCATGGTAGATATAAAAATAGTTACAAGTGCTTACCCACAGTTCAACCGTTGGCTGGGCATTACGTCATTTTTCTCTACCACCGGTAAAGCGCTGGTCAGGGCTCAAAGGATTAATGTTTTCACAAGAATACTAAAGTTGTTTGAATGGTTACTAAAATGTTAAAACATATAAATAACCATTTAACTAAAACTAACAGAATTGGTGCAATTGTTGAATACAAGATCAAAATAAATATTTTGTTTCTATTTTTGTTTACTTTTTATTTGAATCCCTTTTTTTTTTTTTTTTTTTTGAGATGCTTAAGCCATGCACACGTCAAAATGGTGTCGTTTAAGATTTAATCGAATTTGAGTAAAATTGCTTTTTTTATCATTTCACTCCAGGTAAGGCAAAATGCCATTAAGACACAAGGGGTTACTGAGTGATACAGAATTATAGAAAAATACTATTAAGGAGAGAGAACAATAAAAAAAAAAAACAAGAATTAAAAGACAGAAGAAAACGATTGCATTTAAATTTTTGAAGACCAAAGTTAACCGCAAAGTAAGAAGCCGGAAAAGAGTTCCACGAGCGAGAAGTGCGAGAGAAGAAATTGTTAGCATTGAACTTACGGTTATATCTAGGCATTTCAACTGTAAAATGATGCAGCCAATCTAGGACTGCGCTTAAATTCATAAAGTTCTTACTTAGCAAAGAGGAAAATCCATCAGAACAATTATCATGGAAGTATTTATAGAAAAGGCAGAGGAAAGCTATGTTACGGCATTGAGAAAGTGACTGAAGCCGAGATGCCAGGAATTATGACAAAATTCGGTTGTCTTCTCACGGAATCGCAATTTAAAAGTTAATCTCGGGCACCGTTACAAATGCTCAACGGATTCCATATTTTGTAGTCTTTTACCAGATGAGACAAAGATTAGGTCCGTCGTTGTTCAGTCGATGCGTGGACTCCTAACAGACCATTACTATTGAAGTGTGTTTAATATCGTCGGTTGCTCCACATGTGAGGCCTCACCGTGGAGTAAAGTCTTATAGAATATTTCTACTAGGTGTTCCTAACTGAAGCCTTGTACTCAGTTATCTAAGCCGATGTCATGTATTTTATGGATATAATTTTGAGGATATGGTAATTAAGATTGGCAATAAGGTAAAAAGAAAGAAACGCGGGTGGGCAAAAAGTGCAGATGAAGAAAAAAACAAAATGGCTGAATAAAGAAAGAATAATTGAAAAGGAGAAAAAAAAAGGATTCAAAAGAAGTTGATCGAAATAAGTAAATGTATCGTGCAACAAACACGTTGGGAGAAAAAAATGGTAAAAACGTGTGAAAATTACAGGCTGAAAGAAAAACGGGAAGGAGGGAAAACGAAAACAAATTGAAAAGAAAACCAATTTGAATAAAAAGATAAAATAAGAGAAAGCAAAAACGGACGGAAATAATGATTTAAGATTAAAAGAAAATAAAAGTGTTTTAGAAGAGAATTTGGATGAAAAATTGCAAGCTAAGAAATGAAAAAGGGAAAATAAGGAGGGAACGGATCAAGCTTAAGGTTGGGGTATTTGACGTCGAGTTAAGACGTAAATGACGTTTTCACAATGGCACTTATCCTAAGATGAAAACAAAAAAGGAAGCACCAAAAGAAAATTGATGGCAAGCCGTGATTAAATGTGAATGAATGTGATTGATATTTTACTTTCCATATGTTATGCTAAAGCCAAAGTATTTCTGTAGTATTTAATCGTAAACATGGATAAAATCTTTTTCTATTTATCTGTCTATTGAATGGAGACTTGGAAGATGTTTACGGGGGGAATTCTAGCAAGATAGTTTGATAAAAGACTGACGTCGGAAACACAGTATCTACGAATGAAATGGACTTCAATACAGGTTCTGTCGATTTTATATAAATATTTCAAGGTTAATTTTGTATCATTTTCATATCTAGACCTATATTCTGTATATATGTGTATATACATTAGCCAACTATACATAAATATTTCCATGTTCATTTTATATCATTTTCTTATCTACACCTATAATCTGTATATATGTGTATGTACATTGGCCAACTATATATAAATATTTCCAGGTTCATTTTATATCATTTTCTTATCTACACCTATAATCTGTATATATGTGTATGTACATTGGCCAACTATATATAAATTTAGTAACGACGCGTTTCGCCAAAATGTCAGCTCTTTTTGCCTTCCTGATGTTAGAATGAAAGAAAGAACAAAACTGTATGTGTGAGAAAATGCCTTGGGATCTCTGAGGATAAGTAGCAACCATAAATCAAATTAAATTAGATACCTTATTGCCTCCATTGTCCAGACTCAAGAGAGCGTTTGTCTCTCCGCCTCTTTGTTCGTTGTATCTATATCAGATACTAGAGAGTATTTGTGTTTATATATATATATATATATATATATATATATATATATATATATATATATATATATACCTATGCATATACATATAGGCAGTTTTCTTTTATCCATTTCTTTTTTTTGTATACTTGTACATGAATGCAGGCATATACATGTCCACTGATGTATTTCTGTGCATGAATATATATACACTCACGCACATGTATATACACGTAGTCTTTTTAATGTATATTTCTACACATATATACATACAACAATGACTTATATATATATATATATATATATATATATATGTATTAACGCACGCATATATGTATATATGCCCTCACCCCGACACACATAAGTATATACATATCATATATACATCGCAGCCAATTTGTACTTGTATACTTGTACATACATGTCTAATCAATATATCTGTGCACAACGAACGTGTATATATATATATATATATATATATATATATATATATATATATATATATATATATATATATATATATATATATATACATAGAAAATTGGAACATTCTTTGCTAGAATGAGATGGAAAGCGTTGTCTTTATTATATCAATATGTAAAGTGCAAGGAAAACATGGACAAATTTAAATATAAAAGCATTAGGTGCCCTCTTGTCATTCAAGAGCTGGCTGGTTTTGAAAATTACATGTTTCGTGTAATAGGCAAAATTAAATTTAGAAAAATTAATAACAATTTCCAAAATCAATTATCTACCAAAGTAAGAAAAATAATACCCCCCACAAAGATTCTAGTTAAAGGCGATAAAACAGGGAACATATATGAAATGAACATGACGGCTTACGGTAAAAATTAAAAAAAGAAGTCACTATGTTTTATAAAAGGTCACTAGCTTTGTACATTGAAAGCATCAATGAGAAGACAAAAGACATCACAGTTAAGCTGGGTATAGATGACAGGGTCAGGATACAGTAGGGTAAAGCAATCATTTCTAGCTGTAAAGAACTATGCGGATGACTTCTTCTATGATCCTGCATTTAGACTAATCAACCCAACTAAGACTAAATTGGGTCCAATGAACCAAGGAATCTGTGCGTTAACATGTTAAGAATTGCTACGCAGGCCAATCAATGGAAGGGACAAATGAGTGTATTTCTTGGTTACATGGAGTTAAAAATAAAAAAAGGGATGTATTTATAAAATGACATCACGGATTTTTATCCATTCATATGTGAAAAAGGACTGAGGCTTTAAAGTTTTCTAAAGTCTTTGTTGTTAAACCTCCTGAACAGATAGAGATAATCTTGCATTGTTGTAAATCTGTGTTATTTCACAGTGGCGAAGCAAGGCTTAAGAAATCAAACAAAGGCGCCTTTGATGTTCCACAATGTTCGTACGACGGTGCTAAGGTTTCAGAATTAATGGGCCGGTATATTTGAAATATGATCAACGGGATAGTCCACATAGACAACCACGGCGTGTATAGGGACGACGGGCTGATGATAGTGCTGGACAACTGAAGAGTAAATGATAGAATAAGACAACTGATTTTTAAACTCTTCAAGAGTCTAGAATTTGAAATTGAGGTCGATATAAACAAGAATGTCGTCCAATATTTGGATGTGGAATTTAATCAACAAAGGAGCAGCGTCTCGCCTTACATGAATCCCAACACAAAATTGACTTATGTGAACGCTGGATCCAACCACACTGCGTGTGTAATCAAGCACATATCTAAAGGGATGCAGTTGCTTGATAAGTACTTCCCTAAGAGTTCTGAATTGTTAAAAGATTTTTAATAGAAATACAATAAAGTTACAGCTATACTAGCAGTTTGGAAACTACACTAAAGAGAGAAACCGCCAAGAATTTCAAGTCCAGCCTATAGTAAAGTCTTATTGATAGTAAAACGTGCAAGTGTAGGGATAAAAGCAAATATCCACTGCATCGAGTTTGTAAAACGGAAGGTGTGGTTTACAAAGCGGAAGTAAAGGATACAAATGGCCAGAGCAAAATGTATGAAAAGTGTAGTGAAGGCGCCTTGAAAAAGATGATACAACCAAACGTTATCATTCAGACAAGAAAGCCACAGGAATTGTACCTGACTGGCTAAATATGTATGGGAATTAAAGTAATGTAAGCTGGAGCATATTGAAGAGAGCCAGACATTACAGTAATAATAGTGATGTCTGCAGGCTGTGACAGGAAGAAAAATTAGCAATATTAACGTATCCAGGCCAAAATAAGCTGTTAAATGAGAGGTCTGAAGTCATGTCAGGATGTAAACATACTAAAATGTATATTTTGGGCTTACACGAACCCGGATGAAAGTACGTATAATATATTTTTTAATTCCTCATTCCATCCTATTTTCACACTCTTGCCTCACCCCTCACTTCTGTCGCACTTCCTGTTGTGCGCAGATTAAATAAATAAAGCGTTAGAGACCATGATAGCGCAAATGGTTGATCTTCCTAGTTTTTAATATATATATATATATATATATATATATATATATATATATATATATATATATATATATATATATCCTTGTGCAGGTATGCAGAAAATAGAAAAGAACACGTTGGGTGCGTAATCCGGGGTTCCTTAGTATTTTTGTTTTTATTTTTAAAAAACAGTGCTCCATACAGAAGTAGAGCTTATATTATAATAATATTTTTTGTTTAAAAATATGATTCCTTCGCTACATAAGAGTTCTCATGTTTCAAAAACGGGAGTCTAAATCATCCAAATAATTAATAAAATTAAGTTGGATTGAGGTGTTTAGTCACGTTTCATCTTCAAGCGAAATTTTAGGAATAAGCTATCTCTCGGTTTACGTGTATTTTTACAGAATTTGTTATTGTGGGAGTGGCTATACTATTTTCCTTCTTTGAGTGGTCAGGGAGTTAATTCTTATCAGTAGATTCATCATCCTCTGAGAGGTTTTTCTAAGGTTGGGTAGGGTATCTATTTCAAGGCTAATGTTTACTGTCATCCTTTAGTTGGTTCCCAGTGAAGGATATTTTTATGGCGCGCCTACAGTCGTTATGTGTCTGGAGAATTGTCTTTTATTATTGTCTATCTGATTATCTATTTATTTATTTGTTTATTTAAGTGGGTGTTTAATATACAGATCGCTTTGCATTGAATTTCAGTTTGTTTTTTTAGTTTTTTTGACGACGACAAAAAGGGTTTTTCCTATTTAAGGGTTTGGCTGAGCTTTTTAGAATTTTACTTAGCTATGTTTTTTTTTTTATGCTAATTATCTAATGCGAAAGTCTGTTGATGTCGGCAAAAAACCGTTAACTCCTGCCTATGGTTTAATAATTTTTCATTATTTAGGAATTTAATGATGTGTAGTTTTTCCTGTAAGCATAAGAGGCATGGGTCATCCCAGGTTCTACAGGTTCTTGTTCTATTTACTATTTTCCATTTTACTTTTGGTGTTTTATTCGTTTCCTTTAGATGCCAGAAATATTGGGATAGAGATGTCTGATTTCTATTTTGAATATTGTTGAAAGAGCTCTTGTGTTGTCTCCATCTAATTTTAAAACTATTCTTTGTTGATCCTATGTATATCCTATCAGTGTTAGGGCTCTCAATGGATGAGATAGTGCATTGGTATACCACGGATTTTGTGAGGCATTTATTTTCCAACGGGCAGTTTTTAGGGTTTCTACAATCGCATAATTTTTCGTTATTTTTATCTAGTTTTAGTTTATGTGTTTTATTACTGTTTTGGTATGCGTGTTTTTCCAGGATTTTCTTATTGTGTCTTTTTATGATTCTTTCTATATTTTCAGTGCAGCTGTAACTCAGTTTCAATGTGTTTTTGTTAAAGATGTTGCTAAGTTTGCTATTAGTGGGAAAGTGCTTTTCAATTAAAGCTAGGAACTTATCGCCTAGTTTGGTGCTGACCATTTGGTTGTACGGTGGGGTATACCAGATGATTTTTCTTTTCCTGTTTCTCTTATTATTGGTACTAACGTTTCTATAGGTTATGTCAAAGTTTTTGTATCCGCTGTTTTTCAGGGCTGTGTTGTAAAAACTACTGTGCTGTTGGAATATTTCTTTATTTGCTGAGTTCATACTTATTCTTTTCTCTATTGATGTGGGTATATGCTTAATTATAGATGGGGGGTGGTTTGACTTAGGATGTACGTACAAGGGATTAGTGTTAGGTTTTCTGTAAGGTAGGTGAACGTTGTTAGTTAAGTCTAGGGTTACGTCTAGGAAGTTTACTTTTTTTATTTTTTTTTTTATTTTATTTTTTTCCTAGCTTTAATTGAAAAGCACTTTCCCACTAATAGCAAACTTAGCAACATCTTTAACAAAAACACATTGAAACTGAGTTACAGCTGCACTGAAAATATAGAAAGAATCATAAAAAGACACAATAAGAAAATCCTGGAAAAACACGCATACCAAAACAGTAATAAAACACATAAACTAAAACTAGATAAAAATAACGAAAATTATGCGATTGTAGAAACCCTAAAAACTGCCCGTTGGAAAATAAATGCCTCACAAAATCCGTGGTATACCAATGCACTATCTCATCCATTGAGAGCCCTAACACTGATAGGATATACATAGGATCAACAAAGAATAGTTTTAAAATTAGATGGAGACAACACAAGAGCTCTTTCAACAATATTCAAAATAGAAATCAGACATCTCTATCCCAATATTTCTGGCATCTAAAGGAAACGAATAAAACACCAAAAGTAAAATGGAAAATAGTAAATAGAACAAGAACCTGTAGAACCTGGGATGACCCATGCCTCTTATGCTTACAGGAAAAACTACACATCATTAAATTCCTAAATAATGAAAAATTATTAAACCATAGGCAGGAGTTAACGGTTTTTTGCCGACATCAACAGACTTTCGCATTAGATAATTAGCATAAAAAACAAAAAACAAAAACATAGCTAAGTAAAATTCTAAAAAGCTCAGCCAAACCCTTAAATAGGAAAAACCCTTTTTGTCGTCGTCAAAAAAACTAAAAAAACAAACTGAAATTCAATGAAAAGCGATCTGTATATTAAACACCCACTTAAATAAACAAATAAATAAATAGATAATCAGATAGACAATAATAAAAGACAATTCTCCAGACACATAACGACTGTAGGCGCGCCATAAAAATATCCTTCACTGGGAACCAACTAAAGGATGACAGTAAACATTAGCCTTGAAATAGATACCCTACCCAACCTTAGAAAAACCTCTCAGAGGATGATGAATCTACTGATAAGAATTAACTCCCTGACCACTCAAAGAAGGAAAATAGTATAGCCACTCCCACAATAACAAATTCTGTAAAAATACACGTAAACCGAGAGATAGCTTATTCCTAAAATTTCGCTTGAAGATGAAACGTGACTAAACACCTCAATCCAACTTAATTTTATTAATTATTTGGATGATTTCGACTCCCGTTTTTGAAACATGAGAACTCTTATGTAGCGAAGGAATCATATTTTTAAACAAAAAATATTATTATAATTATATATATATATATATATATATATATATTATAGAGCCTTTTTTTTCTTAAATATATATCAGGAGCACCAGTCTCAAGTGCTTCTCATCCACTTCTTTAGCCATTATCAACGGTGTTTGTTTTTTTGGGTGTTAGTTTCTTTTCATGTTCGAATGTAAGATGTGTTTTTGTGTTGTTTTCATTACTAGTAAAAAAGTTTATTCCGAACTTCGCGTATTGACCGCGGCAAGAATTCAAGTGAGTGTCTTTCTATTGTTAAAAAAAGACTTTCAACAGCCATTTACCATTGTTGAATAAGGGGAGGTGATAGTGGGAGCAAGGTGTTTTATATACAAGGACTCTCTCATAGCGAGATATCTCCGGGATTTGTGTTTTCTAACAAAGTAATTAGCTCGTGGCTAGATGTTTTGATGACATTTTGATTTTATAAGGGATATAAGAGACGTCTATCCAAGGAAGTGGTAGTATGGCAGATATAGGTAATTGCTTTATGACAAGAAATACAGTTTTTGAACTTGCTAGTGAAATTGATACACTATATTGGTCATTGCTAGTTTAGTTTTGATGGTGTTATTTTGATCAGTGACAACAAAGTTTGTGGTTTTCCATTTTGTATAATATGTTATATGTTTTTCTGAATTTACTGCAGAAATATGGTGTTTAATGATTCTTCATATAGCAAATTCACACTGCTTATAATTATTGTGTATCTGGTTGCAGTAAAATGTGTTGATGTTTTGTTGTGTGGTATTTTTATTACCATGTCATATATATTTTGTAAAAATAATTTTGTGTTTACTGACGATGTAGTTGGAAATGAAGAATGCTTAGGATTTCGTGGGCGGAGCGTGTGAGCAACGATGATGTCTTGGAGAGGATGTAGACAGGATGGAGGCTCATGCTTAACATCAGGAAGAGGCAGCTGAAGTTTTTGGGACGCATAATGAGGAAGGAAGGCCCTGAGAATTTGATACTTACAGGTCGAATAGAGGGAAAGAGAAACAAGGGAAAGCAGCGCGTGGCATTCCTAGTGGTATTTGGCAGGTGGATGACAGAATGTAGTTTGGGGGAGATAGAGAGAAGGAACTTGTTGAGAGCTGTAAGGGATACAGGAAGGTGGGGAGCCATGATCGCCTACGTCCTGAAAGGACACGGCATATAAAAAGAAAAAAGAAGTTGGAATAATTATTGTTGATTAATATTTGTGTTTTAGTTTAGTCAGGAATATTCACTGGGAAGAGGAATTTTGGTGTGCTCTATTTAAGAAGTTTTATTTTATCACTGCTATTTTATATATCTCCGGGCATTAGCTATCATTGTTTAGAAGACAAGAGTTCGAACTCGTGGCTGATCAGCTGTTTTATTCTGGTAAATTTACATGTCTTTTAGTCTACCAACTGATATGTCTACTTATAATTATATCTTGGTCGGCCCTTGATTTCTTCCTCCCCTGCCACCTACAATCTTAAAAAAAAACAACAACTCAATGCAACGTTAATTGCTGTCTTTCTGAAGTCTGTTCTCTTAATGTCCTTTCTCCTCACTAACTTTTAATTTTTTCACTCTCAGTACATGAGTCTATTTGCACAATCTGTAATATGATAGCGTGTTACTCTCTTGTGATATTTGAAGTTGAAAATCTATTAATGAAAAACCAAAGTATGTCTGTTATCATGCATTTTGAAAGGTCAAAAAAATTGTTCATTTTATGATTGAACATCAGATAATCAAAAAGGAGACGTCATCTAAAAATCTTTCAATTCTAATAAACGTTTTTGATTAGTGCAGTTATATTCAGATATTTACAAGAGACATGTTTTATGGTATTTATTATCTTCTTTTTACAAAAATTGAATAATGCATCAGTTTCTTTGTATTTTTTTTTGTGAGGTAGTATGGGAAAGATCTCGACTTTTAAAGGCAAGTAATTATTTACATAATGAAGGTAATCATTTACAAAATGATTGTCATAGAAAAGTATGAGATTTAAAAGAAATCTTTAAGAATATATAGTAAGATTTAAATAGTAACACTGATTATGGTTTGGTAAAATTTATTGTGGTTGTTTTCTTCTGATATTTTTTTCTTTTTAGCAGAGGAAATGGAATTTCGAAGCTGTTGGAATTTCTTCTTTGGTAATCTACCGACTAATTGTCATCTATCTATCTATCTATCTATCTATCTATGAGTGTTTAAATTGGGATTTTGAGAAATCAACTCACTGCCATCTATCTATCTATCTATCTATCTATCTATCTATCTATCTATCTATCTATCTATCTATCTATCTCAATCTCTTCATATGAATTTTCACTATTCTTTTCATATATTTGTTTCTATTCACTGATCTAATTCTATTACTGTTTTAGTCCTATTTTCTCTATCTATCTATCTATCTATCTATCTATCTATCTATCTATCTATCTATCTAAGTCTGTTCATATCTATCTATCTATCTATGGTGGTTTAAAAGTAGATGAGAAATTCCCGAAATGTCATCTATCTATCTATCTATCTATCTATCTATCTATCTATCTATCTATCTATCTATGAAGCGTGCCCAATAAGTAACGTAGAAACAGGCGTAAATTGATTGTGATTAAAACATTGTGAAAGCTGTAAGCACAAAGCCGTTTTGTACTTTTAATTCTATTACAGACAGAAACGTTTTAAGAATTCGCATATGAAGTATAATAAATTGTATGAATTAAAAAAAGGATAGCTGGCACCACACTGGAAAGATATAAAAGTCCCCAAACAATAAATTCAACAGGAAATCACCATACCGTTATTGTTTTTATGTATTGAGAAGGAAGCTGGCATCGGTCTGGTTTAGTCAGTTCACAGGCAGGCAAGATGAGTCTCGTGTAGCGCATCCAAATTCATGAAGAACATTGCGCGCGTTGAGGATGTAATTTAATATGACAGAAATAATATGGCTGTGATCGATTGAAGTGGGTGGTTTATGAGATCACTCATAAGAAATTAGTATATTAGAAAATGTCATCTCGCTGGAACACAAGTTTCAGTTTCTTTTCAGTTTTTGGGTAACGGTATAGAGCAGACCTGCACAAAATAGCGTCCGCAGGTCCTATGCAGCCCGCAAGACTGTCAAGTGCGACGTGCGAGTTGTTTTCAAAATGGTTAATTTTTTGTGTTCATTAGAATAAATTCGGCTATTGTGTACTAAAAATTCAGATTTATTAGGGCATGATTTAGTCAAGCAATACTTCACTGTTTTTGTATCTAATTAATCCTTTTAAATCTCCGTAGGAAAAAAAAAAGAAAATAATTTTCTCCTCACCCTCTCTCTATATGTGTTTCTATCTCACTCATATTCAGTAATTTACACGTTTACGTCCCGTAGCTAATTTCCTGCGATCAACTTTCTGATGATCAACTTCATCACATTTTTTAATTTTGCAGGGGTCTGGTATGGATGAATTTTGGCGATTTTCTGGAGCTTATAATTGTCGTTGAGGAGCCATGATTGCCTCACTTTATATTGAAGAAAAAGATTGAATTTACAACCTGAATGAATCCGATTAAATTGTATTCTGGAATAGTAAGTATGTCTTATTCACAGACTGCATACTTCATGCTCATTGCCCAGTACTGAAGGAAGCTTTTCAATGAAAAAAATCCTTTCTTCAATAAAAGATAAAATAGAGAATTTTGCTTACACTTATGAATCTGGAGTACGTTCGACACCAACGCAAATCTACACATTCCAACCCGGATAAAAGTGGTTGGAATGTTTTATTGAAAACACTACATGGTCCTAAATCTGCTCCTTAAGAATAGTGATTTTCCAAGCGTAGCTTAGATGTGGCACAAGGCCGAAAGTATGGGGCACCCAGTGAGGATCACTATTCAGTCGTAATTGTTCTAGCGGGACAAGCTTGCTGACCATTACACCACCTCGGGGTGCCCTTCGAGAGCATCGGGTTTAGTGATTACAATAGTTAAAAGCACAAGGCTTTGAGGAATGCAAATCATGTTTTTTTTCTGTTTTTAATTGGACCCCACTACCTGAAAATCACCACTGAATTGTAAGATACAAAATTCAATAAAACAAAGATATTGTTTAATTTCAAATGCTTTTATTTGCTTTTAGTTGTTTTTATGAATATGGACAATATTTTCTGAAAGCAAAAACAATTTTCGATTAAAAATTTTTAATACAATTATTTGTTATTTCTTTAATTGTAACAGATTTTTACATTTAAGTTGTTAAAATATAAAATTAGTTAAAAGCTGCATCGGGTTTGGTAAGTCTCCTTATGAGATAGATCTATTTAGCGCATTGTAAATCGTATCATTTTGACTAATCAGAAGATCCGCAGTAATTAAGAAATGTAATTTTGTGTTTATAATCGGGCTGTAATTATAAAGTATGGAAGACCAACCAGAATACAATTAAGTTGCGTTATTTGAGTTAGGCATTGTTCTCCGCTGTTAAGGCCTTTACTTTTGCGAAACACGTGTGGAGAAGTTAATTTGATTTTTCAATTTCAACTGAGAAGCGTACCTACAAGTATCAGTATCATCTTATGAAATTTATATGATCTTATTTTTATATTAATCTCAGTTATGACATTTTTCCATAAATGAAATGTCAAAATTAGTAATAAAATGAATGGAAATACAAATAACACAGTAAAATGTAATAAATGTACATAAAATTATAGTATTTTATGTACACTTCTGATAAAATTTCATAAGAAAGGGACCTATAAATTAATTAGATACCTTTCTTATGAAATATGAAATTTAATCTCACTCTTAACAGTTTTATTTTAATTTCTGTATCATATATTTCCCATAAAGCATCGTAAACGTAAAGGTGAAAGCTAAGTACAAAAAAAAAAAAAAAAAAAATTTTCCTTAAAAATAACGAGGTAAATGATTTGTTCACTTAAATGTAAATTATTTCACTTTTCTCCTTCCATAGGACAAATTAGCCTCTGTCAAAAAGTCATTCATCACCTGTCAAGTGACGCAAAAGTTTATGACCTGCTTTGTTTTATTTTCAAATTACATCTTTTGGCCGCAGAAGCTAAGTTAAGCTTGGTTCAAAATATTTTAAATAAACATTATAATTTCTAATTTTCTTAAAATAAGTTTTGAAAAAATGATAATTGATATTTAAAAGAATTTCAAAGTGAGATTTCCAGTTTTTTATAAAATGAAAAAAAAAAGGTCAATTTTGCTGACTCAAAAATAAAAAACAAACAAATTTTTAACAAAAATTTCGGACGTGCTAGGAGCGATTAAAAAATGTTAAAAAATACCCCCAAAATAAAATACTTTGATCTTTGCTCTTAATAATAACATAAACATTTAGACGCTAAAATTTTTTTTCGTCAAGTTTGGTGTCTTTTTCATCATGCTATGCCCTTTTTTTTAGCAATCTCGTGGAGGTACCTAATAACAGAAGCAGTACTTAACATTATCAGGAAATACTGAATTTAACAGAGATAGAGAGAGAGAAAAAAAAGCTACCTAACGGATAAAAGAATGCCCGAATAGTATGTTAAGAAGAGATAAATTGCTAGGGGCTACAAAGAACAGGAAGCTGTAGAAAGCCATTATCACCCATATACAGAAAGGACATGACACATAGAATAATATGATTATCTTACCACGCCGCTATGTTCAAATCTTTTCTATACTTGGGAACAATGCTGTATTATAGACTAGTATATTAATAAACAAAAAGCAAGTCGGAACTTAGTGAAGAAGCTTACCAATAGGACCAAATAATACCTTTAAACCTTTTACATCACTTATATGGTGATTTTCTAAGCGTAGCTTAGATGTGGCACAAGGCCGAAACTATGAGGCACCCGGTGAGGATCAAACTCACTATTCAGTCAAAAGTGATTTAGTAAGGCAAGCTTGCAAACCGATACCCAGCGTCGAAGTGCCCATATGGTTTTCTAAGCGTAGCTTAGATGTGGCACAAGGCCGAAAGTATGGGGCACCCGGTGAGGATCAAACTCACTATTCAGTCGAAAGTGATCACAGTTCGGCCATAATTGAACTAGCGAGAGAAGCTTGCTAACCATTACACTATGTCAAAGTGACCTTTCTTTTTTCTAAATATAGCTTAGATGTAGCACAATGCCGAAAGTGTGGAGTACCCAGTGAGGATCGAACTCACTATTAAGTCGTAATTCATCTAGTAAGACAAGCTTGCAAAAAAACTTCATCACGTTGAAGTGCTATTTCTCTTTCCTAATCTTCTGCTTAGATGTAGCACAAGGCCGAAATTATAGGGTACCCAGTGACGATCGAACTCACTATTCAACCGTTATTCATTTAGTGAGAGAAACATTGCTAATCATTACACCACGTCGAGGTGGCCTTTCCGCTAATTATATGTCCTGTTAGTATTTGTATAGCGCACATCGGAATATAATATCTGGAGCTAAAATTGGACGTGCAAGTTAGGTCGATGCATTGTCTTCAAAACTAATATCGGCTACTAAAGGAGAATCAGCGACCCGAGTTCAATTTGCAATTATGCCTTTGGATATCGTATGAAACTATGTTTTTTCTGCACAGTTATGGGGTAAATAAGGAAATCTCGTAATCTTTAGTCTTAGATGGCAGCTAGACTTCGAGGAGGCCAACTTTGAATTAAAAAAAAAGCAACGGGAAATCATTCCAATGTATTTTCGCCAGAAGTCATTAAAATTCATAGATAATGAATAAAAGAAGTCCTTGCAAAGCCCTGGTTGTCTACGTTCTGAGGAGACATGACATTTTAAAGAGATCGTCTCTATTATAGCTGAAGTGATATTCTTACTTTTTTTTTATCTCTGTCAAAGGATTTAGATGAAATCTCCGTTTGTAAATAAGTGAGTGAGATATTCGATAATTTATGGAGAAGCAGAAAAATAAGTTATGAAATTTTACAGGATTGATCTTGTCAGTCTGTGAGAGGTTCGAGATTTACGCTATTATTACAACCTTCAGTTAAAGTAAGCTGTAGATTTGTAGCTTAGAACAGATACCAGGTTCGATCGCAGAGTGCAACTTTTTCCGAGTCGAACGCTTGTGACTTAATACAAGGAAAATAATTCTTTAACCAGATTGTCATCCAAGAAAAAAAAAACAAAAAAAAAAAAAACAAACAAACAAAAACAAAAAAAAAACATGAGATGAAATTGTAGCAATCAAATTTTAAAATTTTATTTAGTTGCAACCTTCTCGTAAGGCCGGCTGCAGGCGAGTGAGGAAGTGTGAGAGGATCTGAGGAGTGAACTGTCTAATCGGCGTTTTCCTTCCTTTCGCGTAGCGGACGAGCAGTCCTCTGTCCTTTAGGCAGCTAGTGGTCACTGTCTTATAGAGAGCCAACTTTTCTTTGTCCTTTCTGCTTTCGGCTAAAAAGTAATTAATTAAGAACCCAGGGTTCTTAGCTCTCTCTCCACTGAGTTTTTCTGAAGTCCGTTCAACTCATCTGACCTGATTATTGTCAAAACGATTTCCGTATCATAGTGGAGATGTCTTCTTAACAAGCGTCTTAAGGTCCTCGACAAAATCCAGAGATGGTTATGCAATGTGAATGGTCCTGATCTGGCATCTCGTTTATAGGCGCTCTCTCACAGACGTGTCATCGCTTTCCTCTGTCTTTTCTACAAATACTTTCACAGTAACTGCCCCGACGAGCTACTTTCGCTAGTTCCCAAACTTCATGAATTTAAATGTGCCACTAGGTCGGCATCTCAGTCCCACCCTTTCACTGTCGAAACGGTTAAATGAAGCCGTCTCTTCTACTCCAAATAGATTCATGTCTCGCACTTCCTGTCTGTGGAATTCCTTTCCTCTTACTTCTCTGATAGCTATAATCTCTAACTACTCAAATACAATATCAATCGACGTGTCCAGATGCCTTTATCTATTCCCCGTCCTTCCCTTCATACTTTCCTCTATCACGTCTCTTTACTCTTGCTTCCAATCTCTGTAACCCCTTGCGTGCTAGTGGCACTCCTGCCTTGCTTGGGGTGGAATGCTTAAAAAAAAAGCTGAAAACTGATATCACTATAAACATTCAAACCAGTCGATCAGTCATTCGGATAATATGATACGTTTAGACGGCCGGGAAGCAAGCCGACTGGTTCAAAGATAGTTCGTTTGAGTCCCCGTGAGCTTTTTCGGTTTAATTAATTCTTGGTAGAGCAATTTATCTTATATCACACGAAATGAAATAGAAAGAAAGAACTTTATCAAAGAAAAGAAAAGAAAACGAAGAAGGAAATATTTTTTCGAAATTGGCTAATAGAAAAAAATGTTCTATGAAGTCGTTATAGTTATAACTGGTGAGGTGTTTTTTCAAAAGTGTCTTTGACTTAAGCCTATTCAGCAGACGCAACTGTTTATAAGCCGTCGTTGGTTCTATTAGCACAAAGTCACAAGCCATCATGACCGAGGGTTTGAGAGTAATGGTCTTCTTCAAACTGTTGAAAACTGTAACTAATGTTGCAATATAAACCACAGGTTGGCTCTGGCAGCGTTGATCAAACACAAATGTGCCCGAGCAGGTGTCTACAAGTGTAGCCCGCCATTATATATATATATATATATATATATATATATATATATATATATATATATATATATATGTGTGTGTGTGTGTGTGTGTGGAGATAATAATTCTCCAAAAGGCAAATGGAAATATTTTTCGAAATTGGCTGAAAGAAAAAAATGTCTGACGAAGTCGTTATAGATATGACGTCAGTAAAGATGGGAAGAGAGAGAGAGAGAGAGAGAGAGAGAGAGAGAGAGAGAGAGAGAGAGAGAGCGAAAAGGTATGAGAAGAGATTTCACGAAGAGAAAATGAGAGGAAAAAAACGACAGAGAAAGAAACGATTATAGAAAAGGAATGAAAAAGAACAACAAACAAAAATAAGCAATTCTATTTTCATTAGTTTTACATGACATTTAAAGATAACCAGTCAGGTAATTCGACTCACCGACCGACCATTCCTAGACCCGCTCATCTTTCATTTAGTCTTAGAAAATGAATTCAGGAAATATACTAAAATGGAAAGACGTGAAAGACAAGAACGCGTATGGCATCGAACTTATTCAAATTTTACAGTAAGTAGATTCTGAGAGAATTAGAAGTCCTACCAGGATTCATTATTGGCAGCCACAATCTTAACAATATAAGATATGCAGATGACACGGTGTTGACAGCGAAATTAAACTATAGGGATCCTTATAGAAGCGATTAAATGAACATAGGAAGAGAGGAATAAATATTTATTATAAGATGACAATGTATGTTTGCCAGAATAAAGAACAGTCCAACATGAAAATTACCAATTGGAGATAAAAGAAAAATCAAGAGAGTATATATATATATATATATATATATATATATATATATATATATATATATATATATAGTTGTATATTTAGGCAGCAATCTTTCCTTTATCCATGTTTCATTAAAAACGACAGACGAGGTACTATGGTTAAGCTCTTTATTTAATTTTTCTTGTGTTCTGGCAAGAGTTTTCTTTTCTGGACAAAGGGTGTGCAAGAACAGTCCAAATGTTTTATATTTCTGAGCGCTTTCGGCTATACCTTTAGCCATTATCAAGGATGATTTGATTTTTCAGCTTAATTGAGTGTGTGGTGCGTTCTGTGTATGTCTGGTAGTGTGTGGTAGATATGTTCTTAATTTCCGAATACGGTTAGCACATTGTGGCTTTGTTCGTAGTTAATATTGTTAAGAGTTGGTCTTTTCTTTTTTATTATTAAAGCTTCCATTATTTTTACTCTTTTTTTGCAGGTGGATGCAGTTAATATATTTGTGTTTTCTACTGGTATGTTTCTAATGGAGTCTGGTAAATTTGTGTGTGTGTTTAAATGGGTTCTAATGGAGCTGTGATCAGAAAGGTGTAACGTAAGACGTCTGGATAAGCATGTGGTTGTTTAACCGATGTAATTATATATATATATATATATATATATATATATATATATATATATATAGGAAGTAATTTAGCAGAGAACGGAAAATACGGAACTGAAATACGTATGGGGATAGAGAATCATGCTTACAAAAAGCTAAGCAAAGTATTACGAAACGGGAAAATTTCATTAGAAACGAAGAAAAGTGTACTGAAATGGTAGGTAATATCGGTTCTCTTATATGGCAGTGAATGTTAGGTAATCTGTTCACAGACGAAGAAGAGGCAGAAGAAATGCGGTTCTATAAAAGGATGCTGAGGATACCAGACGAGGTTTTATAGAAAATGGAAAGAAAAAGGATACTTCGTCTTATCATCAGAAAGTAAGAGTTAAATTTTCTAGGGCACATAATGAGGAAAGATGACTTAGGAAATGTGAAACTCACAGGGTATATTAAAGGCAGGAGTGACAGAGAAAAGAAAGACATAATCAACTAACGGATATTGTGTAAATGTTTGGCAGAAACGACAAATTTTATTAAGAGCTATCAAGAACAGGAAATTGTGAAGAACCACGATCAACCACATCCTGGATGGACATGGCACATTTTCTTCCTGTTGGAAAAATTAGATAAATTAATTTCTGTATATTCAGAATTTTATGAGTTTTTAATGGGACATATTGTCATTCTATATCTGTTAGGCAAGAAGTTATTAGGTTGGTGCAAAAATAATGACGTAATAATGTCGTTTTTTGACGTTAAAACGTCAAAAAACGACATTATTACGTCATTATTTTTGCACCAACCTAATATAACGCAAAATATAATGTATCGCATTTTTACGAGAATAGCTCAGAAATAATGTTTTTCTATGAACACTCTTATATTTCATGCCTCTCCACAACTTCCAATCCCTTGTAGCACGTAGTGTCATTTGTCATTTGGTCATCCCTTTCACCCCAACCCATTTAGTCATAGATTTACACAAACAAATTCCAAATTTTGTCTTATAATGTTATCTTTAATTTTATCTTATAATTAGCACCCAGTAATATTAGGTTGGTGCAAAGAATAAATGACGTAATAATGTCGTTTTTTTACCTTAAAAATACTTCAAAAAACGACATTATTACGTCATTTATTCTTTGCAACTTGTAATAATACTTGTCTTTCTACTATCAATCGCACTTGACGTTCTGCTATCTGTTCATATAATCTAACCATAATCTGTGTGTGTCAAATTCTTCAAGCCATCTTTCCTCAGTATGCATTCCAGAAACATCAGCTGTCTCTTTTTGATTTTGATTATATCTCCTTTTTGCAAGCTTATTTACACACACCGTCTATATTATTCTCAACATCCTTCTGTAGAAGAACAACTTTTCTGTTGCTTCCAGTGTTCCTTTCATCTGTGAGTAAATTCTTCCACATTCACTGTCATATAGCAGAATTTATATTACACTAGGCTGACTATCCATGACCCGTTCAGTCACTGACAGTTCTGGCTATAAAAAATTGCAGTTAATTTCAACATTGAAATGAAAGTAAATTTTATTATGATTCAGTTCAATATTTCAGTTCATTCGTGTCATCATTGGTCCGGTTTACAAGTTCATGCTTAAAGTTTTACTGATTGTTTACAGCATTTAATAGGAACAGAACTCCCGGGTTAAACTTTAACTTTAAATCAGATTAAATTAAAAATAATTTTTAATATGCCAAAAATATCCTTTAAATATTTAAAATATTGTTTGTTTAAAGAAAGCTGAAATATAAATACTTACTTTACAAACAAATGGATGAAACAGCAAAGCGGGATTTCTTTCTGTCTGTCTTTAACTTAAAAATATTTTGATTAAAAAAAGTGTTATTTGAAGAAAGTTAAAATAAAAATACTGTATGCACAACTCGTTGTTTTAAATCGTATTCACTTAAAATATTTTTTAAAATCACATTAACTTAAAAATATCCTTTAAATATTTAAAATATTGTTTGTTCAAAGAAAGCTGAAATATAAATACTTACTTTACAAACAACTGGACGAAACAGCAAAGCGGGATTTCTTTGTGTCTGTCTTGAACTTAAAAATATTTTAGTAAAAAAATTATTTGAGTAAAGTTAAAATAAAAAAAAATACTTACTCTACAAAAAACTGGACGAAACAGCAAAGCGGGATCTCTTTGTGTCTGTCTTTAACTTAAAAATATTTTAGTAAAAAAATTATCTGAGTAAAGTTAAAATAAAAAAAATACTTACTATATAAACAACTCAGTATTTTTAAATCTTACTCACTTAAATCAGATTAACTGAAATCATAAAAAATATTTTAATTAAAAAAACTTGTCTGTCTGAATAAAATTCAAATAAAAATACTGTATAAGCAGCTCGTATGTTTAAATTTTATTCACTTAAATCAGACTTAAATCCTTATGCGTCGGACGGATGCACCACACAAGCATGCACGAATTCACAAACTTTTAGTATTATATAGATCGCAACTCAACACATTTCTTTCTTTCTCACTAAATTTACTAGTATTTTGTTTTGTTTTAGAATGCTTCTTTTGTTATTTCAGTGTACGTTCGGATTTCGGTGCCACATTTTCTATCACAGAGTAATATTTTATCTGTCTGAATCAACAGTTTCATCTATCGCGAGGAAAGTTGGTTCTCTATGTCGCGCCAGTCCATCCTTCAAATCTACAAATCAACCATACTTCCTTGCATTGAATACTGTTGTTATATATGGTCTGGTGACTCCGAGGTCATCGACAAAATCCAGAGACGGATATGCAATGTGATAGGTCCTGATCTGGCATCTCGACTACAGACACTTTCTCAAAGACGTGCTTTGGCTTCCCTCTGTCTTTTCTACAAATATTTTCATAGCCACTGCTCTAATGAGGTACTTACACTGGTACCCCGACTGCATGAATTTAAGCGTGCTACTAGGTTGGCATATCGGTCCCACTCTTTTAATATCGAAACAATTAAATGTAGCCGTCCTTTCTACTCAAACAGCTTTTTTTCTCTCGCACTTCCCGCCTGTGGAACTCTTTTCCTCTTACTTGCTTCCCTGATAACTATAATTTTTAAATATTCAAATGTAATGTCAAACGACATCTTCTGATGCCTTGATCCTGATCACCATCCTTTATATCCTTTCCTCAACCCCCCTCTTTATTCTTACTCTCACTCTCTGTAACCACTTGCGTGCTAGTGGCACTCCCGCCTTCCTTGGGGGTGAAATGCTTAAAAAAAAAGAACTATGTTTTTTACGATATGCTATTTTAACAAGAGTTTCCAGCAATGTTTGTTTTTCTGTAAATTAGAGGCTGAAATAACGATTTTCGTCTGCGTTAGATAGACACATGAAAACATTTCTTCGGAGGTAACTTCGGCACAAACGTAACAGTCATATTTAGGAGAAATGTTTTAAAATTTGTGGTCTATCGATTCACTATTTTTGAATTATTCGTCTTTGACTTGCTATTTATAAAGATGTCACATTGCTTTATTGAATAAAACACGCGCAACCACGAACACCGAAGAACATATAAATTACGCGATATTTTAGAATTTTTTTTTTCACGCCAGAACAACGAAGATTAGTAATTTTAATGAGTTTTAGAATTTGACTTGGCACACATTAATGCAGATTTTATTAGTCTACTTTTTTTTCTCTTCGCAAAAATTATCTGATTTCCAATTAGACTTTCTCTTTTGTCTATACGATTATGTATTGATGTTTAGTTTTTATGTTGCAGAAAGTTGAAATAAAGCGATATAAATACATTTGTAGCACGGTGTTATCTATCTATCTATCTATCTATCTATCTATCTATCTATCTATCTATCTCAGTTTATTATCTATCTATCTATCTATCTATCTATCTCAGTTTATTATCTATCTATCTATCTATCTATCTATCTCATTTTAATATCTATCTATCTATCTATCTATCTATCTATCTATCTATCTATCTCAGTTTATTATCTATCTATCTATCTATCTATCTATCTATCTATCTATCTATCTCAGTTTATTATCTATCTATCTATCTATCTATCTATCTCATTTTAATATCTATCTATCTATCTATCTATCTATCTATCTATCTCAGCATATTATTTATCTATCTATCTATCTATCTATCTATCTATCTATCTATCTATCTATCTCAGTTTATTATCTATCTATCTATCTCAGTTTATTATCTATCTATCTATCTATCTATCTATCTATCTATCTATCTATCTCATTTTAATATCTATCTATCTATCTATCTATCTCAGTTTATTATCTATCTATCTATCTATCTATCTATCTATCTCAGTTTATTATCTATCTATCTATCTATCTCATTTTAATATCTATCTATCTATCTATCTATCTATCTATCTATCTATCTATCTATCTATCTATCTATCTATCTATCTCAGTTTATTATCTATCTATCTATCTATCTCATTTTAATATCTATCTATCTATCTATCTATCTATCTATCTATCTATCTCAGTTTATTATCTATCTATCTATCTATCTCAGTTTATTAACTATCTATCTATCTATCTATCTATCTATCTATCTATCTCAGTTTATTATCTATCTATCTATCTATCTATCTATCTATCTATCTATCTCAGTTTATTATCTATCTATCTATCTATCTATCTATCTATCTATCTATCTATCTCAGTTTATTATCTATCTATCTATCTATCTATCTATCTATCTATCTATCTCAGTTAATTATCTATCTATCTATCTATCTATCTATCTATCTATCAGTTGCACTCCAACAAGGTGATACTGGGTTTGAAATTTATGAAAACCAATGTAACCTTTATAGCCCCCAGTCTGATAAGTGTATATTAGGCACTGGCTTTACAATCAACTGTTATCGATATGGGAACAGCTTTTGATAAAACCAGTTCACAAACTTGCAGTATAAATTCCACCAGGTCTGCTGACGCTGTCTGTTCCGATTGAGGATGTTCCCAAGTGTTCAGACGTGACTCCCTAGTTTTCTTGGCTACCTAATCCTTAATGGCCATGTTGATCCCTTCTGCTTCAGCTCATGAACCGAGATGCTCATTACGTTAACTACATGGGAGACATGCCTCCCTGGCTAAGGTAAGGTCAGGCATATGACAAACAAACAAATGGCGGATTTACAGTAGTCCATCTTAATTCACCAAGACAGAAATACGGGGTACTGAACTGTGATGTTAAATTGGTCCCTCCTATTTGTCAGTGAAATGTGGAAAATCTCCTCACAGACGCAGAAGAAACTTGAGTAAGCATAAATGTGGTTCTACTGAAGGATGTTGAGAATACCATGGACGGAACATGTGAGTAACGAGGAAGTTTTAGGGAAAATAGAAACAAAAAGGACATTTATAATTAGAATGAGAAAGAGACAATTGAAATTTCTAGGGCAAGTAATAAGGAAAGAAGGCTTGGAGAATTTGATACTCTCCGGACATACTGAAGGCAAGAGGGACAGAGGTAAGTAGTGGTAAAGAAAGAAAGAAAGAAAGAAAGAAAGAAAGAAAATTCAAACAGGAAATACCTGGAATTTTTCACGGGTAATACTAATAAAATAACATTCGAATAAAAACAATGCGGTTGAAAATCTGTCCAGAATATCGCCCAGATGTTTCCATTATATTACTGATATCTTTGTTTGGTTTGGTTTGGTTTGCTTGTTTAGGTTTGGTTTGTTTGGTTTGGTTTGATTTGCTTGTTTTGGTTTGGTTTGGTTTGTTTGATTTGGTTTGGTTTGTTTTACGACATAACAACCTCAATGGGTTATTTAATGCTGACAAAATTTTTCATTGCTGGTAATATTTTTTTCCCAAAAATATATTGATGGTAAGATTTTTTTTTTCAAAAATGTATTGCTGGTAATATTTTTTTCAAAAATATATTGATGGTAATATTTTTTTTTTCAAAAATGTATTGCTGGTAATATTTTTTTCAAAAATATATTGATGGTAATATTTTTTTTTTCAAAAATATATTGATGGTAATATTTTTTTTTCAAAAATGTATTGCTGGTAATATTTTTTTCAAAAATATATTGATGGTAATATTTGTTTTTCAAAAATGTATTGCTGGTAATATTTTTTTCAAAAATATATTGATGGTAATATTTTTTTTTTCAAAAATGTATAGCTGGTAATAATGTATTGCTGGTAATAATTTTTTACAAAAAATTATCTCTGGTATTAAAACCTATTTTTACACTTTCATAGTGTTTTGACCCTAGTTTAGGGGTTAACTATTTGCCCATAGCAGGGACCCTAACAGGTGCTATCTATCTATCTGACAAGTATATGAATAAATTCATAGCCTAATGATGAAAATGGATTCCTTTTATACAGTATATGTTTTTCAACATAATTACCCGCTTGTAAATGCAATTCAGTAGGCAATTTGAAACAGATCGAACAATATAAAGTGAGAAATTCATATAAAACTCTGAATCAATAACTTTCTCCCCATCAATGGATTATTGATCCGACCTCGTATGCGCAAGGTATTTTCCAACAGAAAATAATATAAGCTGGTGAAAAACCTCTTCACTGTATTAGGTAAGGCAAAAAAGAAGATTGTGAAAATGGGTGTTTAGCTGATACCAGTTTTAGACTGTGCCAGAGGAGATGTGCAGTAGGGCGTTAAGTATGCCACGCTTGAGATTGTGGAGTGGAATAAGATGTAAGATTGAATTTTCACAGATGAAGATGATAAGAATGAAGTGGTTATATATACAAGACACACTACTTGTCATTCAGAATACGAAGGATGCTGAGAGAAAATTGTTGAGAAGTCTAACTGGAAAGAGACGGAGGATGAAGAGGAGCAGGGGGAGAGAGAAAACGAGCGAAGGAGAGTTAAAGGAAAAAATACGAGGAAGAGCAGAAAAGAATGAAATAGAAAGAAAATAAGAACGGAAATGAGAGTAAAAGTAAAGAGAGAGAGAGAGAGAGAGAGGGAGAGAGAGAGAAAGGGGGAGAGAGAGAGAGTGCAGGTGAAACACGAGAAAAGGGAAGGGATAAGGAAGGAGAAAAGGCTATAGCAGACAAGAATAAAAGAGGCAATAGATAGAGAGAGGGAGAGAGTGAAGGAGAAAAAAGATAGAATTAAAGGAGAAGAGAATTATATATATATATATATATATATATATATATATATATATATATATATATATATAGAGAGAGAGAGAGAGAGAGAGAGAGAGAGAGAGTGTGTGTGTGCGTGTGTGTAAATGATATTGTTGTGGATTCCGAGATGAAAAATCGGTCTCCAATAAATGACAAACGCAAGTATTTAAGATAAGGAATTAAATGTATTTACACAAAATACAAAAGGTAATGCTGTTAGTAAACCCAGGAACGCCGGTTAGTATTAATCAAAGATCGCTATATACAGTCTCGAAGTAAACTTCCTTTAGAGTCGGGCGTTCTTGTAACTGTGACTTCTACCTCCAACTCAATCACAATGTCTATGTACTTTCCACTCTGTTCCTCTTCTCAATATTCTGACTAACTGAGGGTTTTAACGGCAGCAGGTCGAGTCTACTTATATCAAAAAGGGGTGGACCCCATAATAGACATAATGAAAGAAAAAAACACCAAGGAGGAGAGACCGGTGAGAAAGATCGAGAAAAAAAGAAATCACTCTTTTTATGTACTGTGTCCATTCAGAACGTGTGCAACTATGGCGCTTCACCACTTCCTATGATTTTTAGCTCTTTTTTACTACCCCCCTCTCACACGGTATTCTGTCAACAATTTGAGCAAACTTCTGGAAAACCATGATCGTCCACACCATAAATTGTTACGGAACATTAAAAAAAAAAGATTCAAATTTCTTAATTACTATTATTGATCCGTCTGGTGCCTATTAAGTTCTCACTAGTTAAAATGGCGTGCATGCTCAATTGGGGGTAAGAATTCAGGAAGATCATTTTCAGTTATATAGGAAATTTACTTGCTATTTCGGAGATGCATGCTTCACTAAGCCCCTTAAGAAACCAAATTCCTATCAAGATCTATCATTAGTTTTTTTTTAGGAAGAAGAGTAGAGAGATAGGCGGAAGATGTAAAAATGTAGAAAACAACAGAAAGACAAGAAAGACAGAATGAAAGAGAGAGAGAGAGAGAGAGAGAGAGAGAGAGAGAGAGAGAGAGAGAGAGAGAGAGAGAAGTGGATCAGGAAGGAGAGGAGAGTAAAAGAAAGAAAACAAGAGAGCACGAAAGAGGTAAAAAATAGGACAAGGCTATAAGAGATAATGATAAAAGAAGAGACAAATAGATAGAGAGAGAGAGAAACAGAAACAGAAACAGAGAGAGAGAGAGAGAGAGAGAGAGAGAGAGAGAGAAAGAAAGTGTAAATGACATAAGAAAAAAGAGACAAGTGATAAGGAGTGAGAAAAAGACTAGTCAAGAAAAAGTATAATATTTGGTCACTCCTCTCTTTATGTGCTGTGTTCCTTCAGAGCGAGAGAAATCGTGGCTCTTCACAACTTCCTATCCTTTTTAGCTCTTTGAAATCATTGATTTTTATTATCCCTGCAACTCGCTGTGTTGTCACCGATTGAAGCAAACTTCTCCTCTGCTCCTCGTGTCTTCATTAAGCCCTGTCAGTGCAAAATTTCCCAAGCTCTTCTTTTTTATTATGCTTCCATTGAATTCAAACTCCCTTTACCTCTGTTTAGTATAAGTGTCCTTTTCGTTACCATATTCTCAAAGATTAATCGTTGCTCATATCTTCCGTCTATGGTAATCTCAGAATTCTTCTATAGAACCACATTTCTGCTGTTTCCAGCCTACTGCTCATGTGGGAAGTAATTACCTAGTATTCGTTCTTGCTTTTTGGTGATTTATTGATTTAAACAAATCGATTCACCTTATTTGAAGTAAATATTACAATTTATTTCGACTACAATCAATGCACGGAAAAAAACTGGTTTAGAATTCAGCCAAATAAAATAATAAGGAATGAAGTTCTAATAATATTTCAAAACTGCTCTCATTTAACCACTATAGCGAATCTTCCCTGTTTCTTATCAATATGGCTGATGCCTAACTCCATAAGAGCGTCTCTCTGCGCGTTCTCGGTCTCACGTTTACGTGACCTGATAGTAGAACAATTATATTGAATCAATAGCTTCTTCTACCGCAAAAAAATGTTGGTTCTCTGTGTCGCGCCAGAAGGTTTTACTCGATTGAGACCGTACTTCAAATGTACAAATCTACCATTCGCCCTTGAATTGAATACTGTTGCCATATATGCTCTAGTGCCCCAGCTGTTCATCTCAGATGAATACAGAGATGGATATGCAATGTGATAGATACTAGCATCTCGTCTAACAGTCACTTTCTCACAGATGTGATGTGGCTTTCTTACAAATATTTTCATGGCATACTGCTCTGACAAGCTACTTTCACTGGTGGCTCACTTACATGAATTTAAGCGTGCTACTAGCTTGGCATCTCGGTCCGACCTGTTCACTGTTGAATCAGTAAAATTTAACCGCCTCTTCTACTCCAACAGCTTCTTCTCTCGCACTTCCTTCCCGTAGAACTCCTTTCCTCCTACTTCCTTCCCTGACTTCTATAAATCTTCTAATATCCAAATGTAATGTCAATTGACATCTGATGCCTTGATCCTGATCCCCGTCTTTTTCTATATCCTTTTCTCAAAGACCACTCTTGTTCTTACTTTCTGTAACCCCTTGCGTGAAATGCTTAAAAACGTATCGTTGAATACCTTTTTCCTTAATTTTACCGGATAAAACTGGGCGTCCGATATGCTCGGGAATCTTGTATAATACCGGACTCAGCTGAAATTAACACTTTCCACGCAATCCTAAACAGAAAAGTTGGAAGAAAACTTGTACCTGTACGGAGACTATTGATGACAGTGAATTTGAAAAGTTTAATTTCCTGAATAGCTGTTAAAAAAAAACAAAAAAAATATCCCCCCCCAAAAAAACAAAACAAAAAAAACAACAAAAAAAAAAACAAAAAAAAACAACAACAAAAAAACACATTTCTAACGGAAGTAATGCTAACTGATTGGTCAATGAATGCCTGGCATTTATTGTGTTGAAACAGCTTATAAACCCTTTCCAGGTTCTGTAAAGCCAGAAAATATTCTTGATTGTAAATTTTTTTTGTTTGTTTGAGATAATAATAATTTTAGTGATACAAGTCTTAATAATTAACCTACAACTGGTGTGAGAAAAGGTGGATCCATACCTTTCCCAAAGGTATTTGCGCGTAAATGTATATAACGAACACAACTGAAATTGAAACTGGACTTTCCTATTAACAATTCAGAATCATTATCCATTATACCACCCACACATCCTACCTTATAGCACCTGGTATTCTCAAGCTGTCACCCATGTAGGTACTGACCAACCTCGACGTTGCCTAACTTCGATGAGCGTAAAGGGACCAGTGTTTCATTTGATATGGCCGTAAGCTATTCTATGGATATAATTAATTACATCATTGTTATTACTGTATTTACAGATGAAGTGTATTCACTATCGGAGATAGAGCATTTTGCACATATAGGCAGTGACGACAGAACACAGAACATTGAACAGATGATTCTACTGGCACCAGACACTGTGAAGAGCCGATAACTTTACTTTTGCTGTTACAACCCAACTACATATGCAACGAGGAGGAGAAGTAATGATATATTCAAGATGTTGTCTTTTAACACTAAATTGAACAAAAGATTAGGAAGAAAACTTCCACCAATACTAGCAAGAGGAAAACATTAATACACTTGGGATGTCTAATTTCCTGAAAGAACATTTTAAGAAAATGTTTTTATAAATTTTAACTGGCAGTAACGCTAACTCTTCGATTAATCAATATCTGTTGTTTCTTGTATGGAAAAGGCCATCTAAACATTGTCATGAGAAATGGGGTGCTCAAGAGGAAAATCGTTCAGATTAGCAGACAATTGTCGTCAGCATGAAAGACTAGCTTTCCACGTTTGTAATGTAAGTTCAGGTCTCGGCAAAAGCTATTTTTTTATTTTCGATGTTTATTTTAACAAAGAATGGATCGGCTACAAATGTGATAAAAATCGACAAACGGATGAAGAAACGAATTAAAACCGATACAAAAATGTACAATAATGAACATGGCTTCCCCTCAGAAACTAAAAAAAAAGAATGCAATTATTTAGTTTATTATTTTTTATTTATTTCGTAGCGCATTGATTTTTGTCTTCTTTTTTTCTTTTTATAGTTAGTGCTTTTTCTAAGAAGGACCAATCGTTTCCTCTTTGACAAGTTTATTTTTAAAGCGAAATTTCTTTCACTGGTAGTGGATAAAAATCGATTTACTAAACATTTCGTAAGTTCGATATTTTTTCGTCTAATTTCTTGTCTATTTCCAAATGAAGTATAAACGAGAGAATGAAGAAACTAAAGAAGAAAAAGATAATGGCGTTTAAAACAAAAAAATCGAGAAATAGGAATGGAAAAGCGAATGGAAAGAAAGAAAACAGTTGGAGATAAAACAGCGAAATAATTATAAAAAAAACAACAAGAATGGTTATACGTAAGGTTAAAGATTTCGAAGAAACAGATTAGCAAATAAGGATTTGTAAGACACAGTGTTGATAGAAAGAAAGCTACAAAACACCTAGAGACGGTAGTGAAGGAAAGCGAGAAGAAAGGACTAAACATCAACTGTTAGAAGACAGCATGCATGGTTGTTTGTAAAAGGATGAACGCAAAGTGCGAATTGCAAATGGGGGATACTAAAATAAAACAAGTGCGGAAATTTAAAATGTTCTAACAGCGGACGGAAAGAGTGACACTTAAATCCGAAGGCTTATTGGTATAGCCAAGGAAGTACTCCAAAAGCTCAGCAGAGTACTAAGAAATAGAACAAATTTCCTAGAAACAAGGAAAAGAGTACTAAACTGCTATGTGATATCTGTCCCCCTGTATGGCAATGAGTGCTGGAAAATCTCAAAGATGAGACCAGAAGTAACAGAAATATTGTTCTACAGAAGGATGCTGATGATACCACGGACTGAACATGTGAGTAACGACGAAGTTTTTGAGAAAATAGAAACAAAATGAAAACTAGTACTTAACATCAGGAAGAGACAGTTGCGGTTTTTTTGGGCATATAAGCATTGGTAAATGGATAGCAGAACTGGGCTTACGAGAAATAACAGAAAGACAAGGGAGAGGAAGTTGTGGAGAGCTATGATAGCCTGAGGGGACACGGTACATACAGAAGATTATGGAGAAATGGTGTACACAACGGTAAAAGAAAAAGGTGCAGCTTAGCAGGATCGGGAAAAGTAAAAGAAAATTAAGCCCAAGCGGAAGATTATGATTCTTCTTATCCTCCTCCTTTTTTCATCTTCCTCTTCCCCCCTCTTATTCTTCCCACTCTTTCTTCTTCTTCTTCTTCTTCTTCTTCTTCTTCTTCTTCTTCTTCTTCTTCTTCTTCTTCTTTTCCTCTTCCTTCTTCTCTTATTCTTCTCACTCTTTCTTCTTCTTCTTCTTCTTCTTCTTCTTCTTCTTCTTCTTCTTCTTCTTCCTCCTCCTCTTATTCTTCCCACTCTTTCTTCTTCTTCTTCTTACAGGATGTGACAAAATGACTCACACAACTTCCTATCTTTTGTATCGTTCTAAGGTTTGTCTTTTAGCCATCTCTCTTGTTCTACCAACCATTTATGTAAGATTATTATGTAGGTAATTATCACCATTTCCCTGTCACTATTGACTTCAACATGCCCAGTGAGTGTCGAATTCTCCAAGTCTTCTTTCCTCATTAAACGCCCAAGAAATTTAAATGGTCTCTTTCTGATTCGAAGTATGTATCCTTTTTTGTTTCCTTAAAACGTATTCGCTCCTCATATGTTCAGTCCATGGTATTCTCAGCATCCTTCTGTAGAGGCACATTCATTTTGCCTTAAGTATCTACTTCATTTGTTAGGAAATGATCCTGCATTCACTGCTATATAGGAGAAGTAATATTACTTAACATTTCTTTAATATTTTGTTGTTTCTAAAGAAATATACCTGTTTCTTAATACTTTGTTTAGCTTTTGAAAGACATCTTTCACTATTCTAATGTGCCTTCAGATTTCGGTGTCACATTTTTCATTTTCTGTTGAGACACTTTCTAGATATATAAATATTTCTAATTGATTTTCGTGCATCCAATTTGTAGTTTGCGTTTAGGAGCCGAATGGAAGGTTGGAGAATCATAATTTTGCAAGAAAAGAATAAAAAAAAACAGAGAAATAAAAGAGAAACAGAGAAAGATCATCTTCTATATTATGGCACTCCACAACGTCTTATTCATGGAAGTTTTTGACTATGTTTTTACTCAAATATTCCGCCATCCATTTACATAAACTTCTTGTGTAGGTTATTTGATGCTTTACTCTGTCCCTCCTGCCTTCAATATTTCCTGTAAGTGTCAAATTTTCTAATATTTCTTACTTTATTATATGTTCCAGAATTTTCAACTGTCTCTGGTTCTATGTATAAGTGACCTTTCTGTTTCTATTTTACTTAAACTTCCTCTTTGCTTACATGTTCTGTGCTTGGTATTCTCAGCCTCCTCCTGCAGGATCTCATATCAGTTGTCTCTAGTTTCCTCGTCGATTCTGAGGAAATTGCCCAGCATTCACCATATGAGAAAAATGATATTAAATAGCACTTCCGTACTCTTTGTTTCTAATGTGAATCCATAACACTAAAGACAAAAGAATAGACTTACAAGAAGGTAAGAAAATGAAAGAAAGATAAATAGAGAAAGGAAAGTATAAGAAAATGACACTAAGAAGATAGTTAACATAGACGAAATATTCGCTGCATACTTAAGTCACTAGCATTTTTGTAATATTCTTCTAATTTAAAAAAAAATATTTTACTGTTATTTGAAAATGTCTTCAGAGATGAAAAAATGACTTGAAACAACAGACAAATTCTTTTACTAATAAATGTCGACAATACCATTGGCAGGATATGTGAGACACTATATATTCTTAAAGAAGATAAAGGTTACGATGTATGGAAAACTATTAGGTTGGTGCAAACAAGTTATTTTTACGATTATAAAACCGACAATGAAACATGATATTTTTAACGAATATAAAAGCTATAACGAAATAAGATATTTTTACGAGTATAAAAGCTACAATGAAACATAATATTTTTATCGAGTATAAATGTTACAATGAAACAAGGTATTTTAACGATTATAAAACCGACAATGAAACATGATATTTTTAACGAATATAAAAGCTATAACGAAATAAGATATTTTTACGAGTATAAAAGCTACAATGAAACATAATATTTTTATCGAGTATAAATGTTACAATGAAACAAGGTATTTTTATGATTATAAAACCGACAATGAAACATGATATTTTTAACGAATATAAAAGCTATAACGAAATAAGATATTTTTACGAGTATAAAAGCTACAATGAAACATAATATTTTTATCGAGTATAAATGTTACAATGAAACAAGGTATTTTAACGATTATAAAACCGACAATGAAACATGATATTTTTAACGAATATAAAAGCTATAACGAAATAAGATATTTTTACGAGTATAAAAGCTACAATGAAACATAATATTTTTATCGAGTATAAATGTTACAATGAAACAAGGTATTTTTATGATTATAAAACCGACAATGAAACATGATATTTTTAACGAATATAAAAGCTATAACGAAATAAGATATTTTTACGAGTATAAAAGCTACAATGAAACATAATATTTTTATCGAGTATAAATGTTACAATGAAACAAGGTATTTTAACGATTATAAAACCGACAATGAAACATGATATTTTTAACGAATATAAAAGCTATAACGAAATAAGTTATTTTTACGAGTATAAAAGCTACAATGAAACATAATATTTTTATCGAGTATAAATGTTACAATGAAACAAGGTATTTTAACGATTATAAAACCGACAATGAAACATGATATTTTTAACGAATATAAAAGCTATAACGAAATAAGTTATTTTTACGAGTATAAAAGCTACAATGAAACATAATATTTTTATCGAGTATAAATGTTACAATGAAACAAGGTATTTTAACGATTATAAAACCGACAATGAAACATGATATATTTAACGAATATAAAAGCTATAACGAAATAAGTTATTTTTACGAGTATAAAAGCTACAATGAAACATAATATTTTTATCGAGTATAAATGTTACAATGAAACAAGGTATTTTAACGATTATACAACCGACAATGAAACATGATATTTTTAACGAATATAAAAGCTATAACGAAATAAGATATTTTTACGAGTATAAAAGCTACAATTAAACATAATATTTTTATCGAGTATAAATGTTACAATGAAACAAGGTATTTTTACGATTATAAAACCGACAATGAAACATGATATTTTTAACGAGTATAAAAGCTATAAGAAAATAGGTTATTCTTAACGAGTATAAAAGCTACAATGAAACATAATATTTTTATCGAGTATAAATGTTACAATGAAACAAGGTATTTTTACGATTATAAAACCGACAATGAAACATGATATTTTTAACGAATATAAAAGCCATAACGAAATAAGATATTTTTACGAGTATAAAAGTTACACTAAAAACAATGTATTTAAACCTGTATAAAAGCTACAATGAAAAAAGGTAAGCAATTTTTTTTGTTTACCAGGTCTACTTAGTTTGTCTTTTAAAGTCAGTCGTTGATTCTTTCAAAATTGTTCCCTCGACTCTATCCTCTTTATAGCCTTGTTAATTATTTTCATTTGTCGATTATAATCGGTTCTCTAAAATCTACACTGATTTATTTATTCATTGATTTATTTTTTGCTTTTAAAGACTTTTTTAAATTTGCCAATGGTTAGGAACTAGAACAGTCTATTCCATCGAGCGAAATAAAGGGTTCAGTTCGACATTTCAAACGCCTGAAGAAGGCTGGAGCGTACAACGGCTGAAACGTTGTAATAAATATGGCAACAAAGATGAGGATGATAGTCCGAACAATGTAAATAGTGTACATAATATCTCATCTCAGAAATATAGACAGATTTTCATGTTAATTATTCTGATGGGCTTTCTTCTTTGGTATCCTGACTTTACAAATTTAAGCGCAGTTCTAGATTGGCAACTAGGTCACATTATTTTACTGTTGAAATGGCTAGATGTAACCGTAAGTTATACGCTAGCAGATTATTCGCACTTCTAGCTTGTGGAAATCTGTCCAGGATTCTTGCTTTCCAGTCAAATTTGATCTTCAAAAATTTAAATGCAATCTTAATCGTTATCTTCTGTCTCTTAATTCCTGTTCTTTTATTGTTCTCTCTTCTTAATAACATTTTTTTTGTTCTCATACTCTACCGCACTCGATAATCCCTTGTGTTTTACTGGCTTTATTGCCATACTTAGGGTGAGACTATTAAAAAACGTATATAAAGTTTGAGAATGCGGAATATATGCGTAAGTCATTTAGAATTGAAGATAGTTTGAGAATTTAAGAGACATAAAAATGGAAAGGTTACCTTTCTTTCTAAACGAAAGATTAGTAACGACAATAAAAATAGGAATAAAATGACAAATATTAAGACACAGTCAATTCATGATTTCGAAGCCAGACGTTTGGCTTCGATCCAAAATAACTTAGCTACTAATGGAGACTCGAGTTGATATTTTGCTTTCTATTCTTAACTTGGCTTATCCTTTCGAACCGATTTTTGTAATTTTTTTTTTCTTACTCACCACCATTTAAGCAAATTTCTTTCAGTATTTAGGTTTAACTTTCATTTGACGAGTAAAACATTTCTCATTTAAGCTTCGAGCGGTTTAGGAAATGCAGGCGTACTAATAGTTACATTCTCAATACATAGCTACGTATCGGACTTGTAACGTTTTTATTTTACGTTCGATCTTGTGTATTGCGAGAATCAAATTACGAAATAAAAAAAGACTTTGATGCATCTACACACCTACCTACATCTATAAACGTGTGCATCGAGGCGGCTATATACCAAAAAATATGTTAAAGAAGAGGTTGTTTGATGTGCATGAAGACAAATGTTCATCGATTTCGAATATTTCTGACGTTCTTTTATACTATATTTGAAAGTAATTTGTGATAAATAATTGGCTTTTTACTAAGGTTCTGACGAATATGCGTATATATTTAACCATATGTAAGTTTATATATATATATATATATATATTAGGTTGGTGCAAAAATAATGACGTAATAATGTCGTTTTTTGACGTTAAAAATACGTCAAAAAACGACATTATTACGTCATTATTTTTGCACCAACCTAATATATATATATATATATATATATATATATATATATATATATATATTGTACGCTGGACTAAGTCCGACAATTATTTCAATATATTCATTGTTTATACGTTATTTTTATAGATACAAATATTTAAGTAAATGCTCTGTTTATAATAAACAGTATTAACATCATTTACCAGCCTGAATGTTTTAGACATTTGATAGAAAATATCTGTCATCCGACAGGAATCGAACCTGTATCCTACACGGACCCGTCATATAGCCTGACGTGCTATACTATTTAGCTACAGAGGAAGCGTCTGGTTACTAAGGACATATTTTCTATGAAATTTATAGGACATTCAGGCCGGTAAATTTTTAATACTCATTATTATAAACAGAGCATTTACTTAAATATTTGTATCTATAAAAATAACGTATAAACAATGACTATATATATATATATATATATATATATATATATATATATATATATATATATATATATATATATATATATATATATATATATATATATATATATATATAATTTCAATAAAGGTGCAATTAATTTATAAATTCATGAATCATTCATACAAAAAACAAATACAGAGGTTAATGATTTAATTGGGGAGAATCCATCGTCGAAAACAATTCAAATAACATACATAAACCCCGAACCTGTATATGAATGATATGATCCTCGTTTATAAATTTCAGTTGCATATGGTCTTTTTTATTTTTACAAGCTTTCGTCTGTTCCTACAGACATCCTCAGGTATGGAAATAGATTTTGTTCTTGTTTTTACTCTCAGTAATAAGAGGACAACAAAAATAGAGATATAATCCAAAAAAATGCTATGAGAAATGTGTTATTGTTTTGGAACGTGCAAATTAAATCATTAACCTCTGTATTTGTTTTTTGTATGAATGATTCATGAATATATATATATATATATATATATATATATATTGTTTATACGTAAAAAATAAAAATAACGTATAAACAATGAATATATATGTATATATGTATATATATATATATATATATATATATATATATATATATATATTAGGTTGGTGCAAAAATAATGACGTAATAATGTCGTTTTTTGACGTTAAAAATACGTCAAAAAACGACATTATTACGTCATTATTTTTGCACCAACCTAATATATATATTAATTGTTTATACTTTATTTTTATAGGGTATATTTGTCATTCGCGCATATTTGTGGCTAGTCTGTCTTCAACGTTTAATGTGTGTAGTAGTGAGTTAACTGAGAAATGTTCCACTTAAAAAATGTTAATGTATTTTGGAATTGTATCTTGGATTGTAAATTTAATAGTGCCTACCGTAAACTTTAAACTTAACTCAAAAACAAAGTATTTACAGGCATATGTTAATATGGAATTTTGTCTTTGTTTTTGTGTGAAGAATCCGTCTCCAACGTTTGTAAAAGTATTTTTGATGCAGTAACCCCTCTATCGTGCTTGCGTTAGATAGAGCGTTACTGCTTGTAAGAAACTGATCTTCTTCGGTCAGGAGTATGACATTGTTCCGCAGTGTAGCAAGTTTTATATCCTAACGTAAGAATCAAATGTAATTTTTCTCTAATATGGCGGTCACAATCTTGTTTTCCATGCGACTTAGAGTTTAATTAAATCGACTCACAATAGTCAATTAACTAATATTATTGAATTAAGTGATTAAATATTTAAAAAGAACCATATTTCATTTAATTTTCTCACAGGAACACTTTAATCTTCATTGGACACGTTCTGTGAAAAATCATGATGGCATATAATTTGCTAATAATGGAGGCTATGACTGCAAAGGCGAACGGCTTTTCTGTGACATCCGTCAGCAATTTAATTGATTAAGCTAAGTTTTGCTTAATAATTTATTGGGAAATAGACTATATCAAGTATCTAGCAACAGAAATACTGAAAATCAATATTTTTACGACAAGAATTTATCTAAATATTACCTGTCATAAAGATTTTATATAAATAATTTTTATTTTATTTCACTACGCCACCTGCTGGCAATAATAGAAATTTTGATATTGATTTGCCTTTAAGATATCATTTGTAATCATAACAATTAAAGTTTATGTTCAAATAAAGTCACAGTTCGCTTATAAAAAAAACCCCAATCGAGATAGATAGATAGATAGATAGATAGATGCTGGACTATTTAAGTAACTTTGAAATTGTATTATGTTTATTGTTTGTTTCTTTCCGTCCTCATTACAGAGGGTCGGGGACTATTTTTAAATGTATCAATGTTCTTCACTGTCTCTTCTGCCCAAGTCCGACCGGTAACACAACGAGCATTCTCCTCATCTAATCTCGGTGTTATCAGTCCAACGTTGCTTTGCACTTCCCGTTGATTTTCTGGGCCCTGACGACTTGGCAAAATGTATTGCAGTTTTCGTTTCCCACCGTCGCGACCAACTCTTCATTCTCATCTCTCCCAGGATAGACACATTTGATTATTGCTCCGTCTAGTTGACGCGGGGTGTCTCCTTATAGCATGTTGTCTCGAAAGATTTCACTTTGTTAGCATAAGTGGTTTTCTGTGTCTAGGTTTTTCATATACAGTGCCACCGCCCCCAAAGGGGTCTTCGGGATCTTCACCCAAATACTTCTGTGAATAGCGCACTTTTTCCACAGAGGATTAAGTGACTTAAGTTTCGATTTTGTTTTCGTGAACCAGACCCTCATCTCATGACTACTATTTGCTGTTTGATCTATGATGGTTCACAGTTACTTTAATTTCTCCATTCGGGCCAGCGTAACGACTCACCAATGAAGGTACAGCTACATTGGTTCACCAATCCAATGTCTGCCGTGACTATCGTCTTCTGGGAGGTTATCTTCTGCTGATACTCATCACAGACTCTTTCCACCTCATTAAGGAGGCTTTCGACTTTCTCCGACGATGTTGCTATCAGTACGATATCATCAGAATAGCAGAGGTTGTTTGAGATTCCGGTTACTAATGGTCATTTTTATCCAGGACAATTTATATGCTAACCTACGCGGTCGCTTCTTCGGTATACTTATGGACATAACTAATTTATCTTCAATACTCTGTGGAATAACCAGTCAGCCCCATGAATGATTACACTATAGGTAGTAAGTATCTATAAAGTCAACCGTCTACGAGAGACTTCGGGAAGAGTGAGAGCGAGACGACGCAAGCACGTCCGACCTTCCAATTAGTGGCACTCACTACAAGATTGACCTGTGTGTATAACTGTACCATTTTTCATATTGTACTGGTTGTGTACAATAAACTATTCTTCTATTATTCATGTGGTGTTAAGTATTTATTCACTTAGCACAGAATATAACACCCTGTGAATATAAAACTAGACAATATTCATGTATTTATAAACACTTAATATTTTTAAACTCTGAATATATATATATGTTATGTGTGTGTGTGTGTGTTTATATGTGTGTGTCTGTGAGAAACGTGTATATATATATGTGTGTGTATATATATATATATATATGTGTTTATATATATATATATATATATATATATAGGGTGTATCAAAAATACTTTTACAGACATTGGGGACAAGTTCCTCCCACCATAACAAGGAAAACCGTCCATATAAGCATATGTCCGCAAATCCTTTGTTTTTGAGTTATTAAGTTTAAAGGTTACGGTAGATTCTGTTAAATGTACACTCCACAAATTTCATTAAAAACGACTGACAAGGTACTGCTATGAAGATTCTTATTTCATTCTGTCCGTATAACTATTTTCTTTTCTTTTGTGTAAAAATTGTTCAATGTTCTGTATCTCCGAGCGATTTCGGCTATTATTTTAGAGATTATGCAGGATGTTTTTTATTTTTATTTTTAACTAACTATGGATTTTTATGTATGTATCTAGAGTTACAGGATTTAAAAGATTTTACAAACACGGTCAGCATTTTGTGACCGTGTTTGATTTTTCTTTTTTATTAATTGTGCTTCCATTATTTTTAGTTTTTTTACGTGTGAATGGGGCTATTATACGGATGGAGTTTCGTAGGTTACCATGTGTGTTAAATGAATGACTTATGGTCAGAGATGTGTAACGTGAGTCTTCTTATATATATATATATATATATATATATATATATATATATGGAAACAAATAAACTTTAATAATCAACTTTATTAGCTCTGAGTTTATAGTAATGACTCGTAACAGGTCTTGACTATGATAATAATAATAATAATAATAATAATAATAATAATAATAATAATAAATAGAAATCTAAAAAATGTGGCAAATCTAGTGATGTAAAAAGTGTTGCATCAACTCTATCTATCTATCTATCTATCTATCTATCTATCTAATCATGTTCATATCTATCTATCTATCTATCTATCTATCTATCTATCTATCTATCTATCTACACTTGTTTCTTCGTTATCTATCTATCTATCTATCTATCTATCTATCTATCTATCTATCTATCTATCTATCTATCTATCTATCTATATGTGTGTGTGTGTCTGAGTGTGTGTCTGTGTGTGTACCGGCGTACATTATGGTGTCAGTGACGTGCCCCTCACCCCACATTCGGACCGTTAGAAATTTTATCCTTTCCACTGCAACTAGAAATATAGAAATGAATAAACAGTGTGTACGTGTTTTGTTGTCACGATCATGGCCTTCTATAGATTCCTTTGCTGTATTATCTTTAGGTGAAGCAAGATCAAAATAGAAGAAAGCGTCGATGGCGTGATTTGTTTAAGGTGGACCTCAATTTGCCAAGAAGTGAACCATACACTTGATTTCATGACCTTCCTCTGCGGCAGATACGGAATGAGACATACAGAATCCAGTTATGTAACGTCAATAGACTGTCACTGACTGTTATAATTTCGAGTGGCGCCTTCTGTAGCATATCTGTCTGTTATACTACCTATTCTATGGTAATGGACTCTTCCAGAGACAATAAGTAGCAGTAGCGGTCGCCAGTTCGGGGCAGGTGGTGTTGAGCGAGTCAGACGATATCGGACATTGAAGTATCAACTATCACAACTAGATTGCTGTATCCTTAACTCTTATTTCCAAGTTCTAACGTTTTGGACGTTGAACCTAATTTAGGACGACCTATTGAAATACAAGCCTCCACTGTGAAACGACTCCACAACATATTTTGGCAACGAGGTATTCGGACTCATACGTTGGAAGAAAAAAAAAAATTTCGTTCGCCACAGTATATTTTGGCGACGTGGTATTCGGACTCATACGTTGGAAGAGAAAAAAAAAATTCGTTCGCCGCAGTATATTTTGGCGACGAGGCATTCGTAATTCACACTGGTAAAGAAAATTTTTTCGATTACTTTAATACAACATTGACGACGAGGGATTCCTTTCTCAGACGGAGAAAGGAAAAAAAAAAAAAAAACTTTTTCGTACGCCAAACAACATTTTTTGGCGACGAGTGACTCGAAACTCAGACGGAGAAAGAAAAAAAAAACTTTTCGTACGCCTAACTATAACAACTTTGGCGACCAGAATTCGAAACTCATACGAAGAAAAATTTTTGCGTTCACTCTACAACACTTGTCAACGTCGATTAGTAACTCGTACAGAAGTGAAAAAAAAAAAAAAATCACCCGCCATAATAAACGTGGCGTACATGGGATTGCGTTTCATATAGTGAAAAAAAAATATCGCTTACGTTATTTAGTGACGAAATTCGTTTTTTATACGAAAGAAAAAAAATTTTGCTCGTCAAATTTTCGGCGATAACAACTCAGATTCATAAAAAAAAAAACAAACTTGGCAAAGTTTTTTCAAAAGACAAAACGTCAACTTAGTAACGGAAAAATCAGTCGTATTCTCAACTGAGAAAAGAATTTTATTTTTCTCGATAAGACAGTTTGCTCAAATAGGTCACGAATTACAAATTCGTTTTGGACCCTCCTCTACAATATTTAAGCATTGTGTAAACTTTTTGCGAAGATGGAGGAATGCAAAATTATATTCCAGGAATTTTTTAAGTTTCAGACGGAACAACAGAAGACTATATTGGAACAACATTCCAGATGCAACTTCAGGAGGAAACCTTTAATAGACAAATGCAGTTTCAACGAGAAATGGAACAGATGCATAAGGAGTTTCAAAACAAAATTCTGGAAATAACTGAGAAGAGGAAAGAGAAAAATCTACGAAATGATTTTTTCCCAGAGAACACAATATGGAATTCGATTGAAATATTCACGTACAGTCCAGACGAAGAGATAACTTTTGAAGAGTATTTTAAAAAATATACGGACGTGTATAACGAGGACTGCCACACGTGGTCTGAAGGAAAGAAGGTTCGACTTCTTTTAAGCAAGTTAGGAACTGCTGAGCATAACAAATTGGTAAACTACATTTTACCGAAAAAAACTAGCGAGTTGACTTTTACCGAGGCGGTAAATATATTAAGCGAATTATTTAGTAAAAAGATATCTTTGTTTTACAAAAGGTGGGAATGTTTGAATGTGATGAAAGAGGATGAACAAGACTTCATAACGTATGCAGCTAATGTGAACAAGCATTGTGAGGAATTCAAACTAGCAGAATTAAGCGCTGACAATTTTAAGTGCTTAGTATTTGTTCAAGGGTTAGTTTCAGAAAGAGACGCAGAATTAAGGAAATTGGTACTTTCAAAATTGGAAAATGAACCGAGGATTTCGGTACAGAGTTTGGCAGAAGACTGCACAAGATATGTTAGCGTAAAGAAAGACTCGAAAAAGATAGAACAGTCTAGCGTTTCGCATGTAAGGAAAATACGCAACAAAAAAGAAAGTCAGTCTACCAAAAAGAATTCTGAAATTGCGGATTATCAAACAAAGAGTGAAATACCAGGAAAAAATGAACAAAAACTCCCGAAGCCGTTTTGCTTGCGGTGAACTTCACTGGTACAGATATTGCAATTTTAGGAATAAAAAATGTTTCAACTGTAAAAGAGTGGGTCATAAAAGCTCGCACTTCAGGTCAAAAAATAAAGACAATAAAATAAGAAAATTAAAGTCCGACGAAGTGAACGACGGAATAACTAGAAAATTTGTTACCGTCGAAATAAGTATTACAAAAATAAAAATGCAACTCGACACTGGTTCCGACCTATCTATCATAAATTTGAATACGTGGAAGAAGTTGGAGAAACCAAAGTTAATAAAGACAAATAAAATCGCGTGGTCAGTGACGGAAGAAAAAATACAATTTATTGGAGAATTTGTTACAAACGTCACGTTAAATAAAAAAAGCGCGAAAAGCTAAACTATTTGCCATAGAAAATACCACGAACTTACTTGGTACGGATTGGATAACAGAATTTCAATTATGGGATTTACCAATAAATTCTTTCTATTACAAGGTTGAAAATTTAAACTACGAAGCTCAAAAATTAGTTAGAAAACTAAAGAGAACTTTTCCTACTGTTTTTTCTCTAGGTTTGGGAACGTGTACCAAGATGGAGGCAAAATTACAGCCAAAACAAAAACGCTCAGGCAGTATTCAAAAGGAAAAGCAATGTGCTGTTTGCTTCAATTGAACAGATAGATAAAGAATTTGACAGATTAGAGAAAAACGGTGTATTTAAAAATGTGGAATGGTTAACACCGACAATATGCGTGAAAAACAAGCTCCAGAAAGTAAAAATGAAGCCGACACTGAGAAAAAATGAGGAACAAGTTACACGCAACCAGGGACATGCAGTATTATTAAATTATTTAAGTCAACAAGAAACTACAGAAACTGTGAGTCCATTTTTAAGAAGTTCAAAGCGGAAGGTTGTTTCTGGTAACGCTTTGGAGATATAAAAAAAAAAAAAAAATAGAAAAGCGGATTGGCTATATGAGGTACTAGGTGAAAGGGGAAAAATTCACGTGCAGAAGGCACATTAACCAGACCAGACGACGTTTTTCAGACGTGGTTGACAGCGGTCCCGCGAAGAAAAAAAAAAACAAAAAAAAAAACGCCGATAGAGGAGATTTTCAATAAGTTTGATCTAACAACCCCTGCAAATAATTTTACCTAAGGTACGCCGATCCAGAAGAAAAAAAGAAAGGCAACTGATCATTTAAAATTAGATTAAAAAAAAAACAACAACAAAAAAAGTAGGAAATAAGATACGATGTTGCTTAAAAAAAAAATTTTTTTTTTTTCATATTTTCTGTAAAAATTTGAAAAATAAATAAAGAAAACTTTTTACTCCTGCGGAGTAAAGATTTAGGGGGGATGTTATACGACCTATTCTATGGTAATGGACTCTTCCAGAGACAATAAGTAGCAGTAGCGGTCGCCAGTTCGGGGCAGGTGGAGTTGAGCGGTCTCTGACTGCGCCGCCTTCTGTCGAACTCTCTGCATTAGCAGAGAGGAAGCCGGACGAGGCTTTGCCGAAGGGCAATGTTTCGTCCGGGGAGGTAGACAGGGCCTGAACCCATCTAGGCGGGTTCAAAGGCTATATTTTTGACCGAGCCTACGGGCTTGGAGAGGCCCACATTAAACCCGGCCTTGTGCCACATTCGGTCCTCGTGGGTGGATCGATAAATACCCAGGTGGTGTTGAGCGAGTCAGATGATATCGGACATTGAAGTATCAACCATCACAACTAGATTGCTGTGTCCTTAACTCTTATTTCCAAGTTCTAACGTTTTGTACGTCGAACCTAATTTAGGACGCCTTATTGAAATACAAGCCTCCACTGTGAAACGACTCCACAACACTGTCATGCGTAGGCTTCTTCATTCGATCGTTCAACCGTTGAGATAATAAAATCAGTAATAAATGATAATTCGAATGTTAAATGAATCAGTGCAACAACGCACACACATACAAAATCACAAATTACAAAAGAAGTTTCTTGTTTGTTATAACAGAATTTTCTGGAAAAAAATAGAGTGTAGAAAATGCTTGCCAGATGAATAAAACTGTCATCGGTTAGGAATTCGTTGTCATCGGCTTTATCTCGTATCTAAGAAATTAATTTCTGCTTTGTTTATCGTTTCCTTTATGACGATGGCGTTGATGACTAAGTTCACCGCCAACGTGAGGGTTCAAGACTAGAAGCTTCCAGTATCACCAAAACCTGCTGCCGTCATCCATTCCCTATCGCTGTTTGGCATTGCAAGATTTGCTTGAGGTGAAAAAAAATTAGAGTAGAAGAAAGTGTTGATGGCGTGAATTTGTTTAAGGTGAACCTCAACTTGCTAGAAAGAGACTCACACACTTGATTTCATGACCTTACTCTGCGACACACATGGAATGAGACATACAGAATCCAGTAACTGCAACCGTCTGCTGCTGACTCTGTTATAATTTCGAGTGGCGCCTTCTGTAGCATATCTGTCATGCGTAGCCCTCTTCATCCGTGGTGGTCCAACCGTTGAGATAATAAAATCAGTAATAAATGATAATTCGAATGATAAATGAAACAATATAGCAACGCACACACATACAAAAAACGTACATTACAAAGGAAGTTTCTTGTTTGTTGTACAAGAATTTGCTGAAAATAAAAAAAAGAATAGAAAATGAGAATATATGCTTCATTGAAAACAAACAAAAACTCGCAGGAACAAGATAGAATAAAAAATACAGAAGCGTTGTTGACTTCGCTTTTCCATATCCGGTGAATTCATTCATTTTAATATTGATTTGAACATTTGTTTGTGTTGAATATGATTGGAAAGATATTTCTTTTATCCTCTTTCTCTTTGTGTCCTGTCTATACGTCTACATCCACGTTTTTGATAACAGCCTTTTTGGGATGAATCTGGACAGAAAACAACAGGAATTTAAATAATAGATCCTGCTATGATGTTATTCTTACGCCAGAAACAGGTAAGAAAAACATGTAATAATTTAATGAAATTATACATATTTATTAGGTTTGGGTAAGTACAAAAAGACCAAACATGTTTTTTGCCAGACATGAATAAAAAGATTGAATCTAGTATGTGTATCCCTAGATTACTTTGTAGGACACGCGCTAAATTACGAATAATGGACAAAATTTATTTTAGAATCCGATCGGCCACTGGAAAAAGGAAATAAAGGCTAAAGGCTAATTATCACCAAAATTATTTTAATGAATGTACACCATTATCTGTGATACTATAGATTTTGAAGAAAAAAACTATATACATGTTTTTACAGAGCTCTACATTACGAAGTGTCGTGAAAAAGCGTCATTCGCAAAAGTGTTTAATGAACCAAAACACTGGCCATTCACGCTTAGCGTAAAAATGTATTACTCATGTCAAAAAACAGATGATGTTATTCCTCCGATCACTGAAGTTAAGAAACGTCGAGTCTGATCAGTACCTAGATGTGTGCCCGCTTTGATATTCCAGGTGCTGTAAGCTTGGATATGTGGATGGTGTAATGGATAATGGCTAGGAATTGTTAAACGTATTAATCTACCTCTTCTCTCTCCCCACCTATGGGTTAATTACTAAGACTTGTATTTATAAACAATTATTATCTAAAAATAAAAATAAAAAATTCTCGCGATCCAAAAATATTTTTGGTCTAAAATAACCTGATAAATGTTGATAAGCCGTTAAAAACGAATCAATAAAACAATGAAGCATTCGACTTGGGCACGTCTACGCTGAATACACCTAGTTTTCCCAAGCGGTCACCCATCAAGATACTGACCAGGCTCGACGTTGATTAACTTCGGTGATTGGACGGAAACAGGTTTTAAATTTATGTGGCCGTTGGCTAAAGCAAGATAAATACTAATCCTGGGGGTTCAGACTCATTGCGTTAGAGACGCTAGGCATTGTTGAACTGTTCTTGAAAATGGATTTACAAATATTTGTAGCCCTATCTGCCCACTGTAGACTAAATAAATAGAGAGTACAGTTCGAAATTCCCCGAAGCTTTACACGAATTGACGGTCGCTTCATGAAGACCGGATAACGGCACCGGCATCATAGAAAAAAGTGAGCCATAATAGAAACATAATGGAGAGATCTGATAACGAAGAACTCGGTAGATCTAATTGTAGACTAAAAGAAGAATACCTCATGAACGAAGCATGTTTAGCAAGGGATGCTGTCTACGAAGCTAAGACAATCAGTAGTGGAGAGCTTAAATACTACGTAGGAGTCGCCGAGGGTGAATGGGAAAGACAATACTGCTATCAGTAATTTGAGTTTGACCAACAGTAAATACGAACGCTGTACTTCACTTTTTACTATTTTTAGAACATGGAAAAGAGGTACATACGATTACATGGTACATACGATTACCAAAGCAAGACCATATAATGGATCGGGTAAAGGCTGTAATTTATGCTCGACGTAAAAATTAATAATCATGAAGAGAATCTTCATGATTATTAATGGGAGCTCAACTCTTGAATAAAAGAAACGAACTGCCTGCAGGATAAGAATAAATATTTAATTTAAAATACACATCGTGGTAGGAATTACCTGCCACCTTTGGACAACAAGTTAAGCGATAGGTTGGTTCCGTAATTTGGCATGATGACAGATATTGCATGAAACTCTGTGTAGCGGATTTGCTAGTATTATTATTGGGCCGGTGCTTAATTATCAGGCGATTTTCTTAATAAATAGTGTTTAAAAACGACTGATAATTATACACCAACTCAATATATTTTATTTGGGCCATGTCGATTTGGGCACTGAGCCCTCTTTTTATTTTATACATTAAGCTTTTAGCTATTTTAAGCAATTCACCCCAAGCAAGGGGCTACAGAGAGTGTAAGTGAGGTAAAAGATTTGGTATAGGGGGGGTGAGGAAAGGATAAAAAGAAGAACGTGGATCAAAGCAACAGAAGAGGTTGATTGACATTACATTTAAATTTTTGAAGATTATAGTTATAAGGGAAGCAAGTAAGAGGAAGGGAGTTTTATTGTCGGGAAGTGCGAGAGAAGAAGCTGTTGGAATAGAAGAGGCGGATATATTTTACTGTTTCGCCAGTAGAACTGTGGGCCCGAGATGCCAACCTAGTAACACGCTTAAATTCATGTAGTTTGGGCACCAGTGAAAATAGTTCGGCAGTGCAGATGCCATGATTTTTTTTATAGAAAAGACAGAGGGAAGCCACATATCTATCTATCTATCTATCTATCTATCTATCTATCTATCTATCTATCTATCTATCTATCTATCTCTTCATATGATTCTTTACTATTGTTTTCATTTACTTGTTTCTATTCACTTATCCATTTATTCTGTTCCTGTTTAATCGTATTTTTAATCTATCTATCTATCTATCTATCTATCTATCTATCTATCTATCTATATGAATTTTCGCTATTCTTTTCATATATTTGTTTCTATTCACTTATCCATCTTATTCTGTTCCTATTTTAGTCCTATTTCTATCTATCTATCTATCTATCTATCTATCTATCTATCTATCTATCTATCTATCTATCTATCTATCTATCTATCTGAGTTTGCTCATTATCTATCTATCTATCTATCTATCTATCTATCTATCTATCTATCTATATGAATTTTCGCTATTCTTTTCATATATTTGTTTCTATTCACTTATCCATCTTATTCTGTTCCTATTTTAGTCCTATTCTATCTATCTATCTATCTATCTATCTATCTATCTATCTATCTATCTATCTATCTATCTGAGTTTGCTCATTATCTATCTATCTATCTATCTATCTATCTATCTATCTATCTATCTATCTATATGAATTTTCGCTATTCTTTTCATATATTTGTTTCTATTCACTTATCCATCTTATTCTGTTCCTATTTTAGTCCTATTTTCTATCTATCTATCTATCTATCTATCTATCTATCTATCTATCTATCTATCTATCTATCTGAGTTTGCTCATTATCTATCTATCTATCTATCTATCTATCTATCTATCTATCTATCTATCTATCTATCTATGTAGTCTTGTGTTAATCGATTCCAGTTCCAAGGAACTGTGAAATTAAATGAGAAAAGAAAATATATTCGACCGGAACTGTCAGAATTTGGCAGGCGCTTCGGTGGCAACCTTCATGCATCGGAAACGACCATTTTTCCAATCTCTAAGATACCTGTGGAACTCGAAACTGTAAAACCCCCCTTCCCATAATCCGGTCACCTTCTTCGAGCTTTGGAATCGAATGTGTTTATGTCTCTGCCAAGCGATAAATTATACAAAAGACATTTTCAATTCCACACTCGGTGACATTAAATCTGTAGAATGTTTTTTTTATGGACGTTTATAGCGAAACGTGAAGGAATCTTTGAGCGGTTGCTTTTAGAAACAGAAATTGTTGATTGTAAGGTGGAATCTCATCGCGTGATCCAAATATAGCCCAGTCTCTTGTAATCGAATGTTATAGTAATTCTCAAAAGAAAAAATAGCTCTCTATGATTAATTTTCAACTAGTATTTTTCATCTCGTTCCTGTTGCTTTTTCCGCTTATCTCAGGCCGTTATTCGAAGATCATTGCTAAGTGTGGCATACCTTGAACAAGCCTTCATTACTTTAATCAATTCGTATATGCGAGTAGTCTAACAGTTCTGTGTATATATATATATATATATATATATATATATATATATATATATATATATATATATATATATATATATAATTGTATATTTGGGCAGCAATTTCTCTTTTATCTGTGTATATTGCTGAGTAGAGGTATTTAATAATTTATATTATTTACATTGTTCGGACTGTTTTTCTTCTTTATTGTCATATTCAAGACATTTCGGCCCATGTATGCCCCTGCCTTCTTCAGGTGATTGAAATTTCGAACTGTCCTGAATATGATAATAAAGATGATAACAACAGTACGAACAAAGTAAATAATGTAAATAATCCCTCATTTATGAAAGTTTTAATAAAGACGACTGACAAGTCTCCATCCAATTTTTCTTGTAATAGTACAAGTATTTTTTTATGGATATTTTATATATATATATATATATATATATATATATATATATATATATATATATATACAATAATAATAATAATAATAATACCGGTTTCGACGTATGAGGATCTGACAACTTAACTGATTCAGTTATGAAATTATTTGCGATAATTTTAAGTGGCACTTAAGACCCGCTTGATTTACAAAGGAGGCCGCATGCGGAGCAAGAGTAAGGATTGTGGGATGAGATCCCTTTTAGATTGGCTGACCTTTTAGATCTTGCTCTAGCTTCTTGAAAACGATCAGACAAGCTGACACGTTGATCTACATTGAAGACCACGTGATCATATTTAAACGAAACGCTGATCTTATAAAAGATTTCAGTTATCTGTTTGGATTGGTCTTGCTCTTATGTCCATCGTCTTTTTCATGTTGAATTGAATATGGTCGAATGTTAATTATGTTTTATGAATATGTCCTGAAGATGGTCTATTAGACCGAAACGTCCGAAGTTGACATTATATTAACATTAAAACAGTATAATTGCATATTAGGATTTTTGTTTGTTTTTTCCGTATATTTTTCTTCATATATATATATATATATATATATATATATATATATATATATATATATATATATATATATGTGACCATATATATATACACATGACCATATATATATATATATATATATATATATATATATATATATATATATGTGTGTGTGTGTGTGTGCGTGTGTATCTTAGTGCGCGTGTGCGTAGTTTAAAATTTGTTGTGTTTACTTACTTGTATCTGATGCACAACATTTATAGGTATAAACAGCGTGAACATAGGAATCAACACTGATTCGTGATTGGCAGTTTCATGCTAGATGTAACCGTAAGTTCTATGCTAACAATTTCTTTTATCGCACATCTCGCTTGGGAACTCTCTTCCGGCTCCATGCTTTCCAATCATCTTTAATCTTCAAAGATTTAAATGCAGTGTCATTCGCTATCTACTCTGCTGATCGCTCTTCTTTTGTTCTCTCTCCTGTGTAATGTTTCTGTTTCCTAATTCTCCCACACCCTGTAACCCCTTGTGTATTAGTGATTTTATTACCTTGCTTGCGGTGATCTCGATTTAAAAAATGCCGACATATATGTATTATACAATTTCTAAAACTTATATTTTGGCATGCTTTGTCAATGAATCGGCGTCAGTAGAAACGTTTTTTTTTTCAACAAAATTTACATTAGGTACACAAAACGTGAAGAATCCAAGCCGAGGTCGCTTGATTTTTACTTTAATCGTATCCTTATAGAAATTTGAATATGTTTTCAATTTTTTATTTTAATTTATTTATGCTTTAAACTAAGCACTACTTGTACTTATCTTAACCTTAATATTGTAACATTAAATTTTTACAGTTGAGGCGAATGTGCTTCTTACGCGACATCAAGTCAGTCAGTTATGGTGCCATACGTGATACACGCTTAGGCGATAATATTTTGATACATACCTGACGAGGCAGATTTGTTTCCTGCAGTAGGTCACCATTTCTTCCTGCGGTAGACCAGTTGCCATCCAAGGCTATAGAACCCAGTCTGTCCTGCTACTTACCCATACCAGTTTCTTTTCTCGCACATTTCGCTTGGGAAACTCTCTTCTGTCTCCATACTTTCCAGTCAACTTTAATTTTTCCCAAATTTAAATGCAATGTCAATCGCTATCTACTGTCATCCTAATTACTCTTCTTTTGTTCTCTCTCCCTAGTAAAGTTTTTGTTTTCAAACTCTTCCACACCCAGTAAATCCTTGTGTCTCAGTGGCTTTACTGCCTTGCTTGGGGTGAACTCGATTATATATATATATATATATATATATATATATATATATATATATATATATGTCATGATCTTATCAATCTATAGTTGAGTTGGTTAGATATAAGCGTAAATTCTTTGCTAACAGTTTCTTTTCTCGCAATTCTCACTTATGGAACTCTCTTCTGTCTCCATGCTTTCCAGTCAACTTTAATCTTCCCAAAATTTAAATGCAATGTCAATCGCTATCTGCTGTCATCCTGATTACTCTTCTTTTTTTCCCGTTCCTGTGCAATATTTCTATTTTCTAATTCTTCCACACCTCTTGTGTCTTAGTGATTTTACTTCCTTACTTGGGGCGATCTCGATTTAAAAAAAAAAGGGTAAATCATAATATTCTAAAGAAGAGGATTCATACCTTTCCCAAGGGTATTAGCACGTAAGTGAATGCAATGGATTCGACTGGAATTTGAACTCGGCCCTACCGATTTCTCAATTCGAGCCGCTAGCCATTAATTCACCGTGCCAATAAGTAAGAAATCTTAAATGTATTCGTTTTTATCGCCTTATTTGAAACTTTCTTTGTCGTTTAAACATTTAATAACTTTAAAGAAATAAGACATAATTAAAATACATTTTGCCGAAACTATCAGTAAAGCATGGCATTAATTGACCTGGAACGTTCGAATGAAAGATAGGTTAAGCGTAAAGATAACGTTGTTATTGATCTCACAGACCAATTATGTGTCAGGTTCTATTTGAAATAAAGCGATGTTTAAGATCCTAATAAAGAAATTCTATTCATGAAGAATGCCCAATAAACACGTAGGCTTTATCTATAGATAAATATAACAGCACATAATTTAAAAAACGAAATTTATATCTCTATCTATAAAAGGCAGGATGTGTGTGTGTGTAACGAATGCACGGCCGCAATTTTCGACGGATTTGCACCAAAATGTACATGCACATGCTCCAAGTTAGCGGAAAGGCCAAGACCAACTTTGCATTTCCCAACTCCCATCAATAGTGGAAATAATCGATTTTTTTCATGCTTCTACGGCAGTTTTCATGTAGTTTGCGGCCATTTTCTACTGGCCAGCGTGAGAGCCAACAGCTGACTGACACGAATGTTAACTAGCATGCTAGCATGCAAAAAAAATCGATAAAAACTTTCGTCAAAAGTGGGAAAAATTTAAATCTGCATGGCACTTTACTCCAATTGGCCCATTTGCCTGCTTAAACTCAAAGTTGATTCTGATTCCGCAGAACTGGGTTGGGTGTGAAAAAGTATTTGTTGTTAACATTCTTTTTTCATTCGGAGTGTGAGATAGACAAGAAGTAAGGCATGTAGCAACATCAGCACGGCAAAGGGCACTCCTTTAAAGGCAAGGAAGGGCAAAAATATTTTAAGTCAAGTGATAGCGATTGCTGTATGAGTCGTACGATTTTTGAATCAAGCACAGGCAACGCCGGGCCATGCTGCTAGTTAATGCTAAACGAAGACAACATCGGCTTTTCAACTTTAACTCTGTAATTTGCACCCGTATTCCACGTTTTAAAACGTCATGAGGTGCATTTCAGAAGGTTCGAGACTTTTTCATGAGAGACATTCCGAAATGTCAAAGAAGTACAAAACTTCAATCTCTTTTAAACTAGAATCCTCTGACTTCAATTCACTTGTAGCACTCCATCCACTCCGTGAAGGTCCCATTTAAAGACATCCAAAGTGAAGAGTCTTCAAAACGATGTTCTCCTTTATCTTGGAGAACAACCAAAAGTCACAGGGAACAATGTCTGGACCGTAGGGAGGGTGAAAGAGAATTTTGATGCCCATCTATGTCAATATAAAACTTTATTGCATAGCTAGCTTCCAAATTGTCTTCACGCCCTGACAGAATTTAGCAAACTAGTCAGATGTGAAAAGAAATGTTTAGTAGGGTGTGTTCAAAGAGCTGTTACAACCGTCTCATTCACTCTTGAATAACAGAAGTTGACAGGTCAGCTTATTTAATATATAAAAATGATATATAAAGATTAAAACAATGTAGGACTGTCTCTCCTAAAATTGTCTAAAAACCTCTGCAATGCACCTCATGCATTAGGCTGCATCTTAAATATTTTCGTTTGTAATATTTCAAGACCACATTTATATTTTAAAGTTTATTTAAATCTCTATGGATGGGATCATTTTGATGTACGCGTGAGACTGAATTCCCGCGAAAAACGCTGCACGTTAATTTTTGTAAAAATAGTCATGGAAAGGTATAGACCCATCTCTTCTTCCAGCTTTGGGTTAGTATTAGAAGACTGTGTTCCCTTCTTTTAGCTGGCAACTAGTTTAGAAGAAAGAACATTCTTAATAGAAAATCCGGTTGGGATAGTAAACGAATCCTGTTACGTATCTTGGTGAGTCTGTGGCTCTATACTTCCCAGTGAATTGGTTTGGTTTGGTTTGGTTTACGGCATATCAACCTCAATGGGTCATTTAATACTGACAACTTTTTTTTCCCTGGTAATATTTTTGTTTTGTCAAAACTCTATTTCTGGAAATATTATTTCCTCAAAATTATATAGCTGGTTATATTATTTTCAAAAACGTATTGCTGGCAATAATGCTCATCAAAAATGTACTGCTGGTAATATATTTTTTTCAAAAACGTATTGCTGGCAATAATGCTCTTCAAAAATGTACTGCTGGTAATAATTTTTTTTCAAAAACGTATTGCTGGCAACAGTTTTTTTCTTCAAAAATTAATTTCTGGTAATAATTTTTTACAAAGTACTTCTCGTATTAAAACGTATTTTGACATTTTCAAAATAGTTTTTACCTCAGTTTCGGGGTTAACTATTTGCCTATAGCTGGGACCCTAACAGGTGTTACCACCCTGAGTCACGACGAACCTATGAACACCAGCAATTAAGAGGTGGTTCCACGCTCTTCAAAGCCTCCTGATCAGAGGCCTTGCTGTTGGACCTAGTTTATCGTCTTACCCTGGACGCGGATGTAGTTTATCGTCATACCCAGGACGGCTTCCCAGTGGAATCTACAGGGATACCATATGGTATATTTCTCCTTCTTTTATGTGGCGATTTTCGCCAGGACTTGACTCCCTAAAACTTCTTATTTTTCGTAGTTTTGTGCAATGTTTGTCGCCTTATCCCTTTACACAAACTTGTTAGGTAGGTCACTGTTTGTTTCTCTGTGACCCGCTTGAGTGTATGCCCCGCGAGAATGAAATTCTCCATAATGCGCCCTAGAAATTTCAGCTGTCTCTTACTTATACTAAGTATAATTAGGCTTTTTGTTTCCATTTAGCTTAAACCTTTCTAATTGCTTACATGTTTCGTCCATGGCATTCTCAGCATCTTTCTGTAAAACCACATCTCTTCTGCCACACGTCTCTTCTTCATCAGTGAAGAAACTGTCCACAATTCGCGGCCATAGATGATTTAGAGCAGTTCGATGTTTTTTTCTTTTTCTAAAGATGTTTTCCTGATCTTGATACATTCATGTCCGTATTATAGGATTGATGATGCATAGCAATTCAATACTCTTTTCTTTTAAGGACAATATGTTCCCGCTTCTTGATACACTCACTATCATATAAGAGGATTGATGATACATAGTAAGGCGTCACTCTTATTTTGTTATGCATGTTTTCCTGTTTCTTGATGCATTGACAGCTTTGTAGGAGGATTGAGGATACACAGCAGTTCAGCACTTCTTGATGCACTCAGGGTCATATAGGAGGATTGATAGGATATAGCCTTTCAGCACTATTTTGAATTTTCCGTCTAAGTAAGTTACTTTATCTTTTAACAAGTATTGCATTCTTTAGATCGAATTTCTCGTTGCAATTATTTCTATGTATAAGGTAACCAGAAAATTCCTTGCCGTTTTTTACATCGTGTGGGAAGAAGTGATCACTAATACGTAATTGCTGGTAAAGTGGTGGGTTGGGGGTGGTAGCATTCTTCTTGATCAATGCAGGTGCGTTGCGCACACATATCCGTCAAAGCACGAGCAGCTGTGAGAAAACATGGCGGTGTCGAAGCAGCTCGTGCGGGGTTGCCATCTTTATAAGTTTAAGGTGACCGGTGACCGCATCAGGTCGGTGAATATGTCAAGTTTTGGGGTGATAAAACTGAGATTGATCGCACTGACAAGAATTGATAACGGATTTTCAGGACGGAACATCTCCCCCTTTGTGATGAACCCCGCAGTTGCCGGACACAGGTCCTTCTCGGATGATGAGATTCTGAAGGTGGTCGTAGAGGAGGACAACAGCCAAACATGTGGGAGCTTGCAGACTTTACTTCCAAACAAAAAAATGAAAAGAAAATTTACACATTTTTGACGGGCCGTATTAAACATATATATATATATATATGAGTGTGTGCCTGTGTATGTGTTTGTGTGCACAGAGACACACACATACAAACAGAAACAATGCATACATGTATAACGAAAAATATATAGGTCGATCCCAGCGTGCGGCACCCTAGAAAAGTGCCTGAAAACCATACCACGGGTTGACCAAAGTCTTGTGAGTGAAATTGGGTAGACGGAACTCTTGGGGGCCGTCGATAACTGTGCTAGCACGAAGTCACAAGTCATCGTGGCCGAAGGCTTGAGCGTGCTGTCCTTGTTCAAATTGTTGATTACGCTAGATGATATATATATATATATATATATATATATATATATATATATATATATATATATATATATCACGAGTCTCGTAACCCATTTGTGCAGCTTTACCAGCGGTGAAGTGTCTAGGTCAAGACAGCCTAACTGATAGCAACTCTCTCCAAGTTTGAATTCAGTTTTCTTTCTCTTAGACGGGTTGCCAGCAAAGCTATAGGGCTCAGTTTCTCCAAAATATTTACCCGTACCTGTGATCCATACTATAGATGTATACCTTTACTAAGTGAATTTACGCGTAAGTAAATATAAAGAACTGCACTGGAATTCGAACACTTATCTCAAATTTCTTATTCAGAGCCGCTTTCCATTAGATAACCGTACATCCACATCCACTCACGCATGCACACATACACACGCACGCACATACAGACACACACTTATATATATATATATATATATATATATATATATATATATATATATATATATATATATATATATATATATGAAGTTAAGCTTAAAAGTATCACTTGCTAATGCGATTTTCAATTGTTATCGACCTTTCATATCTCCCATTTGTTTTATGGCGCGAAAGGATTTCAGCTGTTGAAATATTTTTTCTCCTGATATTAAGTAAAAGTCAAAGACTTATCTGACAAATGTCTTCAAGATACCAGCCAACAATCGACTTGTAAATCTCGCCTTTATCCAATTAGGAATCCAGTGAATAGGTTTTTAATCTTATTGTAGACTTTCAGTCGCGATATAACGAAACAAGTTTCTTGTACTTTTGATAGATGCAGTGGGCGTACTTTCCGATAGCTGTCATCTACGAAACCAATATAAATTTCTTGTTCTATTTGTCTACCAATGCTTAAATTGTAAATAACCTTTGTAGCGGTAATTTTAGTAGATCTCAGTTTCTCAATTCTTGTCTTATTGCCATAAAAAAGAAGCGCTTACATAAACTGTTTGCTAACTAATAACTTGTATATATATTTGTTTATCTACATTGTTATTGTCGATGTCAGATCGATTACATGATTTCTATTCTATGAAAAAATTTGTTTGTTATCGATTATTTGGTAGGGGGTCAGTGTGCTTTCAATGAAATGTATGAAGCCTTATGAAAAGATAAAATTAAGAAATTCCTCGCCGTTTTATTCAAAGATTTAGATCTCATCACGTTTTGACAAACAATAATTAAATAAACTAATTTGTTTTAAATTCAGCTTGTTGACGTAAATAGAAGAGATATAGTAGCTAGTCTAATAAAACCGACTTAATGCCAATTTAGAAAAAAACAATATTTGCAAAGCTGATACTTGCATTAATACGAAAACATTGATTCCCAGACAAAAATATTATGTTTATTTGCAATTTGTTTTCATTGGTTTTTGTAACAAGATTTATATTCCATATATTTTCCAGCATTTTTTGACATTCTTTATGAATAACTTTTCATCATGACTTTGCATCTTTCACTCTTTGTAAAGATCTTGGTTGTTTTTTGTGAGCTGATTGGATGGTTAGCTAGTTGGCCGTTTAGCTGATTGGCTGGTTGGGTGATTGGGTGATTGGCTGGTTATCTGATTGGCTGGTTATCTGGTTGGCTGGTTGGGTGATTGGCTAGTTGGGTGATTGGCTGTTTATCTGGTTGGCTGTTTATCTGGTTGGCTAGTTGGGTGATTGGCTGGTTATTTGGTTGGCTGGTTATTTGGTTGGCTGGTTGGGTGATTGGCTAGTTGGGTGATTGTCTGTTTATCTGGTTGGCTGTTTGGTTGGCTGCGTTATCGGATGGTTATATATTTGGCTGGTTGGGTGATTGGATGGTTACCTGATTTGCTGGTTGGGTAATTGGCTGGCTATCTGGTTGGCTTGTTGGTTCGTTGCGTTATTGACTGGTTACCTGTTTGACTGGTTGGGTGATTGGCTGGTTATATGGTTGGCTGCGTTATCAGATGGTTATATGTTTAGCTGGTTGGGTGATTGGCTGATTAGCTGGTTAAGTGATTGCCTGATTAGCTGTTTGGGTCGTAGTGTAATTTTACGTCATGTCGCTTCTTGTTTGGTTATATATATATAGCACCTAGCTATTATCTTATCCATTGATTTTGTTAATTCTTTTACTTTAGCAAGTTCAATTTCTGTTTTTTAAACATTAGTTTGAATTGTTTCTCATAGGTCTGCTTTCCTATTACATTGTTTGCAACAGTCATACAATGTAATCTTCACAATTGACCATAGATTTTCGATCGAATTCAGATCAGGACTTGATGGTGGATATTCTATTATCTTCTCTTCTGTAAATCTTTTTATGCTCAAACCTTTACAACATGTCGCTTCTTGTTTGGTTATGTATATAGCACCTAGCGAGGATAAAAATTACAATCCAGTAAGAAAGGTCAACCAAATTAGCCACACTAACTTTATGGAAATATACTTACATACATACAAATATTGGCACTTTATTGGCTGTCAACTTTGATATACGTTAAATTATAGAATTTTACGCATATTAATTACAATTCGTAAAAGATAGCCTTATTATTTTATCATATGTATGTATGTATATAACACCAATCTAATCTACAATACACAATGCAAGGAAAGATTAAAAAGTCTCGAAGCTATTAGTATACAAAATAAACAGCCTATATTAAATAAACTTTTAATTTTTCATATTTTTATTCCAACGCGATAAAATATTTTGAAAGCGGTTTTAAACCGTTTAATAAAGTTTTTCCTTAATGAATATATACCCCTTGTCTGAAGTTATTAAGCAAAGCATATAAACTTTAATAATTCAAATTTGGTTTGAAAAAATTAGTTGTCAAATCAAAGGCTGGGTTAAAGTTTTAGGTAGTATCAATATATTTTATTGAAGTTATTGAAAATATTTGATGTATTCTAAAAAAATCTGCCGTCTGAATTATCATATTTTACTTTAAAAAGTAATAAAATCATAAATTTGATCAACACATATAAAAGAACAAGTAACAAACTTGTATTTTAAGTTTTTGAATCCTTTACATTTTAATACAGAAATCCTTCTTAGTAACATTCAGTAATCTATTATCCATTGATTTTGTTAATTCTTTTACTTTAGCAAGTTCAATTTCTGTTTTTTAAACGTTAGTTTGAATTGTTTCTCATAGGTCTGCTTTCCTATTACATTGTTTGCAACAGTCATACAATTTAATCTTCATAATTGACAATAGATTTTCGATCGGATTCAGATCAGGACTTGATGGTGGATATACTATTATCTTCTCTTCTGTAAATCTTTTTATGCTCAAAGAATTCACGCGCAAGCTTAGACACACGAGAAGAAGCATTGTCGTGCTTAACTAAACACGTCACTTTAAAACTGTGAAACTCGGACATGTATCACGCAAAGAAAGTCTTGTTCATAAAATCGCAACAATTAACATTGCTCAGTTTAACTCCTTCATCGACGTCGAATGATCCAATAATGGTTTAGTCGACAATTGCAGCCCGTATCATAACACTACCGCCATCTTGTTGCCTCTTTTGGCCACAGGCACGTCTATCGTTTCACCCAGCCATCAGGTCCATCTAATGTCACTCGAAATTACTTTAGAAAAGTCAATTTTCATGGATTTCTTTGACGTTTTAAAATATTTGCTTTAGTGAGAGGAGGGTGACTAAGAAACGTTTTTACAGATCCTAATACACAATACACCTTTTTTTCCATCTTGACTCCCTCAGTTCCAGCCTTTTCAAAGAGCTGAGCGATCGTCAAAAGTGGTCGTTTCGCTAAAACTCGCTTTAGTTTACGTTCATCTCAAGGAAGCAAGTTCTTAAAGCCTTTTCCTTTGTATCGAGTTCTCAAGTTACTTATATTTTCAAAGGCCTCCTTTATCGTTCGATGATCTTTGAAAAGCTCCTTCGATATCTCCAATGTGGACATTCGCTCAATTAATAACTTTGTTATTTTCTGTTTTTCCACAGATGTTAGATTCTTCCGTTTCCCCATATTTCAACATATATTATAGGCATACACAAAAATAGTTTTTATTAAATTTCAGAGGTCTTAACCTAATATTAGTTTAATCTGCATACTAACTTTATTCTGTCCATTCTCGTATATTTTAAATATCTTAAAAACTAACCATTGCAAATTGGAGAAAAGTTAGTTAAGTATTTTACTAAGGGGATAGATGGACGAGTTTAAATTAAAAAATATTTGCCCAGAGGTTTATATGATTAGAATAACTTAAGACGGGGTACAGCTTAATTAAGATTTCTTGATTATCTGGAAAAAAAGAAACATATTTTTAATAATATCTTAGGGGCAATGTGGGCATAGGAATAAGCATCTAATGGCGCCAGTCACTTTCACACTGCAGTGTAATATTCAGACTCGAATATATATATATATATATATATATATATATATATATATATATATATATATATATATATATATATATATATATATATATATATATATAGATATATAAAGCTCATCAGTGAAATGAATGGAGCACTTCGGTTGATTGGCATTTGTTTACATTCGTAAAAGCAATAAGCTAGATTTGAAGATAGCTCAGTGGTAGAAGCCCTGACTGACACCAAATCGGTTGGATTTCGTTCCTGGTTTGAGGCATTCGGATGTCTAATCCCAATGAGGAGCTGCGAAACAGTACTCTCTGCATATTTTATATATATAAATAAGCAGCAGATCATTATTTAATCATTTATTTTTTAATTATAACAGACAATGAATGTCTATTGTGTCTGATCACCAGGAGTCGTTCAAAACTTCGTATGGTTGCTTTAATTTTGGATGAAAATAGAGACAGCAATTGTCCAACATTTGGTTATTTTTTTAATTGAGCTGGTATTTGATCTACATTACATATAAATGATTTACATTAGAATTTAATATTAATAATAAAATTCCATTCCTTGTATGTATTTATTGATTCTAACATAAATTTACTGCTTCTTTATAAAGGAAACCCACAAGCATTAACACGTGTCTTCTTAATTATAATAGTGAATGCCTTCAAAGATATAGGTTAACCGTTAGAAAAAAAAAACTTAATCCAGCGGACACAAATGATATCTTCGTCCAAAACCATATTCTATAAAGAATTACATAACAAACACTTGTTAATAATAGATTTTCAATTCCATCATTGATCAATGAATTAAAATGTGTCTCAATATAATTAATAACTGAAACAAAATTGATAATATTAATAATAATATTGTACGTCAAAATAAACATAACACTATTAACTTATATTATTGTAACCAAATTCATAATAATTACAAACATGATGAAACAACACTCAAAAACATAATAGGTAGAAATGTTAAAGCCATTAATAATAATAAACAAGTTAAGCTTAACATATATTATAAAGGATTAAAACAATTGACCTTATAGTCACTAATAGCTTAGACACATGAGAAGTAGTCCCTACAACTACACAACTAAATCCTCTACAAATAAACAATATAGTATATCAATTTACATGCCAATTCAGAGATTGTATCTTTGATACTAATAATAAACCTAATACATATATTGGTTTTACCACCACCACGCTCTCCCGTAGACTTACCTGTCACATATCTGATATTAGTTCTATTAAACAAAATTTCTTAGAAAAACATAGCCATGTACATAATATTAGATATTAGTTGATAACACAATAATACTCACACATACACACAGTAAAAAGAACCTTCAGATATTGGAAGCCATCTACATTAAACCAAAGCAACCCACACTCAGCAAAACTACATTTCAGACTGGTCACAACACATTATATCGCATCTAGACATATGGTTCTGCTGTTAATATTTCGGTCTCTCATGTTGTACGATGTCATAGAACTGCATCATGAACTTACGAACTGCTATTCTGCGACTGTTATCGTCGCGTAGCAATCGTCTATGTCAAAATAACAGAATATAATGTTTGATGGTGAATATCTTTGTTTAAATGTCTGTCCATATAACCAATCTGAAGTTGGTTCATGCGAGCCGAAAGCTTACATAAAGGATTAGCTTAATAAAAAATATAAAAATGTTGGAAAAATTTGTCGTTATTTTCACCCGAAATTAAAGTAAACATATTAAGTTTAGAACGGCTCATGATAAAAAATAACAGATATAGACAATATATGTCTATCTATCTATCTATCTATCTATCTAGCTAGCTAGCTAGCTAGCTAGCTAGCTACCTATCTAGCTATCTATCTATCATACTGTTACCGGTGTTGACGTCAGTGTTGAATTTTATATATACTTACGCTCTATCCCCGATATTGAGCACTTTTAACTATAAATATAGCATACCACAAGCCTATAGTTTTTATCATCTTTCTCTCTCTCTCTCTCTCTCTATATATATATATATATATATATTATATATATATATATATATATATGTGTGTGTGTGTGTGTCTGTATTTCTTTGTGTATCTACATAGCTCGAGAATCATTCAAGTAAGAATTTGCAGTCAAAATTTTAATGATGAATATGGTGTTCGATATGAATAGGACAGAAGGTAGTAGAAAAGGAAGGTGATGATGCTATGGAAACAATGGAGCAGCGGCAGGATTGCAGCGTTGTTAGGTGAAGACTTATTGTCCACGGTGCTCGTCTTCACCCAACCAAAATCACGAAAACGGTTTTGAACACTATCAAGGCTGGAGCGTGAGGATTTATCAGCTCAATGCAGATATATATTTTCGAATAAATTTACAGGGCAGTAAAGCCAGGGGTTACAGGTTGTGGAAGAATTAGAAACAGAAACATTAATAATGAGCCGGAAGAGAAAAGAGCAATCAGGAGGACTATATATAGTGATTGACATTGAATTTAAATTTTTGCAGATTAAAGTTGGCTTGAAAGCATAGAGCCGGAAGGGATTTCCACAAGCCAGAAGTGCGAGAAAATAAACTTTTAACATAGAATTTACCGCTACAAATTAATGAGGTGTCGACGCCAGTCTAGTACTGTGCTCAAATTCAAAACATCGAAATACCATAGCAAAAGAACTAATACGAACGATTACCATGAAAGTATTTATAGAAAAGGCGCAGAGAGGCAATCTTATGCCAATGAAAAAAGTAACTGAAGCCGAGCTGCCATATCAGGACCTATAATATTGCTGATTCCTCTTTCGATTTTATCAAGGAGCTCAAGGTAAGTAGCAGGGTCCCCGGACCATATGTAGTAGCAATATTCTAAGTATGGAAGAATGGTGGACATAGATTCTGGAGCGAAAAATTGTCCCACCCGACACAGTGAACCGACTTTCTTAGCAGTTGATCTAGCAATGGATTGAATATAGTCTTTCCAATTCATGTCAGCTAAGAACGTAAGCCCGAGAAGGCACAACAAGTCACTTTCCAGGAGGATAGCATCAGCCATGTTGATGAAAGACAGAGACGGATCTCTCAGATGATTAATGGAGAGAAGTCTAGCATTAGAGGCGTTTAAATTAACAAGCCATTTTTTGCCTGAGTTAAAGACGGTCTTCAGGTCGTTTTAGATACCGGCAGCCATTTTGATTCTAAGCATGGACGAATGGTAGGCTTAAAGATATGTAATATAGATTCTGGAAAAAAATTGTCTCCCCCAACACAGTAATTGAATTTCTTAGCAGCTGACCTAGCAATGGATTCAATATAGTCTTTCCACTTGATATCAGCAGAGAACGTGATCCCGAGAAGGCGAAACGAGTCACTTTCCTGGAGGAATCCGCATTAGAAAGTTTAGTTTTGGATGCGTCAAATTTTCCCGTTTTTTCATTATCTTAGTTCCTCTTCCAAAAACTTCTTTGAAAAACTAACGATCTACCTCTTTCCATTAAGTGATATAGTAATTGCTATATTCCGTGCTAAGGGAATAAATACTTAAAACCAGGTGGATAATAGAAGAAAGGTATGTTATACACAACAAGTACAATATGAAATACGGTACAGTTATACACACAGGTCAATCTAATAATGAGTGTCACTAATTGGAAGGTCGGACGTGCTTACGTCGTCTCGCTCTCACTCTTCCCGAAGTCTCTCGTAGACAGTTGACTTTATAGGTACTTACTACCTATAGTGTAATCATTTATGGGGGTGACTGGTTATTCCATTACATCAGTAATACTGAGTTCAGTTCGTTAGCCGGGAAATATGTACTTGAACCTTAGTAGAAACAGGTGGACAATACCTAAGCAGTATTTTAAATAAGAACTAAACGATATCCCTAGACATGGGCAGTGGAGCGAGAACGGTCTTACCTTGTAGATTAAATAAAGGATTCACTTATGAATTTTCTTTAGGTTGTCCAAACAGTACACTCCTGATGAAGGTCGGAGGGCACTAACGGCCGAAATGTTGTGATAAGAAAGATGAAAGCAATAGCCTGAATATAAATAGTGTAAATAATGATAACTCCTCATCCCAAACAAAAAGTTCAAACAAAAATTAATAATATTTTGTGTCATAAGTAATTCGAAGTTATTATTTCTTATAGCTTATTGACATTCATATTGTCACCGATATTCAGAGAACTTTAAACGATTACTTGATTACTTATTTTAGTAGATCTTACTTACAATTATTGCCAAGGGACGCAAACAATAGTCAGTGCATTATTTAAACAAATTTCGCTGTAAATAATCAACAGGTTTTTTTTTTTTAACCATTTGTTACCTATATTATTGCCAACTGAGACTGTTTTTAGATTTAGATAAATAGTGGAGTAATCGTTTTAAGCAACTTTATTAATCGAAATGCAAGTACACACAGGAATTGAACTCACATGTCACCAAATTCAGAAACCACTGCTTTTACCCACAAGACCATTTTCCCTGAAAGTTATCCAGATCGGTATATACCTGATGAAGGCCGGAGGGCACAATTGCTGAAACGTTGTGATAAGGACAACTAAGATGGCGACAATAGTCCGGATATAAATAGCATAAATAATAATTATTAAGATTGCGAAGAAAATTGTTTTTTTATTCATTCTTTTGCGCGTGTGCGCGTGTGCATGTATACGTACGTGATTACAGAAAAAATATCTTCTTTACGGGTTTTCAAGCTTATTTCCGGTTGAGTGTATCTCTATTCCTGTCTGTGACAGCTTGTCTCGGAGTTCCGTCCCTCTTCATCGGTTGGTGTATCTTTCAAACATATTTATATAGTGATTCTTTATTTGTCTTCCTGTCAGTGTTAATTAGCTTTAAGTTGTCAGATGTCCTCGTCGCCTCGTACGACAAGGAGAAAGCTTTCGTTCTTAACGTTTGTAACAATACCGATGCACACACAATAAAAGTATTCCAAAACTGTGTTTTATATTATATTTTTAAGTTTATTTAGTCATTTGAAGACATTGCTTTAGTTATTTTTATATTATGTTTGGTTCTTGCATTGCATTTGATTCTTGCATTATTTATTTCCAATTGGCAAATTTGCTTTTGAAATATCGATTCATTTCTGATTTTATTGAACATTATTTTTTTTTCTTTTACCTGTCGTATCCATTTAGGGCGTTGGCGATCATGGCCCTTCACAATTATCTGTCCTTTGTTGCCTTTAATAAATACTATCTTTTTGTTATTCTCTCCTAAACAATCCATTTACTTATGCGTTTTTCTTCTCTTCTTACCTTCAATCTCTCCTGTGATTTGCCAGTTTTTCAAACTCTCTTTCCTTATTACATGCTCTAGAAATTTCAACTGTTTCTTTCTGATGCTATAAGTGGCTTTTTTGGTCCATTTTCTTTAAAAGTTCCTCATTACTCACATGTTCGGTTCATGCTATTCTCAGTATCCTTTTGTAGAACCACATTTCTGTTGCTTTAAGTCTCTGCGAGAAAAATGTCCAACATTTGCTGCCATATAACAGGACTGGTATTACGTAATAGTTCAGTGCTCTTTTCTTTGAGGCATAAGTTATCTTAGATTGATAGTGGAGAGGTTCCCGTGGCATTCTCAATTGAACATATTATCTTCAAATATTATTCATACATTTATCAAAATTTAAATATTAATTCCTTTTTAGTAGGTTTATTAAAATTAGATTTGTTCGGTTTTATCTTATTGCTATTATTAAAGTCTCCTGTCACTTGTCGGCAACAAAGAACCATCTTGATTGTATATCTTTATTGGGCACGTGCATGAGTATCTTTGTGAATATCATTTGTTGATTTCGATGAAAAAAGATAATGGAATTGAAAAGCGAAAGTCCAATAAAATGGTTTAAAATGACATACAAAATTGATAGAGAGAGGCGGAGACAGAGAGGTATAGGGAGTTGGAGAAATGTAAGAGAGAAACAGAAATACAAATAGAAAAGTAACAGATAGAAAGAGAGAGAGAGAGAGAGAGAGAGAGAGAGAGGGAGAGAGGGAGGGAGAATCAGCGAAAAAACCGTGTGAAAAAAAAGGAAGGAGAAAAATTTTTAAAAATGTAAAGAGAGAAAGAATGTGAGAAAGGAACCAAGAGTAAAAAAAATGAGAGGAAATGGAAGAAAAAGTAAAGATAACCTAAAAGAGAAAGATAGAAATACAAAGAGAAAATGTGGGAGAGAAAAAGAGAGAAAGAAATTAATAGCTTCAAAAACAGAGAGAAAAGAGAACGATTAAAAATGAGAAAGAAAAAAGTGAGCTGTAAAGAGACAATGAGAAAGAGGGAGGGGAAGATAGAGATAGAGATAGAGAGAGAGGGGGAAGGATAAAATGGAAGACATATAGAAAGAATAGGGAGAAAAAGAGATATTAGCTGCGAGACAGAGAGGTGAGAAATAAAAATAGACACAGAAAAACAGTAAAAGAAACCTTGGAATTAAAGGCGCGCGAATGAAAAACAGACGGCCAAAGACAGAAAATAGGAACAGGACTGCTAATGAGGAAAATTGACAAATAAAGAGAAAGAGGATGAGAAAAATAGAAAAAAAAAGAAATAAAGACAGCGGAAAAGAGAAATGCAGTAAAAACTACTAAGAGAAAAATAGAAAGAATGGACAATAAAAGAGAGGGAGAGAAAGAGAGAGAAACGAAGAGGACAAAACTATCTCATTAAAACCTGTCTAGCGCCTTCCTTCTTACCCTAATTGCCTATTCGAAGATATGCAGTTCACGTAGGCGCGAATAATCCACCAATTAAAGCAAAGATGAATATTGTCAAATAATTATTTCAAAACCTTTTTCCCCTCGAAACACTATCTTTTGTGTCTTCCTAAATTGACTGAAGCTCGATTGGCAATTCATATTTTTTCAAATTTTTTTTTCTCTTTAATCATTGGCTGTGTTGGATTTGTCAGAATATTTGTCATAGTACAGAGTGATGGACAATAATACGTTTCTATCTGTCAGACTAACTGGCAGATCTCCAGTCTATGATTCTCGTTGGACAGACATTGTATGACTGATTGACTGACTGACTGATAAAACTATCTATCTATCTATATATCTTTTCTTATTTTATCTTTTCTCATTCTATCTATCTATCTATCTATCTATCTATCTATCTATCTATCTATCTATCTATCTATCTATCTATCACAATTCATTCGCATCTATCTATCTATCTATCTATCTATCTATCTATCTATCTATCTATCTATCAATTCATTCGCATCTATCTATCTATCTATATATCTATCTATCTATCACAATTCATTCGCATCTATCTATCTATCTATCTATCTATCTATCAATTCATTCGCATCTATCTATCTATCTATATATCTATCTATCTATCTATCTATCTATCTATCACAATTCATTCGCATCTATCTATCTATCTATCTATCTATCTATCTATCACAATTCATTCGCATCTATCTATCTATCTATCTATCACAATTCCTTCGCATCTATCTATCTATCTATCTATCTATCTATCTATCTATCTATCTATCTATCTATCTATCACAATTCATTAGCATCTATCTATCTATCTATCTATCTATCTATCTATCTATCTATCTGTCTGTCTATCTATCTATCTATCTATCTATCTATCTGTCTGTCTATCTATCTATCTATCTGTCTGTCTATCACAATTCATTAGCATCTATCTATCTATCTATCTATCTATCTATCTATCTGTCTGTCTGTCTATCTATCTATCTATCTATCTATCTATCTATCTATCTGTCTGTCTATCTATCTATCTATCTATCTATCTGTCTATCTATCTATCTATCTGTCTGTCTATCTATCTATCTATCTATCTATCACAATTCATTAGCATCTATCTATCTATCTATCTATCTATATATCTATCTATCTATCTATCTATCTATCTGTCTGTCTATCTATCTATCTATCTATCAATTCATTCGCATCTATCTATCTATCTATCTATCTATCTATCTATCTATCACAATTCATTCGCATCTATCTATCTATCTATCTATCTATCTATCTATCTATCTATCAATTCATTCGCATCTATCTATCTATCTATCTATCTATCTATCTATCTATCTATCTATCTATCTATCTATCTATCTATCTATCTATCTATTAGTTTGTTCATATGTATGTCTTGAGAAAAGTATGAATCCACCTCTTCCCCCGAGCTATGGTTTAATTAGTAAGACTTATATTACAAAATAATTACCATCTCTCCCCCCCCAACCCAAATCTTTAGAACCTAAAGATATTTTCTGGCTTTAAATAACCTGCAAAGTGTTGATAATCCGTAGAAAATGAAACAATCAATCAATCATATGCTGAAAAATGTCCCAGTAAAAATCTTCAAAACTCTCTATTAAATAAAGCGGAAGGAATATGTTTAAAACGTATCCTTTTCGATAAAATAGAGTTCATTTTTAAAAATTATGTAGCGTTGTCTTAAAATAATTGATACAAACATAACTATTTTTGTTTTTGTCCTTCCAGAATTATTCTTGATATATTTAAGTGACAAATGGTAAGTTTCCTTTCAAGAATGAACCTCTGGTGAGACATTTATAACAATCAAATTCTAAAATGAGTAAATCTTATGATAATTAATCACCAACTTTTGATTGCTCCACCTCTAGAAGGTCAAATTCAGATTTGTTCCAGGAAAGGTTAATTGTTTTGTTAATATTGATAAAAAAACTATTAGTGTAACACGTAATATGATGAATAATATTTGTTAAATAAATGAGAAACATTTGATGCGCACTAATTATCGCATTCACGACATCATAGCGAATAAGAAATACACATCTAGCAATCTATTATAAATGAGTTTACAATAGCAATGCATTGCTAATTATCGTAGATAGATTTTATCAAATAGATACTGAAATTATTTTATTCGTGCTAACGATTAAGCATGAAATGACGCAGCAAACCTTTAAAGCAGATGGAGGAAAACATTGCAAGTAAGAGTAGTATTAAAATGTTTTTTTCTATAAAAAAAATCATTAAAATGATTTTACGATAAAAATACATTGCAAATGACCACGGACAAGATTTACTAAATCAATGGTGTCTTTCATTACAAAGAGTAAAATTATAGAAATTCATTTAAAATTATTTTGCTGTAGAGATGGATTGAAACGATTTCCTATAAAATGCATTGCAAATATTTTTACTAGAAAATGCACGGCAAATTATTATACGATAAAAATGGATTTCAAATAATTTTATCATAGAACACATTGAAAACCAGTTTAATATAAAATACATCGAAAAACATTTTAAAATAAAACGTATTGCAAATGCTTGTAATACAAAAAGGCATTGAAAATGATTTTTACAATGGAATGCATTGCAAATAACTCTACTATAAATTGCATTGCAAACGATTATACTATACAAATGTATTGTAAATAGTTTTACGATATAACTGTATTATCTATACTTTTACTATAAAATGTATTGCAAATGCTTTTAATACAAAAACATTACAAATTATTATTAAAATTAAATACATTAAATGATTTTACTATGAATTGCATTACAGTTTTACTATACAACTGTATTGCAAATGATTTTACTATGCAAATGCATAATTTTTATCTACAAATGCATTGCAGCTGATTTTACCATACAAATATACTGAATAGGATTTTACTATACAAATGAATTGAAAATGATTTTAATATAAATATACACTATAATTTATCACATATAACATAACTAGCAGCCTAGCCCGACGTTGCCCGGGCTTGATTCAAAAATCGTACGACTCATACAGCAACCGCTATCCCTTAACTTAAAATATTTTTGCCCTTCCTTGCTTTTAAAGGAGTGCCATTTGCCGTGCTGATGTTGCTACATGCCTTACTTCTTGCCTATCTCACACTGCGAATTTTTTCTAAGCTCTCTACTAAACATTAAATCTGTTACGAAAAAAGAACTAAAGAAAATGAAAACAAAACGATCAGCTTTAAAAAAAAGGAAAAACCGAATGAAAAAAGAATGTTAACAACAAATACTTTTTCACACCCAACCCAGTTCTGCGGAATCAAAATCAACGTTGAGTTTAAGCAAGCGAATGAGCCAATACCAATGGGAGTAAAGTGCCATGCAGATTTAAATTTTTCCCACTTGTGACGAATGCACCTATCCATTTTTTTGCATGCTAACATGCTAGTTAACATTCGTGTCAGTCAGCTGTTGGCTCTCACGCTGGCCAATAGAATCATCCTGCCTATTCGTTGGCAGCCAGCTATAGGCTCTCACTCTGGCCAGTAGAAAATGGCCGCAAACTACATGAAAACTGCCGTAGAAGCATGAAAAAATCGATTATTTCCACTATCAATGGGAGTTAGGAAATGCATGTGCATATAAATTTTGGTGCAAATCCGTCGAAAATTGCGGCCGTGCATTCGTTACACACACACACACACACACACACACACACACACACACACACACACATCCTGCCTTTTGTAGATAGAGATTTAATTAATACGTCAAATTTTTAATTCACTATGATAATAGTATTTTAATTGACAGAAATTTTGTCGATAAAAGAGCGATTAAAATAATTATTTTATTTCAACTCCGACTGCATTTAGGTATTTCCCTATTAAGTTTAATTAATTTTTGGTGTTTTTATAAAACCACATCACCCCAATCTAAGCAATAAAGCCACCGAGACCCAATGGGTTAATGGGTTAATGGGTCTGTGAGAATGAGAAAAAGAAAACATTAAGGTGGTAGACAATAACAGAAGAGGAATTAAGAAGATAGAAGATAACGATTGACATTGCATTTAAATTCTTGAGGATGAAAGTTAACTGGAAAGCAAATAGCATAGAGCCTATAGTTAAATCTTGTCATTTCAACTGTAAAATGATGCGATCTTGCCACCAATCTAGTACAGCAAATAAGTTCGTAATGTCTAGTTACCATAGACGAAAGCTTACTAGAACAATTACGATGAAAATATTTATAAAAAAAGCGCAGGGAATCTACGTCACGGTGGTGGGAAAGTGACTGAACCCAAGATGCCAGGTTAGGACCAATAACATTGCAGCTTCTTTGGATTTTATATAGAATATCTAAATAGATAGCAGAAGCACTCGACCATATATGACAGCAGTATTCAATGCATGAACAAATGGTTGACTCATAAATATGTAAGATAGATTCCAGAAAAATTGTCTCGAACTACACAGTGAACTATCTTTCCTACCAGCAGACCTAGCAATGGATTCAATATAATCTTTCTACTTGCTGTCATCAGGAAACCTTAATCGTAGAAAGTGCAAGGGGGTAATCTTCTGAAGGTTAGCATCGGACATGCTGAATGAAGTCAAAAAGGGTTCTCATGGATGATTAAAAGAGAGCACTTTCGTTTTGAAGGCGTTAAAATTAACATGCCATTTCTTGCCCCAGTTAACAGATGACCATATCAAACCGATCAAGCTTACCATTAAGACAGAAATAAATAACTGTGCTATCAGCATAGATACCAAGTAAAGAACTGATGACTTCAGCAAGGTCGTTGAGGAAAATTAGAAAAAGTAGCTAGCTTTCACTTGCATTAATACAAAAAGATCTAGAAGCGGGACCGTTGAAGACAACTTTCATTTTGCGATTTCACAAGAAAAAATAAATTAGTTAAAAAATCCGCCCGGAAATACTGTTTCATTTCAACTTGTGAAGATGACCCATTATGCCAAAAGATGCTAAATGCCTTCGAGATGTGTCCAAAGCAACAGCCGAACTTCATCGTTCTGATCTAAAAGCTTGATAGACTCTTTCGGCAATAACCGTTAATACATCAGCAGTTGACTTAGAGAAGCGAAAGTCATATTGCTTATCTGAAAGAAGTTCCTAAAAGGTGAGATACTTAACCAGTTTTCAGTTGATAAGAGCTTTTATTATTTTACCAATAAGTGGTAACGGCTAATAGGCCAATGTTTAGAAGGATCAAACAATTAGCTTGGGTTCGAACCAAGACTTCTTGTAGACCTGCTTGTTGGAAATCCTCTTCCGTTGTCCAACAGAACAGGATTTCCAACAAGCAGGTCTACAAGAAGTAGCAAGTCATTTATTGTAGAGTTTACAGAGAAGAATAACTTGTTCAGGGCACATTTCTTAAGGACTGTTGCAGGGATACTATTAAGTCCACGGGCATTGTGGGGATCCAGTTTAGAGATTATATATATTTGATGATGATGTAGGGATGGAAAAGGCGATTATCTCCCTTCGGTTAAAATGAATACACGAGGGTCTCGTAACGGCTTCTGGGTAATGTCATTTCATGGAACGAAGAACCCCAGTTGTGATGTACACCGTTAGAAAGACAAACATCGTTATAATCCCTCAACGGAACAATATAGAAACCACGCGATCCCGCTAAGAACTTCAAACTGGTCGTTTTCCATTCGTGGAAATATTAAAAGAAAGACTCTCTCGCTTACTTGTTCACACTGGTTGTTGTATTCATATGTGTTATAGTTTCTGTGGGTGGACAAATGATGACAGGTAGATACATATTTTTATATGATCTCCTATATGATAAACCGGCATATAAAGAACATGAGAATATTTGTATTTCCTTATTTCAGATATTCTGGTGCTTACTCCCGTTGTATTAACGTGTTAGTATATCACCGATATACTAATGCCTATAATGGGGTAAGTACTCTTATTAATGATTAAATATCACAATTCATCATTTTCGCCATTTGACCGACTTCCGTTACTCAATCTACATATGTATTGAAAAGCCTGAACAATAATATTGTAAATAGTCCGCAGTGTAAGCAATCGAATTATTATATGTATAATTGGAAATTCGATCAACCACATCGTATATAAAATGATTATAATAGAATATAATAGAAATATAATTTATTTAAAAGCATAAATTATCATTAAAAATCCGCTATGAAAAATTCGATATAGAAAAAGACAAAAGATCAGCATCTTTTATGAAAAATGCACATCATCACGTAATGATTAGTTGATGTATTGACTCATTCGGAATAGAATTTTCTTTAACATTCAGTGTTAGCATCTAGAAATTTAATCATAATTGCAATATCCGGTGAAAAAATAAATGTGTCTTTCTCGCTAAGATGCATATAATTCGAGTAAATTTACAAGAAAAATTAGTCTGATATTTTCTCAATAGAAAAGCAGATAAAGGAGGGAGATAGAAACAGGGCTAGAGAGAGTTAGAAGGTGGTATAAAGTGAGAGAAAAAAAGAGAGATATGGCTAGAAGGAGATAGAGAAAGAGAAAGTAAGATAGAAAGAGAGGGAGCTAGGATGAGAAAGCGATAGAGAGAAAAAGAAAGAGAGATAGAGCTAGGAGAATGAGACAGAAAGAAATCGAGAGCGCGCTAGGAGCAAAGAAAGAAATAGTCATATATATATATATATATATATATATATATATATATATATATATATAAAGAAGTAGAGTTTGAGGGAGGTAGGAGGAGTAATAGTGAAAGCAACAGAAAGAGATACATTAAGTAGCAGAGATCTGGAAGAAAGAAAACGACAGAAAGGAAAATAGAGAGAGAGAGAGAGAGAGAAAAAGAGAATTATAATTAAGTATATATATAATTCCATAAATAAGAACATTTATTTAGTCTAAGGAAGTCCTTTTAGATGACAAAACGTATCCCATAGATATTACCACTTTGTTATTCAATTACCTAACATTGCTAGATAAATAAAAATTTATATATCATATATATATCATATATATATATATATATATATATATATATATATATATATATATATATATATATATAGTTTATAAAAAACTAGGTAATCCTAAGGAGGATAAAATCCAGAGAGCTCAATGTAAATCCAGAGCAAATAATTTAAATATATATATATATATATATATATATATATATATATATATATATATATGTGTGTGTGTGTGTGTGTGTGTAAAAATGTAAAATAAAATCGAAAGAAAAGAAGTTGTTTTGTGTCATTATTTTTTCAGGAATTTACCATTTTATTATCAATGGTCCATTTTATTATCAATGGTCCATTTTATTATCAATGGTCAATTTTATTATCAATGGTCCATTTTATTATCAATGGTCCATTTTATTATCAATGGTCCATTTTATTTATAGAAAACAAGTCGAATAATTTTATATTAATCTAAATCATCTTGTCAGAACACAAATAACATCTCTATTTTCCCCCCTGTCAACTACTGAAAATAATTTTAAACAAACATTACCTATTTCCCGTGGGGTTTTATCGAAAGAAACATGCGAGATGGTGTTAATGTAAAGCTGACAGGCATACCTTCTGAAATGCAATAGAAAGTTTGTTTTTGGTTTCAGAGTTTTGCTCAGCTAAATCAATACCAAGGCAGGTGGCCATCCACAAAGAATTTTTTATTTTCCTACACTCACTTCCAAGCCATGAAAGGCAACATTTAAGCTCGATATCAAATCCCTTTCGATTGATAAAATTTATATAAAAATGAATTACAAACAAATAACTAATTACAGCGAACGACTCTGTAATTAGATAAAATTGTAAATATATTGTAACTCTTTCTGATTCTGATTGTTCTTTTTGTTGCCATTTTTAAAGATTTCTTCGTTGCTCAATATCCTTCTGTAGAACCATATTTCTGTTGGGTCTGGTTTTCTCCATATCTGTGGTGAAATTGTCCAGCATTCACTGTAATACAGAGGAAATTGATATCTCATAGAAATCTTTTCTGTTTTCAACGATCGACACCTTTTTGAATTTAATAATGAGATGAACACTTCGAAAAAACTGTCACGTTTATTTTGTAGAAAATATTTCTCTATAAATATATATAATAAAAAGGTAACATTATTTCACGGCTGTTATGGTTAACAGCACGGAATTTGATAATCGGAGAGCTGAGTTCGATTTCCGGTCGCGGTCTTTATGTTCACTTGCACGCAAATGCCCTTTGGTAAGGAAGGAATAAATCTCTTATTCTCCCGGCTATGAGTTGAATGGCAGGGTCCTACCAGTCTACGGCAGGAAAAAACGGCAACCTGGCACGGAAAAATCTCTGCCTAGTTAGTCATGAATCGAAAGAGATATGATCGCCCAAACATGTGTCATGTATGGCAATTGACTAATGATAATTTTATACTGAGATTAGTATTATTTTCCATTTATTTTTTTTTATTTTTTTTAAATATTGATATGATTTTCAGCTATTTAAAAAAAACCACAAGAACCCTAATTATCGGAGTGTGTACGACTGAAGTTTCAATATTACTAGTCTTAAATTGCAAATTGGAAACTTCATTGTGTTTCTAATTAGAGCATTTAAGAAAAATCGTGCTACGATGTACCATTTTGTCCATCTTACGTAAACAATTGAACATGTGCACAAAAAGAAATCGGATCATTACGATACAGATTATATTAAAGATTTTGTGAAGACGACAATATATCTTGTGAGAGATGTTTTTTGGCAGTGAATGGGAGAATGATTCAGGGTAAATCATAAGGATTTGTAGCGACTATTGTGTTATCTCGCTGATAGGACATCACAATCCCCACACCATAAAAAACTAAAAACAAAAATCAAACAAACAAAAACACTGATTCCAAATGCTGAAAGGAAATCGCTAATATTAAATAGAAACCATTGTTCTATCTATCTATCTATCTATCTATCTATCTATCTATATATATATATATATATATATATATAATATCACAATTTATTTACTTCTATCTTTCTATCACAGTACATTCATTATCTATCTATCTATCTATCTATCTATCTATCTATCTATCTATCTCAGTCTGATCATATCTATCTTTTTTCCTTTTACTAATATTTACCCTATACAAATCCCAAGAGCCAATCGAGGTAGAGATTTACTGAAGGAGTTTGTTGTGTGAGCATTAAGAGTAAGGAGATGAGGAGGTACTGTTTATGAGGATATGTGGGAGAGATAACACTTAATCCTTGACTTGAAGAGGTTAATGATCGTAATGGTCGGGAAAGCACCCTCTTGAGAGTCAGTCATATCCCCATTGATTTGTTAGAGCTCTAACAGGAGAGATCTCTTGCCAGACTCTGGTCATCTAGAATTTTGAAAGTGCACCCATATACCATTTAAATATTCATATATATTCACAAAAGATCGACGTATGTCTGCATAGATATTCATGAAAGACCTAAGTATACTTTTAGGCAGATCATTAACGCAATGTAGTGTGTTTGACCGAGAAGCGTTCTAATACTTGTCACATCAGTGACCATCCACTTTAACAGTGAATAGTATGAAATGCCTAGGGGAGGCAGCACTTCAGCGGAGCCTTTTTCAGAACAAGATGTGGTGAAGAAGTCCAGGAGGTTTGCGTGATGTTCTGTTCTATCTATCTATCTATCTATCTATCTATCTATCTATCTATCTATCTATCTATCTATCTATCTATCTATCTATCTATCTTAGACTATTCAGTATCTATCTATCGATATCAGTTGTTAAAACATAGCTGCTTATGCAACCTGTGATATGAATAGGATTTATTATACAAACATCTGAATTATTACATATAAATCTCCTGTGTAAAAGGGAATAATGATACAATAATTCTGTTTGTATATTAGCGCTAACTGCTTTTAAAACAGTAAGACGTCATCAGTATTTGTTTTCTTTTTTAGTTCCTCCACTGATTTAAAACCTGAGTTTTTTTTCTCTACAAACTAAATAAGCATCAAAACTACTCAATTTTGCCCTTATTTATTTAATCTAAAATTCGTTCGAGCAAATTTGAGCCCTCGATTTTCCGGGAAACCGGGAAAATAATGTTTAAGAAATTAACATAAGTTTAAATGATTGATCCTCAACATGGTGCAGGTGTACCACTTGTGGTCCACATAGCATTTCTAGTGGTACACATAGAATTCGTAGCAATAAAAATTGTAGCCATTTCACAAAAATGTATCTAAATTATTTATACTTTAAAGAATTAAAAAATATAATATTTTGTTTAATTACTCACAAATCCATTATATTTGAAAATTTCGAAATTACGTTGGTATTATGCAGTGGTATATTTAATTGTTTATCCTATATATATATATATATATATATATATATATATATATATATATATATATATATATATGTATATATATAAATGTTATATATATTATATATAATTATTTTATTCAAATAAAAAAATTATATTATATATAGTATTTTTTTACTAAAATAAATTTTAAAGTGTAAATAGATTACTTCGTCTTTTCATTGAGTATTTTACTGTGAAAATTGAAAAGCCTAAAAGTAAAAGTAGGAGTGGTCCATTTCAATTTTAAACACTGGTCTAATTGATAGAATAGGTTTAATATATACACAAGACTATTCATGAATTTATGACAGTTTATCCAAAATCAGAAGATGTGTTTAGAAATATATAGCTATTACACACACACACACACATATATATATATATATATGTGTGTGAACACACACATATATATACACACACACACATATATATATATTTGTATATAGAGAGAGTGACAGCTAAAGAGATATTTTAAATTAGTGAATACACATAATATTCAATGTCGATAGGACGACTCGGAGTTTCATGCAGACTTTATCAGAACCCATATCTATCTATCAGTCCATCTATCTATCTATCTATCTATCTATCTATCTATCTATATATATATATATATATATATATATATATATATATATATATATTTACATTTATACCGCGTGCAACAGCAAAATTGTTTAATTGTCATATTAACCTTTGAACCGTTGTTTCTTAGAAAATTTTAAAGAAGTCTTCCTGTTGTGACCTCCTGATGCAGGTTACCTCTCCAGTTTTCCTCCTTTTTAAAATTATTCTCCGTTCTTTTGATGGTTCTTGAATGGACTTGGAAGATGGAAGCCACTGTATGAAAGTTATTACCATCACTGAAGGCCTTGATGATCTTTTTCCTCTCATCATTGCTCAATTGGGAATACATCGTGGGGCTGACACAAAATGATTTTAACCTATACTCTTTCTAGTTGAATAACTCAAAGGGTACGTGTTAAGATGGCTAAACGTCTTATCTGAAAATCTGGAAAAAATAAAAGCATTTATTTTCTTGTTTTTTTTTTAAAGATATTAAACATTTTTCGGATGGATAATTATCCCATGCTGTTACACCATTTGGACAATTTTGCTGTTAGACCCGGTACAGCTCTATCTCTGATATTGAGCACTTTATCCCATAAATATAGCATACCTTAGAACTATATTTCTTCATATATATATATATATATATATATATATATATATATATATATACATATAATTATTTATTTAAAAATATGATTCCAGCGCTACATAAGAGTTCTCATGTTTCAAAACAAGCCGAAATATTTTTGGAATCCAAAAAAATTTCGCTTGAAGATGGAACAGAGCTTAGTACTTTAATTCAATTTAATTCAAATAATTATATTGAAGTTTTCGGCTCTTGTTTTGAAACATGGGAACTCTTATGTAGCTTTGGAATCATATTTTTAAATAAATAATTATATTTATGCTCTACTTTTGTATCGAGCACTATTTTTTAAAAATAATAACAAAAATACTAAAGGACTTTGGATTACTTACCTAACGAGTTCTTTCCTATTTTCTATATATTTTTACACACACACACACACACACACACACATACACACACACACACACACACACACACACATACACACACACACATATATATATATATTAAGACATTTGTTATGTTCATGCCTTCTTTTTATAGATATAAATATTTAAGTAAATGCTCTGCATATAATAAACAGTATTAACGACATTTATCGGCCTGAATGTCCGAGAAATTTTCATAGAAAATATGCGTCCTCCGACAGGAATCGGCCCTGTATCCTATACGGAACCGTCATAAAGCCTGACGTGCTTAACCGATTGAGCCACAGAGGAGCGATTCGGTTAGCAAGGTCAATATTACTGTTTTTAAACTACAATTCTTTATGATTTTCTCTCGTACATTCATATCTGCTCTGTGGCCCAATCGGTAAAGCACGTCAGGTTATATGACGGTTCCGTATATGATGCAGATTCGATTCCTGTCGGAGGATGCATCTTTTCTATGTAAATTTCAGGGAAATTAAGGCCGGTAAATGTCGTTAATACAGTTTATTATAAGCAGAGCATTTGCTTAAATATTTGTATCTATAAAAAGAACGTATAAACATAAAAAATGTCTTAAATAATTGTCAGACTTCATTTCATAACATATATATATATATATATATATATATATATATATATATATATATATATATATATATATATATATACTGTTGGATCCAATCTAGTAGAATGACTGCTAATAGCATCCTTCTTCCTTAAATTTATAAACACACCCTACATGCATGCCTGAATTTTTTCTAATCAATTAAATGGGCCTCTTCTCGCTCTCATCAGCCATATTTTTCTTGTCTTGAAGTCAGAACGCTACAATCAAATAACTGTACGCCTTTTGCTTGTGAAAACTATTCTTACTTTGTTAACTCTTTGCCCCATAACTGTTGCTTTGTCGAGTTTTCTTTTGCATATATATGTTGCTTACTTAATATTATTTTGGATTTCTTTTAATTCCTTTTGTTATTGTCTATTGATAACTTAGTCAGTTCCGCTGGCAGGGAATTTTGCTGATTACATTTAAACATGGCCACTTACTAGAGTAACTGGCCGTGGTTACTTGATGTATTATATAGTTACTTCTTTAAAAAAATGGTTTCAATATTTTTAAGTTAAAGGAGTTGTGAACTGATATCAACTAACGAGTAATATTCATAGTGTTAAGAAAGTTTTCATAGCATATTTTGACGCCGAAAAACTGTGAGTGAAATAATTTAACGCCTTGGAAAATAGCTGTTGCTTCACGTCAGCTTCTCTCTCTCTCTCTCCCCCGTGACATGGAAGCGCTGATGATGACAAATTATATTTGAGGTCAAGACATTAACCATTCTTCATTCTCTACATCTCTTTACATAATGCTATCGCCACACCACACGCACAAACGAGAAAACACACATGATCAAACACTCTACCACGCACACCTACCAGACGCACAAACATAGTACTTATTTTTCTCAACTTGTTCGAAAAGATGGCCATGAATATAAAGAAAGAATTGTCGGCTTATATTCTGCAAATTCCTCTTCCTTCTGATAGTGGGGGTCAGCTAGAGCAAATAGAGTTAATTTTACTTACATGGTGCTCTTTCTAGGTAGTACATCTCTCTCCTACAGATGAATCATCGAAACCCCCACGCTACTCTATCGCTATTTCCATGGCAAATGTTCTGACGAGATACATTCCTTAGTTCCACCAGTTCTGATTTTCGCAACTAAGACCCGTCATACCACGTACACACGGTTGGATCACTGCAATTCCTTTTTTAGTCCCTTAGTAAGAAAGACGTTCCTTTTGGACAGCTTCTCCTCAAGAACCGCTACTTCGTGAAACCGACTTCCGACGAGACGCCTCCTAGATTGCTACAATATTAACCTCTTAAAAAGTCTAGGGTAAATCGATATCCGTAATACATATCCTCTTCAACTGCACTTCTACTTTTACGTTTAACAGCATCAGTCAGTAACACTCTACCTTGAGTGACTCATTGGCCTTGTATTGGGTGATTTCCAGTTGGTTAAGGCAACCATGTCAACTGCCAAGTTTTAGATTTCTTTTAATTTATCCCAGTATATAACTGCCAACAAGAGATTAAGAAACAATGTCTTACACGGCAAAACATACCCAAATGCCAACTCCGTGAGTGACTGTTTTCCAGTGGTATGTAAAATAGAATGAAATTACGGATATTTAAGAGGGCCAAGTCAGTAGCCAAATTACAATATGACAGACTTTTGAATGTCCTGAATGTGAAGGAGATATATGGACAGCATTAAAAGCAGATACAATGAAAATGAAAACCGGAAGTGGGACACATTAAGAGAAACCTTAATAGCATCAGCAATCGAGATGATCCCAAAGAAAAATGAAAGATAGATGAAATTCCAATAATACCAGGGTACGCCACAGAATACAAGACCCGGCGCAAATGAGATAACACCGAATGCAGACAGGCTAAAGAGGTATGACCCAATGAAAAATGTGCAGAAATAGAAAGAAAGTGTATCACAGATAAAGCAGATATGCATAAAATAATATGAGAACGAACAGAACAAAAGATATGCTCGTTAACAGGATGCAAAAATCCAATGTCGGGATGTTTATATTCCAGAAAAGAAAAAATAATTTAGAGACAGAAGGAATATATCCGATAACTATTCCTCGACGAAAGAGACTACCCGGCAATACACAGGGCCAGAAATATTCAAGTCTGAAGTGGAATCAACACTGGCCAAATTGAAAAGAAATAAAGCAGTAGGGCCAGACGGAATCGTAATAGAAATGCTGGCAGTTTTAGATTATTTCGGCATTGACAAGATTACTGATATAATAAATAAAATATACAACAGTGGTGATATACTGGAATATCTAAGTAGATCCATTTTCATAGCACTGTCTAAGAATCCATGTACATTGTATTGGACAATTAGCCTAGTGAACCTTATAGCACAAATTATAATGTGAATTCTGATGAACAATGCGCAGCAGAATCAAACCGGAAATAGCGCAAAAATAGTGTGGGTTCATTAAAGACACGGGCAAAAAGACAGATGCAAATGCCGAAGATGTATCTATATTTTATAGATTATGTAAAAACATTTAATAAAGTACGTTACAAAATCTGTTAAAACTGCTTGGTAACCATGACATATTTGGGAAGGATATTAGAATAATTATGAACCTATACTGGCAACAAACCGCCTGCATAGGAATAGAAAAGGAATCGGCAAATATACAAACATAGAAAGGTGTGCAAGATAAGTTTGTGTCTTTTCACTAGACTTATTCAATCTATATTCAAAGTGAGGCGATTCTGAGAGAATTAGAAGTCTTAGCAGGTTTCATTATCGGCGGACACTACCTTAACAACATAAAATATGCTGATGACATAGAGTTAATAGCAGACACGGAAACAAAACTACGGCAACTACTATTAGAGATGGTTGTGAAGAAAAACGAGAAGAAAGGACAGAACGTCAATTGGAAGAAGAATGGTTGTTAGAAAAAGGAACAGGTCAACATGCAATTTACGAATTCAAACAAGTCCACCAATATAAATATCTGAAAAGTGATTTTAATAGATGACGTAAAGTGCGACATTTTAGTTCAAAGCGCGCATTAAGATAGTGAAAGTTGCCTTCCAAAAGCCAAGCAAAGTATTAAGAAACAGAAACATTTCGTTAGACACAACAACAAAAAAGACTACTGAACTGTTACTAATATCAATCATCCTATGTGGCAGTAACTGCTGAACAATCTCTTCACAGATAAAGAAGAGACTTGAAGCAACACAAATATGATTCTACAGAAGGATACTGAAAATACCTTGGACCGAGCATGTGAGCAACGACGAAGTTTTAGGGAAAATGGAAACAAAAAGAACACTTAACATGAGTTAATATTTCCAGATCACATAATGTCGGTTTGAAAAATGTGATACATTGAAGGTAAGAGGGACAGAGAAAAAAAAGCCTATTTACCACTGTTTATCGTGGAACTCCTAGCGATTTCTTGCGAAACCCTAGTGTTCGGGCGAACGCCAGTTGAGAAACATTGTTCTATAGATTGAATAATTTTCAAGGCACCTTACTAAATCGGGATATGTGCGTTTATCGATGCGAAAAAGTGGGATTGGCATGCCGAGTATAACTTCCTATCGATGTAGTTGCACTCAATTTCGCACAAATTGTTTCGGAAAGGTATTAATGCATCCTTTCTCTTCCCGGTTAGGAGTTATTAACACTCTCTAGATTTGATAGGCAACCAGTCTAGGAGAACGTAAAATCTGAATTAAAAAATCGTTTTACGTGGGACTAGCAAATCTAATCCGTAAAAGCTTAATTACTACAGGAACCACAGTTGCAACAGCTAAACTGGTAAGACTATGAACCTATCAAAGGGAATTCACAGTGGAATCCACAGGACTTATATACATAACTCAATAGGAATTATATTTTTGTTATAAAGAGGTCGGTCTTCTACTCCTCCTTCTCCTGGCTTTAATAAAGGTATAGCATGGAAACATCCATTAGGGACCTCATGGTGTGTGGCTCGTATTGATTAACTATTCGAATACCAAATCGAAGTAAGATGGACTAATCAGCGAGCGGCAGAGCATAAAATCAGCATAGGAAGCTCTGATGGTTTACGACAGCAAGTCTGGAAGTTCGATAAGGCAGCAGCTACAAGACAGTGGCAATTTTGAGAGGAGGTTTTTGTTTTTTCTCTGCGGAAAAAATGAAACATTATTCGGTAGGATTTAAAAAAAATGCGAAGAAATTTTTGTGTACAATACAGTACTAAAGTTGTAAGAGAGGAGAAGTGTCTATAAAAACGCATAAGAATCGTACAAGCATGCGTCCACAATTTTAAATTGCACATTTGGAGGAAACATAGATATGGGGTTTACCTTTTCATCATGGAAGATAAATAACAGTCATTTTGTCTAAAGACTTCTCAACCAAAAAAAAAAAGTCTTTTTTCACTTTTTTGAGCAATGATACATTTTCTGAGTAAATTGTCATCATTATCACTCCCATGACCGGGTGTGGTCGTAGGGTCGCTTCGCAGCTGATCACCTGAACAGTTTCTTTCCATATACCAGTGTTGAAAACCGGAGAGGTATTAATTCATGTTTAGCGTGTCTTGAGCATTTAAACCTGGAGGAGCTCATTCAACCTGGAGGAGCTCATTCATCTACAGGTCAAACCATAACCGATAATTTACAACATGAAGGCACGCCCTGGTCGTGACCGTTGATTCAGTGGTGGTGGTATGTGGTGGGGGGTACCTTTTTCCTTAACTGTTGACCTTAGTTTAGGAAGTCCTTCACTCAACGATGTCATGTCATCACAGCATTGACTGCATACGCAGCTATGGATCCAATGTTACCCCTTTGTGCTAGATGACGTTGAACCTACAGATGGTTCACTTGTCCATTGACAGGTCTTGTCTTTAATCTTGTAGGATGTCTAGCCGCTCTGCTCAACAGAAAAAAAAAGCCCGTCGAGGCAACTGATGAGCCGTCTATGCTCCAGATAGTTTTGGATTGCATGGTGCGAATAACCTACATATAGAAACCTGAAATAAAGCGTGCATAGATTTTCAAAACACCCAGTTGATATAATTCTACTTGGTTTTGAATTTACCATTTGTATTGTGCCTTCAGTCCCCGTAAAAAATATTAAAATTACATAAAACAACGGGAAAAAATAATATTATGTTTCATTTGCTGGTATTTTTCGCCTGATTTTTTTTTCCATTTTGGTCACGCCAGTTTACGTAAAATGATATGTCTGAATAGTTTGGAGAATTCGCCATAACAAAGGATTGCTTATTTCTTTTCAGAATCTCACGTTGGTCTTTTGACTACTGTTCTATCGGTGATTTTTAATTCGAGCAAATACTATTTATTTATCGCTTCTCGCTGCTGATATTTATCTTGGATCTCAAACTGGGTTGAAATATTTTTTTTTTTCGTCTACTACCAACACAAAGAAATATCATGGTGAGTTTATAAGACAATTTCTCAAGCCCTTTAATATTTTAACTTTATTAATTCTTGGAGTTTTATTCACTTTTTCTTTCATCTTACTTATTGTTGTTTGTTTACACCTATTAGTATTAAATGCAATAGGCCTGCCGAGTATAATTTGTGCTCATTTCTTAGATGAAACAACGGTATTATTATCAACTAGAAATACCCGTGAAAATTTCAGTTTTCCTATATAAATTTTCTGATGAAACTTAATTCTCAAGTCAATGATTCAGTAAGCCCATGGCGAGTTGTATACAATAAAATATCTGTAGAAATTTCCCTATCCTTTAATATATTTAAGCGTAACATCTTTTAAAAATGTTGAAGTAACAATTATAAATATGAATGCTGGTCATTATTTTAAGAAGTAAGGGGATACAAATGAAAAAAATATTTTTAAATTGACAAATTTTTCCAGACATTTCTATCGTTCCTTCTTTGTTTTTTTTTTCTCACTGAAACCAAGAAGCATCTCTGATTTGTTTTTTTTTTTCGTCTGTTTTTGGCATCAAAACGAAATAGTCCATTATTGGTAGAGTACAACGGTTGTGCTAAATGAGACAGAAACGGAATTTTAATAATTTTGTTTACTCGTTTTTTTAATTTTATTTCCGTTACTTGTTCATAGCACGAAGTCAGTAACAGACATAGCTGTTGTCCTAATTTCTTAGATTTAACATTGTCGCAAATTTTAATATGTGATAAATATTGTTGGATACTATTTCCGGTGCTTGTTTGCATTTTATTGTCACAGACGCAGTAGTTTTACGTTTACTGAATGTTTTAGATGGAGTATTTGCATTATAATTGATATTTTACTAGTTTTCCTTTCATCTTATTTTTTTTCCAATTATATGTACTAAGTAGTATAACATGTAATAACCATAAGGTATCCGAAGATTCAGATTTTTCACTATTAATATTTTTTAGGTTCGTTGATTTTTCGTTTTACTTGTTACTTGTTTTCACTTTGTACAAATAAATGTAATAGTTTAAAGTTATCAAAAACTTGAATCCAATTTCTTTTTATTTTCAACTATTTCTTAGTATTTCCAGACTTTGTTGATACATGATTTTTTTAAAATGTGGAAATTGCTTTCTGATTGTATCAGACAATTATATTTTCTATGCTTTTAATTAATTAGTATAAAAATTTGACTTATTTTTTCTGCATTGCCATGAAAAATATTCCATGGCGAAAATTTCGATTCCATCTGCTATTTCTGAGAATGTACAAAAGCGTCGATGACGGATTTTACCCAAGAAGAAAGCTCAGTGGCACAATTCTCAATAGGACGGTTAAGAATATCAGTCCAAGGTGGGTCTCGAAGAAAGACGCAAAGTGAGTCGCAATCAACTGTGGTGATTCCGGAATCTGGTCTTGTGAATAGAACGTTCCTGTATAACAGATGACTGAAAGGAAATATCAACAGATACTACAGCGTAATAAAAAAATGTCAAGAGGACAGAGTTGCAAAGCTCGACAAGAGTTAAGAGAGGAGGTAAGGAACAAATAAAGTAAGGAAGAATCTTAATAAGGAAACTAGCAAGGAAATACACTATTTGCGAAAGTGACTGAGCAACGGGAAAAATTAAAAGACTGATTATGTCAATGTCGGTAACATTAGAATATTTAAGCCACTTGTCCTGATGAACATTAAAATCCCCAATAAAAAAAAACGTTCGCAGATGAGAGAGACAGAGAGAGAGAGAGAGAGAGAGAGAGAGAGAGAGAAAGAGAGAGAGGGGATGAGGAATAGAGACAGAGAGAGAGACAGAGAGAGAAAGAGAGAAAGAGAGAGAGGATGAGGAATATAGAGAGAAAGACAGACAGACAGAGAGGATGAGGGAGAGAGAGAGATAGATAGAGAGAGAGAGATTTCTATATTGTCAGAAATTTTGTCCAATATCTAATATACTACATTCCCGAGAAGAGGGACAGCTACCAGTGCAATAATGAAAGTCGAAAGCACATGAAAGAATAATCTAGGAATTCAAAGACCAAAATAATTATCGTTCTCTGTCGTCAATGGCAATACATGCTGGCCAGAAAGTGACTGAAACTAAAGCATGACGTGCCCTCAGGGTTGCCCATCGGAAATGCAGAGACACCTAACCATGAACGACATGGCACTACAAGTACCCCGATATTATGCAACTGTTGATCAAAGCAGTTTCTCAGAGCCACAACTCCTTACTGCCCATCGGATGCAGCAACCAGAACACTGCCAACCTGGTACAGTGAGTCCACCGTATTCGCGGGGGTTAGGGATCAGAACTGGCCGCGAATAGTTAGAATCCTTGAATATTTGTAACCCTCCTAAAAGTGCTTATAAGTACACATATTTTGATTGTTAAAACCTCATATGCCTTAAACATTCATCTTAAGCACTTTAGAAACATTTCAGACCCTTTTAAAGTATTGGTGACCATACACTTTTCTTTCATACGTACAATAAACGTTTTTAATTACGCATAAATCGATACAACCATTGAAAATACAGTACAAAATATGGGTAATAAGACATAAAATATAAAATTTAAAACATGTTCTAAAAACAGAACTGAAATGATGCTTCCAGGATTAATATAAGCCAATTTTAAGACCTCAGCCGCAGAGCATAACAAAGCCCAAGCATATACGCATGTTTTTGTGTTTGATTTTTACAATGAAAATGCAAAATTCTGCCAATTGTTACCATAAAAATGAACTATTATATGTTTTAGGACGTTTAAATAACAGGAAAATAATACAAGAATATTTTAAATATGTTCTATCGAAAAAATACGCGAATCGAGGGCGTTCTCAACGAATTCTTGACAAGATCCAGAGACGGATATGTAATATAATTGGCCCTGATCTGGCGTCTCGTCTACAGTCACTCTCTCGCAGACGCCTCTCTCTGTCTTTTCTACAAATACTTTCATGGTAATTGCTCTGATGAGCTGCTTTCACTGGTTCCCAGACTCCATGAATTCAAGCGCCCTACGAGGCTGGCATCCCGCTCCCACCCTTACACTGTAGAAACTTTTAAATGTAGCCGACTCTTCTACTCCAGTAGCTTCATACCTCGCACCTCTCGCCTGTGGAACACCCTTCCCAATTACTGTTTCCCTGAGAGCTATAATCTCCAAATATTCAAATGTAATGTCAATCGACATCTCCAGTTACCTTGATCTATCCACTATCCCTCTCCTCATCCTCTCTTCTTTCACTCCTATCTGCTCTTGCTCCAAATCTTCTGCAACCCCCTGCATCCTAGGGGAGCTATCAGTTTAAGGCATATGGCGTTTTAACAATCAAAATATGTGTATTTATAAGCACTTTTAGGGGGTTACAAATACTCTCTCCCTCCCTCACCCTCTCTTATCTGCGAACGTTTTTTTGTTTGGGTATTTAAATGTTCCGATAGAATTATTGAACATTTTTCACATGTATCCGAGGGCTCCAACTACAACTGGAAATAGTGATGTCTTCGTGTGCTACATTTTTTAGATTCTTACTTCAAGATCCTTGTATTTTGATAGTTTTTTTTTGAAGATATTCAAAGATACATTGCAATATGCAATTCAATAAGAAACCACATTCTGTTTCTGTGATCGTTATTATTAGTGTTATTATTATTATTAATAATAATAATGATAATTTTCATCCATTTTTAGATGTCTTTTATCGCAATTTTATTCATGGCACCAGCCATAGTAATTGTAAGTTCAATCCCTGGATGGGCTTTTGCGGCCATAAACTTAGTAGAAACAGGGCTAGTAATATTTGAAAAGTGGTAAAAAAAATAGACGAAATATCCTTAGCCATGGTCAAGTGAACAAGAACAATCTATTCCTTTATTTTAAATAAAGCGGTTCAGTTCGAAGGTTATCCGGAAGAAGGCTGGCGGTTACAACGCCTGAAACTTTGTGATAATAATAACAATGATGAGTCAATGAATAGTCATGGCAGACATAATGTGAATAATAACTCCTTATTCCGGTTAAAATCATTATAGTGTTTGAGGACAGAATATCAAGTAAGTTTTAAAATCAAATTCTACTAGATAATATAATAACTTCGAAGCGATGCGTTAGAGAAAACATTTATTGGAAGTTTGAAAATCTCTTGATATAAGGACTTGTACATAAAACGTTTTCTCGCCAGAAATATCCGCTTTAACATTTACCTCGTTATAACCCTCCATCCTTCATTCTTTCACCAACAAGAAAAAGTCTAAAACACATACCAAACTAAGAACAAACACACCAGGACCACATCTACCATTTTCTTCCTCTTTTTTTCTATTTTTTTTTTATTTTCACACCGGGGACATTCTTTCTGACCCTCTGCCGACGACCATCAATCACTTTAAGCTTGTTTGCACATTTGTTGTAACCCTCTCGGGCATCGAACAGTGTCAAAGTCTGCTGTCCCCACTCACCCATGAGGGAGTAGGGTTGAGAGACGAGATCTCCGCGGTCTCCGTGAAGTTAATTTTTCTCTCTCGTTTGTTTCCGACACAATGGCGTGAATTTGTTGGCACATTCTGATCATTATTCACGGGACGCACAGCAACATCGAGGATGTTAAGAAATCGTCGGTTTACTGTTTTGTATCTGTCCGGTCTAAATTCTAGGAGAATAAATTCTAGAACCGCGATATCTGGCACAAATTACACACCAACTTCTGTATCTCAGTAGCAACCGACCAGTTGACATACATACATACATTTTTAGCAATACATTTCATATTACAAGAAATATACTAATATACTGTTATACAAATATATATGACACGCGCCTAAAAGTTTGCGGTTAGACGAAGAAAGTATTTATTTTTCAGCGCGCCCACATCGATACCGAACGTGACACAAGGTCGAGGTTTACAATGGGTTTACAGGCAATACCTTGGAAAAAATTGCCAAGTGCCCCTCGACACTGTCATAACTGTCATAACTCACAGTTTAAAAACAATTATTAACTTCTATTAATAATTAAATTATTAACTAAGTTACCTCCCTTATATAAAAATTATTAAACATACATTATGTTCATGAGCATATTTACAATAGTAATAATTCAACCACAAAGAATTTCCCGTAAAACGTGAATTTTTAAAATCAGTGTTTGTAACTTTGCGCATGACCTGAATTGTTAACCGTTTAACCTTAAAAGCAAAATCATATTTCGGACAAACACAATTCTTTGTCTTAGCCATCAAAAAACCTGATGATATTAGAAAATATTGAAATTACGCGAGAAAAATGAAAATTAATTGATATAACCACAGTACCTTTCTTGCTATCATTAATCATGAAACAAGAAAGCTTATACGTGATTACGAAAGGATTTTATTGTTGAAAATAAGTAAACACACTATGTCGAAATTCATGTTTATATATATATATATATATATATATATATATATATATATATATATATATATATATATATGTATTCGAGGTGGAGATGAAAAATTCCCAGATGAATTCTCAAAAACTAACAAAATATCAAAATATTTAAAAACAGTTTCTTTGTCCAAACAATAAATTCTAAACACTCTATTTTTACATATACTCATATACATGCAAAAAAACACGCACACACAAATATGCACGCACGCACGCGCATAGACACACACGCACGATCGCCCATCCGTGTACGTATATACAGCATGCCTGCATACTTGACAATGATTGCTTGTTCTTCATGGAGATATATTTTGGCATTCGATATAGAATTTTTTGTCATGAGTTTTACTATTTATCTATAACATACTATGCCCAGCAAAAGACTGAACTCGATTAAAAAGAAGAAGAAAAAAACACTTTTATTGTCTTGTTTTTATTGGCACATCTGTAGAAAACATTTCTTGAAAATTCCAGACTATAAATTTGTGAAAAGGAATAAAACATAATATTTGCATTTGTAATGGTAAAAGATAATCGAATTTAGTCGCACAAGTTCAAAATCATTAAGACAGTCTTAGGGCGATAAAATATAACCGTTTTGCCGTGCGATCTCCTCAGATTTTATGCTCAAGAAAGCACAGTTTATACCTTCATTGTATACCTTTACACATATGCCTCTCTCTTGTGCGTGTGTTATTTTTTCATTATATTATTGAAAATAAATAACTTTTATATTAGACTTTGTCTAAGATGAGTATAAATCACTAATATTATAAAACTGTAATCAGCATCTGAGGCCAAGAATTCGGTTGAGGAAATTATTTGATTTATAAGTAAATGTCTTTGATAAATCAGATAATCAAACATTTTGACATAAACCCGCTGTTGTTTTTCTTTTTATGTCCTTTCAGGACGTAGGCGATCATGGCTCTCCACCTTCCTCTATCCCTTGCAGCTCTCAACAAGTTCCTTCCCTCTGTTTCCTCCCCCAGACCACGTTCTGACATCCACTTGCTTAAGTCTGCCAGGTATGTCATGCGTTGTTTTCTCTTGTCTCTCTTTCCCTTTATTCGACCCTTGAGTATCAGATTCTCTAGGCCATCCTCCTTCATAATGTGTCTCCGAAATTTCAGCTGCCTCTTCCTGATATTAAGTATAATTAAGTTTTCAACATCTCTAAGACCTCATCGTTGCTCACACTCTCGGTCCATGATATCCTTAGCATCCTTCTGTAGGACCACATCTCTAATTTCTCTGTTAGAATCTACAGCAACGTTTCCTTATATATATATATTCACTTCTGCTTCTGTAGCACATTTAATCATCAATCTGAGCGTACCAAGGTTCACAATCTGTCCATATTTGCATCTGTTCATTGTGTGGCTGGCGAACGGAAAGAAAAGGTTAAAAACTAAAATATAGTTTGGAACAAGACGAAAAGGGTTAAAGAATAGGACGATGGCCATCTTGAATGAAGAAAAAGAGATTTCTTTTTATTTCCAAAGTCTTTTTCTTTTCAGGGCAGTGCAAATACCTTTGGTAACGGTATGAATTCATTTTTTTCTCTCCCCAGCTGTGGGTTAATTATTAAGACTTGTATTCCTAAACCATTATTATTTCACCAAAAAAGAAAAAAAAATATATAATCGAAACATATTTTCTGGCCTTAAATAACCTGCAAAGGGTTGATAAGCCGTACAAAACAAATCAATCATTCAGTAAAAAATACTTCGACATTAAATAACTTACATAGCTGATATACCGTTGAAGCAGAACTTCATCTTTGAGGAAATTGTCCATCATTCGTTCCTGCAAAGAAGGACAGATGTCACGTAACAGCTCAGTATTCTTTTCTTTGTTACCAAAGAAATCGTCCTGTCTCGTAGTACGCTGCCCAGTTTTTGGAATGTGTCCTTGACCATTCCTATACGCCCACAAATCTCAGTGTCGCACTTACCGGCCTCTGTCAAGACGCTTGCCAGATATTTAAACTTCCGCGTCTGCTTGATTCTAGTGTTCCCGATTTTCAAATCGCATTTCGCGCTCATCCTTATACTGATGACCATGCATTCTGTCTTCTTGTAGTTTATGCTTAGTCCTTTCTTCACGCTCTCCTTCGCTACCTTCTGTAGGAGATTTTGTAATTTCGTTTCCGCGTCAGCTATCAGTACTGTGTCATCTGCGTATCTTATGTTGTTAAGACTGTGGTCACTAAGCCCTACTGTCCCCATTAAAAATTCCCAAATGAAATATAAAAAAACAAAACAATGGCGTAACATTTTATCATTATCCGTTTATTTTGTCTTTCTCTTTAATACCGCAAATGTCTTTGACATATTTTCGTTTATGATGAATACTTTATTTAAATTTTTATAAAATCTTTTTTTTTTCAGTATACGGTTTTTTATTTATTAAACAGACCTGTCGATTTAATAAATAAATAAATTGGTTGAATATTCCGGCGAAAATAAATATACAGTTTAATAAATAAATGAAACGTCTATTCAAATATGAACATCCACTAAATATAACGTTTAAAGTGTTAAAATCTGTCGCATTAATAAATAAAAAAATTCATTACGCCTTTAGAAATTGTTTACGTTAGGATACGAAACTGAGCAGATATGAATGTTTTTACAAGTAGATCATTTAAAATCGCTTCAAAATAATGGAAAAATTAATAAGAAAGAAAAAGTCAAAACTCAATGATATTCGCTGTGAACACGCCATAACGTCTGGTCGTGATTGAAAAAAAACCCCAAAAAACAAAAAAACATTGACATCACTATAGATATACATATATACAAATCTACATATTCAGTTAAAAAAACATTTTTGATAATGGTTAATAGAATAGCCGAAAGCACTTAAAGATTTATAGAACATTTGGAGAAATTTTACAGACTTTACGTCACGAAAAGAAGACAATTGTACGCATGGAAGAAAAAATAAATAAAATCTTAATCGTCAGTCAGTTTTAATGAAACTTCTATAAAAGGAGGGATCACTGGCCACATAAAAAATTATATATATATATATATATATATATATATATATATATATATATATATATATATATATATATCTGCTGGTCGTTGTTTACGCTTGTTCTGCTTAGGTGTTTATGTCTATACCTGTATCCATGCGTGCACGTGTGTAGGCATATATATATATATATATATATATATATATATTCTAAAAAAATATTTTAAATTTAAATCCATTTTTTCATCCTTGAAAGTGAGGTTTGATAAGTAAGCTAGAGGAAAAGAAACTTCCTGGGGTATTAAATTATAACCATGGACCCTTAAATTTGTCTGGTTTCTTTAAATTAAATTAAATTAAATTAAATTATATATATGGGTGTGTGTATTTGTGTATATATACACATGTATATGTTGTGTCTGCATGTATGGACGTGTGTATATGAGTATGCGTGTGTATGATATATATATATATATATATATATGATATATATATATATATATATATTTATAAGTGTATATGTGTTTATATATATATTTATGAATGTGTGTGTGCGTATATGCGCATGTATGTATGTGGTTGTGTGTGTGTATATAAATGTATGTGTGTGTGTATGTGTATGTTTGTAACTGTATAGTTATACGTCTCGTCTAATAATGGTTCCCTACGTCCCATATCCTCTCCCTCTCTCCTTCCCCTTGCCACCTTGCCGAGCTTTAGCATGTTGTACTAATGGCCAATGCTTGCAGATGTGGATATGGGGCGTTGACAGATTTATAGGCAGACTTATCACATGATTTTATCCTGTATAAGTCTACATTCTTATGTTAGTTTATTGAGTTAAGACAAAAAAAAATATTATGAACTTGACACCCTATTAACATTGAGGATTAACTTGTACAGCCAACAGAAATCAAACACGGAAGTTAACTTTGAACTCAAGATAGGCCTGACGTCCGATTGGTTAACCGAGATCCCAACCCAACCCAGCATGTTAGAAATTTAGGCCCTTTTATCTACTTCTGGCCGTTGAGGGTATTGCTACATTTAAACCATAAAAGAACCGTCTCTCCTTCAATTGAGCAACACCTCTCGAGGAGGCAAAGCACACACAGTGTCGAAACATGATTGCATTTATGTAGCGGTTTATAACATGTTTTTGTTATAATTGTTAATATATATATATATATATATATATATATATATATATATATATAGATGTTAATTATTAGGAGGATAATCAAACTCGATGAATTAATCAAATATTAAATTATCAAATCCTCCTAATAATTGCTATCTGTGTATATCATCGCTTGAACCAACTTCTAATGCTCTAGAGTGAGCGGCTTGATGAAAGTAGTCGTGGCCCCTGGGGGAACAGTCCTATGGTTACACATAACTCAGTAAGAGTTGCACCACAGAATATCTGAGCGAGCTGCGCTACATTGAGTCTGATTTGCAGTCTCTTCGTTACCGAGGCCCCTTGGAACAGTTGGTATGATGTTTACTTGATAACCTAACTGTCAAGGTTTCAATTCTCGATAGTGGATACGCACTGCTGATGAGTTCCAAATATAGGAATTTCTGCATTCTGTTCGGAGAGCCCAATTCAGTTGAAGAGCAATATATAGCGCATGCGCACCTGTGTATGTTTGTGTGTGGATATATGAAAATTTAAGGGCGCTGAAAATTTATTGGTCGGACAAAGAAACTTTTTAAAAATATTTTGATGATTGTTAATTAGTTAGATTTTGTTAATTCGGCTGAGAAATTTTCAGCTTCTGTTCGAATGCACACGCACATATATATATATATATATATATATATATATATATATATATATATGTATATATTACACACGGATAAAAATATATATAATTCCACCTGCCTGAGGAGACCTTCGGTGGAAATCCGTGTTGCGAGGTAGGCTGGCATTTTAGCGATTTGTTAAATACACACACACACACACACATATATATATATGTTTGGGCATATTTTTATTCCATTATTTCCTCAATAGTACATCGTTTACCATAACAATTAATATATATGTAGGAAGGTAATTTTACAAATGATTTAAACTTATTTTACTGTTTTTTTTTTTTTATTATTGTATTACCCATGGTAATAATACCGAGTTTTGTTTTGGTAAGGTTTTATAAACTAACAAAGGTAACGATATTTGATCGTGCTACACGTGTAAGCAAGGCATCACAATCTTTTAAAGTCTTAGTTTCTCGATATTCAAAAAAATGACACAGTTAAAAGGTGAAACAAAATATAATGATAATCTGATGGTAAATTTTAGGTTAGATATTTAGTCTAGCTAACAAATTCAAGATCCTGTTAAGCATTACACTCAAAGTGTAAATAAATATATGTAAATTCTCTCTAAAAATGTTATATATTTAGAATTTTCAAAAACTAACATACACCATTGTGCAAATTAATTGAAACAACCGCTTTCGTTTCCTTTCTTTCACTCTACGGTCAGATTTAGACCCAACTGGAGTGACAGGGTGAAATCGATTTCTGTTTTTTACCTCAGTTTAGGTCATTTGTAGGGGTGTGAAGTAATATGAGTCTATTTTCAGGGTGTATGATGAAATTTGTTTGACCTTGGAAAATTTTCTGTCATCCGTAATTGCATCAGGATTTTATCACGCTCAGACACTTCTTGTCTCGACTGTCGTTTAGTTGTCCTAAACAGACGGCAAAAAAAAAAAATACAAAATTTGGTGACTGATATATATATCAGAAATTGATTTGTGCTCTGTCGCTGAGTAATATTTGTTATTGAAGACAATTTTATCACGCTCAGACACTATTCTCTCGACTGTCGTTTAGTTGTCCTACGGCCATTGTTTGTGATGGACGTTATTCCAAGGAAGCGTGCAAAAATTCTGACGCTGCACGAATACACTGTCAAGCCTTACCAGTGAGCAAATCAAAGTGCTATAGACTGGAGTGGAAACTCTTTTGATTTAAATCCAATCGAGAATGTGTGGTCAGTCTGCAAAGAACGACTACATGGAATTGACATACGAAGTACTAACATGTACACTGGGTCATGTTTCGTTGGTAAAATACGAAAAAAAGTAAGTAATATCAGAATTATTCGTTTTCTTATTGAAAACGTAAAGCGAAGTTCGAGTAGCAAATACAGAACATTTCGTGCACATAACTTTAGTTGGTTTTGAATTAAACAATGATAAACAGACGGCAAAAAACCAAAAAAAAAAAAAGGAATTTGGTGACTGATATATATATATATATATATCAGAAATCGATTTGTGCTCTGTCGCTGAGTAATATTTGTTATTGAGGACAATTTGTTAACGCACTGCATTTGCCTCACAATTTGATTTTTAAATTGTTTTCTATTTTATCGAAATTACAAGCATTTCTCTGACAAAATCTTTTATTTATTTAATTCATAGCAATTTAGGCATCAAAGTATTTTTCCTACCTTCATAACTTCTTACTCAACTTTTCAAACGAATTCTGTATTCTATTGTAAAGCAACAAGTCTCGTTTTGATCCGATAAATTCTTAAAACATTTTTTATCTGTCTATATCTCTGGGATGCGGTATTATGATTACTTACATTATTTACGCTATTCGGACTGTTATCCTAATCTTCATTGCTATATTCACAAAGTTTGCTGAGACATTAGTTTTATAAGTCCCTAAAATTCATACAAATTGGATAAAGGCATTGCTTAGATCCAGTAACTAAACTTAAAGAGTTGTGAGTTCAATACTTGGCCACAGTAGTGGTGAACCAAAATTTGGAGAGTTAAGTTAAAGGGAAATAACCTAGACATGTGGAAGAAGCATGGCATGTGGAAATAGAACAATGAACCCCAGTGGACGAAATAAAGGGTTTGATTCGAAATTCCAATCACCTGAGGAAGACTGGAGCGTGAATATAATTATGAAGATGAGGGTAATAGTGTAAATAATGTAAGTAATGTTTTCATGTCATAATTGTTTAAGCTTTTTGATTAGAACGGGAGTTTTCCCGGGAGCGAAACGAGAAATAATCCGAATGTGATAGTTTATGGAGAATACGATGAATGTTGTATAGCTTCACCTACCATTTCTCTAGTGGTCTTCTGTGTGGCATTTGCAAGATTAGAATGAGTAGCAAAATTAGCAAAACTTCTTTGCCATCTAAAAATCCTCAGCTGAAATAAAGTCACCGGTCGACTTCCTTCTCATGTAGCAAAATTAGCAGTCAACATCTTTGCCATCTAAATATCCTCAGCCAAAAAAAAGTCACCGGTCGACTTCCTTCTCATGGAACAAAATTAGCAGTCAACTTCTTTGCCATCTAAATATCCTCAGCCAAAAAAAAGTCACTGGTCGACTTCCTTCTCATGGAACAAAATTAGCAGTCAACTTCTTTGCCATCTAAATATCCTCAGCCAAAATAAAATCACCGATTGACTTCCTTCTCATGTAGCAAAATTATTTCATGTAACAAAGCCATGTCAAGCTGAAACATCGGTTCTGACTCGATAATCGTGGTTAAGTAATGATGATCCCGGTCACTACCTAAATGGGAATACCAGGTGATGTAAGATTTGATGTGCGGGTGGTGTGATGGATAACATCGTGGAATAAAAAACGGGAGGGTCGGGTTCGAATTCCAGTCGAGTTCATTACATTCACTTAAAATTGTAGAACCTGAGGGTCTTGAAAAAGATCATCCTTCTTTGAAAAGTGTGACTGGTGCTACAGAATCGGAAAGAACTGTATTAAATAACAGAATCTTGAGAACTTCCAGCAGCAGCAACAACTAAAATGGATAGCACGTGTAACTCGAACAGAAAATAATGACATAATAAAGATTTTGACTTTCCACATTACTTCAAGCAAAAGGTTAGGAAGGAAATGTTTTAAGAGAAAGATTTTATAAATTTCAACCGACAGTAGTATTGAACAACTGAGAGATAAACGGGATATAATAAACGGAATCTCTCAAGATTAATGCATAATATTCTGCCCGCTTACTGCTTGGGCACTTATATAGTCTCTATGCCGTAGCTATGTTAATTAGGCAGTCATTTACATATCACTTATATAGTCTCTAGGCCTTAGCTATGTTAATTAGGCAGTCATTTACATATCACTTATATAGTCTCTAGGCCTTAGCTATGTTAATTAGGCAGTCATTTACATATCACTTATATAGTCTCAAGGCCTTAGCTATGTTAATTAGGCAGTCATTTGCATATCATTTATATAGTCTCTAGGCCTTAGCTATGTTAATTAAGCAGTCATTTACACATCACATACAGTTTTGTTGAATGAAACCCCGTATTGATTTTGAATAAAGCTGTCAGCTGTATATAATCGCTTTTTGAGATCAATAGTTAAAATGACTTTGAGCGGGTGAAGTCTATAGTCTTGGTTAAGACCATCCCTTTTCGAAGATTCTGGACTGCCGCAACAGAATTACAAAGGACTCCACCAAATGCCAGAAACTACACCACTTGAGAACTTTCAACAGCAGCAACAACTAAAATGGATAGCACGTGTAAATCGAACAGAAAATGATGACATAATAAAGATGTTGACGTTCCACATTACTTCAAACAAAAGGTTAGGAAGGAAACCCTCATCAATGCTAGAAAGAACGGTAAAAGTTACTGGACTTGAGAAACCTATTTTCCTGAAAAATTGTTTTAAGATGGACATTTTATAATTTTCAACTAAAAACAGTACAGCTCGGTCAATGAATGCCAAATGTTTCCTTATAAGAAAGCGGCTAATGTTGTTATTACCATTGTCTTGATATAGACGTGAAGTGAAGATCGGCTTACAACCGCCGCTTCTACTCCAACAGCTTTTCTCTCGCACTTCCCGCCGGTGAAACTCCCTTCCTCCTACTTGCTTCCCTGATAGCTATAATCTTCAAATATTCAAATGTAATGTCAATCGACATCTTTTGATGCCTTGATCCTGTTCCCCGTCCTTCTCTCTATCCTCTCCTCAAACACCCCTCTTTACTCTTGCTCTCACTCTCTGTAACTCAGTGCGTGCTAGTGGCACTGTTGCCTTGCTTGGGGTGAAATGCTTAAAAAAATATCACGTTGAAATACCGGTTACCGTTCGCGCACTGAAAGCTTAGATGTACAGCTGATTTAATGGATAATGGCTCGGAATTGTTAACAAGACGGCCAAGTTTCAATTCCAGTTGGGTTCGTTATATTCCCGCACAAAAGGAAAGATATGAATCCACCTTTTCTCAATCAGTAGCTATGGGTTAACTAGTAAAACTTTATTAATTATTATTATCGCGCCACACCAAAATATTTTCTTACAGTCTAAAATATTTTGTGGTTTTAAAATAAGCTGTAAAGTGATGATAAACCGTAAAAAATGAATCAGCCAACCAATAAATCAGAAGCGAAAAACAGCAGTTTAAAAATTGGAAGTCGTTTTCCCTGTTTTGGAAATTTCTGGAAACATCTTAATGATATACTGGTTATGGCAGATTGCAGAAAGCTTAAGGAGAATTCAATGACACTTTTAGACATATTGCGTTTAGACACCGGTTCTTATGCGACCCTCAAAGTTAAGCAACGTTGAACATGTTCAGTACCTAGATAGGTGACCTTTTGTGAATACCAGGTGCTGTGAGCTTAGATGTGCGGGTGGTGTAATGGATAATGGCTCTGAAGGAGAAATCAGAGAACCGAATTCCAGTCGGTTTCGTTATATTCATTTACGTGTAAATATCCTTGGGAAAAATATGAATCCACCCCTTCTCCTCCCAGCTATGGGTTAAATATTGAGAAATGCACCATAAAATTATTATTATCTGCAAATAATTTCTTACAATTTAAAAATGTTTCCGGTTTTAAATAACCGTAAAAAGGTTGATAATCCGTAAACATCAGAAGAAAAAATAAAATTGGTTTTAGAACTTTCGCATCAGACCAGTACATGCTATTTTAGAATTGAAATAATTCTTGTTGTAATTAAAGAATATCATTGATTTAATTTGTGAAACTTTTCTCTCTGTTAAATGTTGAAAACATGTCTGCTTTTAATAAACGAAGCTGTTAAAGACCGCGAAACAATTGTGTAACTACAGACTAAACTCTGCCATTTGCGTGATGAAGACGTCAACAACAGTTGCAATATTAATTAGCATTTAGGATGCGTAACAATGCGAGGGAAAATTGGTAAAAAATATGGCGATTGTTTGCGTTTATTTTAAATAATTATTGCGGTGTATTGAGTGCTTTTGTTGCAAAATTCTAGGTTAACAACTTTGTCTGTTTAAAAAGAAAATTAAAAAAAGAAAAATACAAGGAAAAGTCAGAGATGGCGGATGAAGAAAAAGAGGAAAGAGAAGTAAATGAATAAGAAACCAAATGAAAAGACGTAGTCTCGTCTCTGAATGAAAAGAACGAAGAAAAAAAATTAGTTTAGAAAAAAAAAAGAGAAACTTATAATAGAAAGAAAAAAAGAAAGGAAAAAAAATTAGAGATGGGAATGACGTAACAATAAAAGAAAAAGAAACGAAAGTGATATTAGGTTGGTGCAAAAATAATGTCGTTTTCTCACATAGTAACATACGTGAGAAAACGACATTATTTTTGCACCAACCTAATACATACAACCGAAAAAGAGAAAATAAAGAAAAGAAGAAAAATAAAGTAGATTAAAAGAAAGATGGCTCACAAATATCGTTGAAAAGGATATGAATCTATAGAATGTCTATTCATCGTATACAATAAAAGCATACAACGTCATCGTATCAGAAGGCTATCGGTATTCCACCAACTAATTAGTTAAATAGTAAAATAATTGTTGAATTAGTTAAATAGTAGGGTAGCTATGGGTTAGTAAGTAAGGTAGACTGGTACGTTCAGAATTTGTTGGCCACCAGTCTATGAGAAGGAAAACTCTGCATTCCCAGACATTCGGGTAGCTGAAACTCGTTACCTTGGTAACACGTTATCGTCTAGGGGAAGAAAAACCAGGACAGGAGATCCAACTCCTCAAAGTTCGGAGGCAGGACGTGAGGGGAATCACTCTACAATGTTGAACGATACGATTACCGTAAACTCACCAGAGTTCTTATATGTCCCGATGCACTAGGAAAATAGCTTAAATAAAATGTAAATGTGTGTGTATGTGTGAGAGAGAGAGAGAGAGAGAGAGAGAGAGAGAGAGAGAGAGAGAGAGAGAGAGAGAGAGAGAGAGAGAGAGAGAGAGATTAATTCATAATCGATCACAAGTTCAATAACCAGTTATGGTCGTAAAGGGCATCACATATAATGCAGTTGTAGCCGCAGTAGGTGTGTCTAGGGCAAGAGAGCATCACTTGAGGCTGGTTTTGATTTAGTTTTTCTTCTCCTAGACTAGGTTCCAGACAAGGCAATAGAGCCCAGTTTCTCCTGCGGCTGAAGATGGATTCGTGCCTTTTCCAAGGAAAGAAAAGTCCCATGAAAATTGAAAAAAATGAAAAAGTGATTGCCCATGTACTTACTAGCGAAAAGAGAATTAAAATTGGAAAAAGAGTCGCTAATAATGGCAGCAAAATTATGCTTGTCAATGCCATGAAACTTCAAGGCATTTGCAAACACGTCTGTCTATTTTTATTTGTTATTCTGTGAATTTCGATACTTTCCTAAGAAAGATAGTGAAGTCGGTTGTTATTTTTTTCTTCCCAGTTTTGAATTCAGCGTTGCCTTTCTATTAGGCTAGATGCCATTGGGGGCGAGAGACCTCTGTCTACCATACTATTTACCCGTAGTCGGAAGAGAGATTTGGAGAGACGGATTTATATCTTCTTCAGCAGCATTGGTCGAGAATAAAAGCAACAGGCTAGGACGGAACTTGAACAATTTCCTTTTTTTCTTTGCCGATAGCAGGTACGCTACCGACATTCCACAGGAGAAGAAAACACCCGCCAAATCCCACAACAACAACAACAAATCAAAGAAAACAAAAATAAAATAAAATAAAGACGCAACAGAATAACCTACGTGGAATCAGAGATAGCTGTAATTAATATAATCAGTTTAGGTTGAAAATTAGCGGAAGAATATCAAACCAAGTTGATTGGGTAGGAATGATGTTTTCCTGAGAATTGTACAAATGGTTCGGATTTGGTCACATAGAAGAACTGTATGAACATAAGCCATAACAATCCCGGAAAACAGAGTGTATAAATCTTTGGGACTTCCAAACGGATCCTCCTATCCAGACCTAGATTGTACGTTTAGTCATCGCAGAAAAAGAATGTCATGTATTTAATGTCACCATACCAGGACGCTGTCGCTAGTCTGTAGCTATTTCCATGGCAAATGTTCAGATGAGCTCCATTGTTTAGTTCTACCAGTTCAGATCTTTAGAAGTAAGACACGCTATGCTATGTCCACGGTATCTAATATTCCACTCAGCTTTTTAGCAATACTTGCTACGTTGTGTAACACATTTAGTATGGTTGTTTTACTGAAAACTATAATCAAGTCAAGGGTCATTCGTTATCTGTACTCTTTATCCTCATAACCTTCACTTCCTACCATCTCCTCTTTCATTCGTATCACACATTTTATTCATCATAACCATTTTAAGAGAAAACGTCTACCTTAAGTAGATTTCGAACATTGTAATTGGTGAAGCAATTAGTAAAACATGACTACAGATAGAAAAATGAAAGCGAGAAAATTGAAAATTGTCGAATATGAAGATGGCGATCAAAACACGGTTTCAAAGACTCTGATGAAATGCTGGAATAATCGGAGATCCGGGAAAAATTGAAACTAGTCGGATTTTAAAAGAAATCCGCAAGAATGTTTTTGCAATAGAATTTTGTGGAAACTAGTATTACTCGATTTCCACCGATAGAAAAGCAGATACTACTGGAATGAAAAATTGTAAAAATCAAATCAAATCGAATTATATAATCGAACATATAAAAACAATGAAGTATCAGTGAGAACAGCCGAAGAAAAGGGCATTAAACTGAATTATTAGGTTGGTGCAAAAATAATGACGTAATAATGTTTTTTTTTACGTTAAAAATACGTCAAAAAACGACATTAGTACGTCATTATTTTTGCACCAACCTAATATTTCAACATGAAAATCTACTATAAGGAAACAGTCTAGGAGAAGGAAAACTCTGAAATCCAAACCAACCTGCAGAGAATTGGGTTTCGTCAGGCTGTCTTGTCCCAGACATAACATAACTGCTATGTCTGATGTAAATTTGGTGCCTCTTATACGACATGAGTCTTGTGATCGTGTCGTGAAATATAAAAAAAAAATCGTCAAATGTCTTGGAAAATGTGGAAGCCATAAGACTATGCGAACTATGACCACAAGAGAGAAGCCTTCCCTGAGAACGAATATAAATATTCAAAAAGTATTTCTATCTATAAAATTGAGACACCTTTTGTAGATTCACAGACTCGGCTTAGATCATAAGACGAGGAAATAAAATTCTATCAAATATTGACTGTAGCGATCTCAGCTAACAACAGACGGAACTGATTGCTCCATATATTATGAAATATGAATTATGACAATCATGCCTATTATCAGTGGTAAAATATCCAAAGATTCGAGATCACAAGGAGAGCTGAGTTTAAATTCCAGTCGGGTTCGGTATATTCACGCGAGCGCATCCTGTGACTACTATCGTATGGTCACCACCTGTAATACAGTTTTTAATACAGCGTTACCTTCTAGACGGGTTGCTGGGAGAGAAGAAGAGCATACATACTTTTCACAAGAATACTAAAACGTAAGTGATTGTAATGAATCCGAGTGGAATTAGAACTTGGCTCTCCGATTCCTCAATTCGATATCTATATGTCTATATTTCTGAGATGAGGTATTATGTACACTATTTATATTATTTGGACTATTGTCCTCATCTTTGTTGACATATTTATCACAATGTTTCGGCCGTTGTACGCTCCGGTCTTCTCCGGTTGGAATGTCGAACTGAACCCTTTATTTCGCTCACTGCAGTAGACTGTTCTAGTTCCACGTGCCATGTCTAATGGATGTCAGTTATCAGTTATCCCATGTTAATTCCCCTCTCCAAGTTCTCCACAGGGTATTGAACTCACACTCTTTGGGTCCTGTTACTGGATCTAACTAACGCCTTTATCCACTGTGCCATGTGTCCTTGAGGACATCTGTGTATGAATTTCTGGGTACTATAAATGTCTTCAGGTACCCTTTTTTACCAGTGCTCATATTGCAATTTTTGCTATTATTAAATTATGTTTTTACCAGAGCTCATATTGCAATTTTTGCTGTTATTATCACTTTTCTCTGGTACTCCTTATTACTGGTTCTCATATTGTATTCATTTCTATGCTTGGTCGGCTCAAGAGATTTTTGTGACCTAGCATATGTGCTGATTCCTTAAGTTTACGAATTTTCCAATGGTGTTCTTTGTCTATGATCTCAACTTGATCCCACAGAGGGCGATCATCTCCATTTTCTCTCCATTTGTGGTCAGTCACGCCTGATTTTTTTTTACTTCCCTCGTTTTACAGCTTTCTGGTGTTCTTAAAGCCTTACCTTAAGGGGGCGGCCTGTTCCACCTTTATATTTCTTTCCGTAGCTACACGGGATGGCGTACACACAGCGTTAAGTCCTGTTCTCCTCTATGGGGGTCTTGCTCGGGAGAGATATCTGCGAAGTGTCGTCCAGATTTTAAAGGTTGTCCTGAGGCCGCAGATCCTTTGTATTTTCTTTGATAACCCCTTTACATAAGGCAGGCAGACTGTTTTCTGAGTGTTGTTGTCCTTCTCTTGTGGCCGCATATACTAGTTTATCCTCAATTCGAGCCGTAACATTCACTTAAGCGCTACTACCTTTGGGCAATCATGAATCGAAAAGGGACATGATCGCCCAAGCGTGTCCTATACGCCCCTAGTAACAAACATTAGGCCAGCGAGGTAGGGTAATGGCCCTTTCTTCCACTTAAATCTGGGTACGGCCTACGTTTAAAAAAATGACATTTACCAACCGAGAAAATTTATTTTTAAGAATTTGTATAATGTACTTGCGCTCAGATCGTGTCAAATGTTTCTTCTTCGTAGTTCTAAACCTTTAATTATCTCCTTTATTCTACACCCACGATGTTAAACATAAAAAGATCTATCTATCTATCTATCTATCTATCTATCTATCTATCTATCTATCTATCTATCTCATTCTGATTCTTTCCATCTGTATCATTTTGATTCTATCTATCTATCTATCTATCTATCTATCTATCTATCTATTGGCTGCCTATTCGTTTCTCACTAAAATTTTCCGCTAAGACGTTTCCCATAGACTTTAGTTTCAGTTTCTTGGAGACAGCACCTAACTCTGTCGTGATCAAACATGCGCCAAAGAACATTTATAATAACAGGTGGTAACCGTCAGTCTAATAGGATTGATTTATGCTCTCTTTATACTGACCTTAATTTCAGTGTCTGGGTGTGAGCAAGAAAGTCTGGCGTGATCAACAATTGAATGAAGTTAATAATCTCCAATCATGACATTCTGCTAGCATAACCGTTAGCCTATTCTGAACAGTTTAATCTGTTCAAATTTACTAGAAATGCTTAGCTTATGGTCTCATCACATTGAAACACTGGTTCCCGTACGATTACCATAGTTAAGCAACGTCGAGCCTTGTCATTACCTAGATGGATGACTGCTTTGAAAATACCAGTTGATGGTTTGTATGTACGGATCGTCTAATGGATAAAGCTGAGTTACAATTCCAGTATATTCATTTACGCATAAATATGCTTCGGAAAGTTATAATTCCACCTCTTCTCCCCACCAGCTATCAATTAAGAAGTAAGACCTCATCATTATTATCTCCCCCCCCCAATTGTTACAATCTAAATCATTTTCAGGCTTTAAATAACTTGCAAATTTTGATATGCCGTAGAACACGAATCAATGAATTAATCGTAAAAATGCTCATTTCAACCCAGACATTTTCCAACAGTGCTCGACGCCAAAATTATTACTATATGTCTATATCTATATATATATATGTAGTATATGTTTATTTATTATGCAGTGTTACATTAGAACAGGAACATACCCACTACAAAAATGTACATCGTGTTTCAGCATTAAATTTTTTTTCAACATTTCATCAAAAAATCTTTCTTCGGAATAAAATATTTTAGTAGCATCGGGATTTCCCACCTGATGAGACGTTCAAAAAAAATTTTAACATTGAAACAAGATGTACATTTTTGAAGGGGGTATGTGCATGTTCTAACGTAACACTGCATAATAAATGAATATTTATTGGTCTACTTTTATATATAAATGTTCTGTTATAAATTAATGTTTTGAACGTTGAAATCTTACTCTTCGTTCTTTTACATTTGGACACATACACGTGAGCGCACACACGCACACACAGAGACATATATATATATATATATATATATATATATATATATATATATATATATATATTACGCTGTTACATTAGAACAGGTACATACCCACTACAAAACTGTACATCTTGTTTAAACGTTAAAAAATATTTGATTTCCTACCTGATGAAACGTTAACAATTTTTTTTTAACGTTGAAACAAAATGTACAGTTTTGTAGTGGGTATGTAGATGTTCTAATGTAACACTGCATAACAAATAAATATTTATTGCTCTACTTTTGTAATGAGCCCTGTTTTAAATTAATGTTTTGAACGCTGAAATTTTACTCTTGGTTCTTTTACATTTGGATATATCTAGTATATGTGTGTGTACGCGCACATGATGTATATATATATACACACACGCACACACACATATATATATATATGTTTTATATATATATATATATATATATATATATATATATATATATATACACACACACATATATATATATATTTTTTTTTTTCCTGATGTATATGGATGTATGTATGTGTATGTATATTTGTTTCATATATATATATATATATATATATATATATATATATATATATATATATATATAAAAGTGAACATAGAAGTCAACACTTAGAGGCGACAGTCTGTTTCATGCTATATGCAATCGTCAGGCTTCTATGTTCACTTTTATATTTACACACGCTCTATCACTGATATTGAGCACTTTATTCCATAAATATAGCATACCTTAAGACTATATTTCTTTATATATATATATATATATATATATATATATAGTAATTCATCGAGCCCAGAATAATCTTCAACAGAATACAGAAAGCACTGGACGGCCGTTACGTCCTATAATTGGGACTCATCAGCAATGCGCATCCATTACCGAGAATCGAATCCGGACCGTTTCGATACAACGCAATCGTCATATCAACTGTACCACGGGACTCGGTGACGAAGAAGACACAAACTAGACTCGATATAGCGCCGCTAATCACTCGGTTCCGCAGCGATACTCATCCAAGTATTCAGATAATCTCGGAACAGTGACCCAAGAGCCACTTCTGCTTAGTCAGACTTAGCCGCTCATCACGAGCATTAGCTGGGGCCAAACAAGGATATATAATGAAGAAATTTTAGGGGGATTTACAGTAATCATTATTGTAATTCATGGAGCCCAGAATAATCTTCAACAGAATGCATTCTGCATTCTGTTGAAGATTATTCTGGGCTATTACTATATGATTACTCTAAATCTGCATTCTGTTGATTATTCTGGGCTCCATGAATATTACTATATGATTACTCTAAATCCCCACCAAATTTCTTCACAATACACACACACACATATATATATATATATATATATATATATATATATATATATATAGAGAGAGAGAGAGAGAGAGAGAGAGAATTGGATGAAAATTTTTTCACTTAACTTGCTAGTGTTTCTGACACGCTTACTTCGAAGTTTTGTGGTCACATAGATGTGACTACTTGTCGGATGTTCTGCTTATATTTTTTCGAATTTTTTTGTATTTATACATTGTGGTGTGAGTTTGTCATTTTTCATTTTCGCCTGATGATTGTCATCCTATGTGCTTGTTGACTTCTTTTCTTCTCTTTCCCTTTATTTTTATTTTTATTCTTTCTTGACCTTTTCCGTTGATTTCTATTTGTTTTTAATCATTTCACCCCAAGCAAGGCGAGAGTGCCGCTAGTACGCAGTGGGTTCCAGAGAGTTAAAGTGAGAGAAATGGTTTGGTGTGGGGGGGGACTGAGGAAAGGATAAAAGATGAACGGCATCCAAGACAAGAGAACATGGCAGTTGAAGTTGCAGTTAAGTTTTTGAAGATAGTAGTAAGCGAAGATAGTTCCATTGACGGGACGTGCGAGAAATGAAACTATTTGAGTAGAAGTGGCGGTTACATTTATCTATTTCAACAGTAATAGGATGGAACCCAGATGCTAACCTAGTAGCACGCTTATTCGTATTTTGTCAAGAACCATGAGATGAACAGCACGGACACCAGGCCAGATATGGCAACAGTATTCAATGCATCGACGAATTTTTAAATGTGCAAGATAGACTCCAACGAAAAAATAACCTTCTGGCACGACACAATGAACCAGCTTTCCTTGCAATAGATGCATCTATTGATTCAATGTAGTTGTTCCACTTCAAGTCAGTTAAAAATGAGAGGCCAAGAAGGCACAGTGAGACGTTTTCCTGGAGTCGAGCATGTCATACTGATGGCGAACAGAGAAGTTTCTCTTTGATTGTTCAATGAGAGCACTTTATTAGGTTGGTGCAAAAATAATGTCGTTTTCTCACATAGTAACATATGTGAGAAAACGACATTATTTTCGCACCAACCTAATAGTTTTAAGGGCATTAATATTTTCGAACCATTTTCAGCCCCTATTAACCACTGATTGGATGTCCTTTTCAAGAGCAGTAGTCAGAGAAACTGTCATCTCTGACTGATTTGCTACTAAGACAGGAGTAAATGTTAGTATCATCTGCATAAATACTTATTTCGGAATTGATGACATCAGTAAGATCATTGATGAAGATCAGAAACCAAGGATAGAGTCTTGGGAGACACCTGCCTTCAGAATGAACTTCATTTCACGATTTGATAGGAATAATTGGATTAAATCAAACAATTGTCCTGTAATACTGTAGCCCTGAAGCTACTGCGGTGGACGAAATAAAAGGTTCAGTTCGAAATTCTAATCACCTGAAGAAGGCCGGAGCGTACAACGGCTGAAACGTCGAGAATATGACAATAAAGATGAGTCCGAATAATGTAAATTATGTAAATAGATCATTCATTGTTTAACATGAAGATTACTAATTTTCATTTCCTGAGATATGTAGTTAATCAGATTTTTAAAATGATGTCAGTTTATTGGGGAACACCATGTATAATATGAACTAAGGCTTGGCTACCGTTTACCGAACATAGGAGGGGGGGGCAAAGACTTGAAAAAAAATGCAGTTGACTATATGGAATTAACAGTCGCACATATAGTGTTGATAATTACGTGTTGTTTAAAAAAGAAACTTTTTTTCAACAATATCACCTCAAGCCAGTCGAAAAAGCCACCAAAACGTAAGCGGTACTAGGAGTGAAAGAAAACGAATAAATTTTTTATTGAGGGGAAAGGGCAATAAGAGAACAGAATTCAAAAAAAAAAAATGACAGAGGATGAAGATTAAGGTGCATTTAAATATTTGAAGGTCATAGTTAACAGGAAAGCCAGAAGCCAAAAGAAGCTTCTGCAAGCAAGCAGTGCAAGAGAAGAAACTGATAGCATAGAACATGCGGTTAATTCTAGCAATTTCAACAGTGAAATGATGAGACCTCGCTGCCAATCTAGTACTGCGCTTAAATTCGTGGAGTCGAGATACCGAATAGGAAAGCTCATCAGAACAATTCCCATGAAAGGATTTATAGGAAAGGCACAGGGAAGTTGCATTATGGCGAAGGGATAGTGACTGAATCTGGAAATATTTAGCAAAAGGCAGTTAAGTATTCAAAGAAACCTTAAGAATAAAAACTAATTATTTGTATCAGAAAACCTCGCCTATTATACTGCCAGATCCGCCTTCAATAAATAATTTTATTCGATTTATTACAATTAAAGATAAATAAAGTAGCAGCAATAGTTCAATTAAGGGGATCATTGTTCAATTTGTGAAAATATTGTGACGACACTGCGTCGTTATATTAGACAATTGTGCTTATTGTATTTAGTAAACTATTTTATTTTAATCGCTGCTTTCATTCTATGGGTCCGATAGTGAACGGTAATCAAGCTTATGGTAATACTTTGGAGGTGGAATCTCAGGAAGCCGGTTTAAATTAGGCTCGGATTGAGAAATCGGAGAGCCGAGTTCGAATTCCAGTCGAATCCATTACATTCACTTACGTGCTAATATCCTTGGGAAAGTTATGAATCCTCTTCTTCTCCCCACCCCGCCAGCTATGGGTAAATAGCAGGACAGGCCTGGTTCTATAGCCTTGGATGGCAACAAGTCTACCGCAGAAAGAAATGGCAAACTACTGCTGGAAAAAAAATCTGCCTCGTCAGTCATATATCTAAAGATACATGATCGTCTAAGCGTGTATCACGCATGACTGATTACAGAAGATGAAGTTGATTTCAGCGTCAAATCACCAGAGATCGGCAGAGGTTGAGTTTGAGTCACTATAGCTTTCTTTAATGCCACTTTCTGTCTCTTTCTGAGGCTGATCCCTTGTCTGATATAATATAATCATGTGACTCATGCATCACTTTCATGTAATATAAACGTTTAACGTGCTAAAAAACATGTAACTGGAATACCAAATCATACAGAATGTCACTCGCTCCGAATGGCAAGAGAAACGTTGTTGTATGTCTCTTTGGAACTGACAGAATCTTTTAGGCAAAGAAAAATCTTCGACACTGATTTTGTTGAGACTGGTTTTTGCCAAGTTCTTTTATAAGGCCTGTCTGACGATTGTATCTAACGTATTTAGATTTTATACTTCGGAATCTATTTTATTCAGTTCCTTTGACTTGGTATTTTGAAGACAAAAATTATACAACTGAAACCAGTGGAAATGTAATTGAGAAAAACGTGTTACGCCAATTTTCTATTTAGAAAGGGCCTGCCATTTTACATTGGCTATGCTACAAAACATTGTCATTTCCACTAATCAAGTCACTACTAACAGACTCATATATAGAAGAATATTGATTACCTATCCCTACGTCCTGGGTATGACGTTAAACTGCATCCAACAGCAAGGCCTCTGATCAGGAGATTTTGAGGAGCGTGGAACCACCTCTTAAATGCTGGTGTTCCCAGGTTCACCTTGACCCGGGGTGGTAGCACCTGTTAGGGTCCCAGCTATGGGCAAATAGTGACCTCCTAGTTTTTCCAAGTCTAACTCACGTCCTGGGTATGACGGTAAACTACATCCGCGTCCTGGGTACGGCGATAAACTACATCCAACAGCAAGGTCTCGGATAATGTTTTCGGAAAAATAATTTTGCCAGATATACATTTTTTGTAAAGAATAACGTTGTCAGCTATATATTTTTTATTCCATACAAAATAGGCATTTAAAATTCATATAAACTGGATTTGGCATTAAATAACACACAGTGGTTGATATACCATAAAACCCAAACAAACAAACAAACAAATTCCCTATCCCTGAACAAAGTAAATGCTTACATATTCAAATATAAGTAAATATTAATTATTTATCTTTGAGTTAGTAAGCATTTATTTGATTCAGTGATACGTAAGTATTGTTCGTAAGTATTTGTCGTTTATATTTGCCTCTAAGCATTTGCTTGTCGCGGGTATAAATAAATATTGCTCATTTATATTTTTACTTATTTTACTTTTTATATTGACTCTATATTTGATCTGTAAGCCTTACATGTTTCGAGAATAAATATATATTAGTTTATATCTGAATCTGTAAATGTTTACTTGGTAGATGAAGTAAATATTGGTCATTTATATTTAAGTTTGTAAGCATGTATTTGTTTCAGCCGTAGGAAAATATTGCTCGGAAATATTGGCTTTTTATGTTTGAGCTAGTAAGCACTTATTTGTACGCGATGAAAACAGTTTCTGTCTTAAGATTTGGTCTTTTCTATTTTGTGACACATCTGAGATATTCTTTTCTGTCTTTGTCCTTTTTTTCCGCTTCATGGTATCGCTTTATAGAACACACAGGTATTTGTAGCTTTTTTTTTTCTGTGAATCTCCTGATGATTTCTTCGTTTGTCACTTAATGCCAGCTGTCGTTTTTTTTTCTCTTTGCTCATTAACCTTATTAAGGATGTCTTTATACCAGGTGCCATTCTTACAACCTGCCGGGAGATTCCAACCCTATGGTGATTTCCTAAGCGTAAGTTAGATGAGGCATAAGGCCGAAAGTATGTATGAGAACGCAATGCAGTAAAAATCGTTTTTTTTAAACGTGTGATTTGAAGTTCCAAATCCGACTCTCATTACACCGTCTGAAATTTTATTTAAACAAACTTGGACTTAGCTTTTTTTTTTAATGTGGACTGCATTAAACAATTTCTACTAACGTGTGCGTAAAATCAATTTTCATTATTAAATTCATGCAAAGAGTAGCATCAGATTTTATTGTAGACGAACCATTAAAAATTAAAATACGAACAAAAAAGGTATTTTTATGTTTCTTGCTTAAACAAAAGGAAAAGAAAAAAAACAAAAAAAACAAAAAACAAAACATAAATTTACAAGCCGGAAGTTTCGTTTTCAAATTAAATATTTAATAATTTTGTCAAGGGAATTTTCTTTTTTAATATAATAAATATTAATAATCATGTCCTGCACACATCCTAAGGGAATTCATCACGTAAAGTTGACGATGATCGTTTGTCGACTAATTGCCGTGAGATAATTGCTGAGCAAACTAATTTCATAGACTCGTGTTTCTCAACTTTTGTTATTAGCAAATAATAAACATTTTTTTTATATTTAGTTATCATGAGATCTCTTTTTGACTTCAAGGCAGACTGCGGGTCAGCGAGGTTTACTCGTTTTTGCTCATGCTTGTCTACTGGGACCCATTCCTGTTTTTCTACACCCATATTTAGCCAACCTGTAATTTATACTGCAACTATGCTGAACAGACGATCGTTAGAGTTTAATTGAATTCAAAGTTCTTGTTCCCGACTCTTTGCCAATAAAGACTGGAATTTTCAATCTTCACTTTCAATTACCTTAACTCATCCGGGTGGGGTAGATGTAATGGATTCATACCTTTACCAAGGTTAGTTGTTCAAGAGTCATTGCAAAGTGATACGAACTCGACTCGCCTATTTCTCGTCCCGAATCGCTAACCATTAGACACGCTGCACATTTTATTTTATATTGGTTTATTTTTGTTTTACGGCAGATCAATCTCAGTGGGTTATTTAATACCGACAAAATTTTTCGAATAGGTTCGTGTGAATAGATGTATTTAGCGTTTTTGTCGACAGCCAAATTTATTGCTGGTCATATTTCTTTTAAAAAAATGTATTACTGGTCTTATCTTTTTAAAAAAATGTATTACTCGTATTTTTACTATACAAACCTATTTCAGTGTTTTGAGGTTAACTATTTGCCCAGAGATGGGACCCTATGTTATGTAGTGGTTTCACAGTGGAGGCTTGTATTTGTACTAAGTCGGTCCTAAAAAGGTTCGACGTACAAAACGTTAGGAACTTGATATATTAGGTAATGACGCAGTAATCTAGTTGTGGTCGCTGATACTTTAATATCCGGCTAACGGTTGTCCGACATCGACTGAGTGACCAATTCGATATTTAGTCACCCCCCAAGAGGGAATCATGTCGCACAAGGCCGGTTTAACGTGGGATCTCCGAGCCCGTGTGCTCGGCCAAAAATATGACCATTGAACCCGTATAAATAGGTTCATGGTCGGTTTACCTCCCCGAAAGAGAATCCGCCTTTCGGCGTAGTCTCTTTCGGGTTCCTCCCCGCCTGAAGGCAGACAGTTCAACAGATCAGCCAGTCGACTGACTGACCAACTCACTGAGCGACTTCTACTACTATTCCTACTTATTATAGGTGGAGAGTCTATTAATTATAGAATAGGTGTGTTCCACTATAACACTCTAACAGGTCAGGGTGGACCTGGGAACAACACGCTCCTCAAAACCTGCTGATCAGAGGCCATGCTGCCGGATGTCGTCTATCGTCATACCCAGGACGTCATATATTTAGTTAGAAAAATGATAATATTCAATCTAATAGTTTTATCTGTGAGAAGATAATCAGTCCTTAAATTTTTTAAAAATTTACATTGTAGTCCTTATAATAAGGAGATTTGAATATTTAATGATCGAAAATACAAACTCACAGAAAATGGATGTTGTGAAAGGTAAAAAGAAAAATTTACGGCGCTGTTCCCGAGTTCTGAATATATTGCATTGCGATCATGTTGAGATCATAGACAAGGAACACCATTGGAAAATTCGTAAACTTAAGGAATCAGCAGATATGTTAGGCCACAAAAATCTGAGCCGACCAAGCATAGAAATGAATACAATATGGGAACCAGTAATGGAGTGCCATAGAAAAGCAATAATAACGACAAAGTTGCAATATGAGCTCTGGTAAAAACATGTAATGATAACAACAAAATTGCAATATGAGCACTGGTAAAAATGGTTGCTGAAGATATTAGGTTTATAATACCCAGAAATTCATACCCAGATGACCTCAAGGACACATGGCGTTGGTTAGATCCAGTGACAGGACCCAAAGAGTGTGAGTTCAATACCCGGTTAAAGCAGTGGATAACTTTCAGAGGGAAATTAGCAGGAGATAACTGATAACTGACATCCATTATACATGGCACGTGGAACTAGAACAGTCTACCTCTGTGAGCCAAATAAAGGGTTCAGTTTGAAATTCCAACCACCTGAAGAAGACCGGAGCGTACAACGGTCGAAACGTTGTGATAAATATGGCGACAAAGATGGGGACAATAGTCCGAATAATGTAAATAATGTACATCATATCTCATCTCATGAATATAGACAGATACTGAAAGGCCGAAACGTTCTAATAAATATGGCGACAAAGATGAGGACAATAGTCCGATTAATGTAAATAATGTACATAATACCTCATCTCAGAAATATAGACAGATACTGAAAGGCCGAAACGTTGTAATAAATATGGCGACAAAGATGAGGACAATAGTCTGATTAATGTAAATAATGTACATAATCCTCATCTCAGAAATATAGACAGATACTGAAAGGCCGAAACGTTGTAATAAATATGGCGACAAAGATGAGGACAATAGTCCGAATAATGTAAATAATGTACATAATACCTCATCTCAGAAATATAGACATATACTGAAAGACCGAAACGTTGTAATAAATATGGCGACAAAGATGAGGACAATAGTCCGAATAATGTAAATAATGTACATAATACCTCATCCCAGAAATATAGACAGATATTGCATTGGATTTGTTCACCATCAATGACTGCGAGTGTGCCGGAACGTTTCTCGGTCTTTCAAATTTTCAGTTCTGAACCCATCAAATCACTTACGAACAGTATTTTCAGCTATGGCACCAATCCCATAAATGGCACATATCTTTTTGTTGTTTTTAGCACCGTGTTTTTCGTTTTTGAAATAATACGGGATGAAATATCGACAATGCATCTCATTTTTCTAAATTTTCACATTTATTATGAAAATATTTACAATTCATTACCTACACACGTATCTACACACGCGTTGAAAAGTCATCTTTCAGAATATCTATATATGTCATAATTTTCCGTTACGCGTAAAACTGAATCATATTTTCAAACATTTGAAGACTTTTAGTGAGAATTCTGTTGTCTCCAGTTTTGTAAATATTTTTTCTATGCGATATCATGTTATTACTCTTATCGAAGTTTGGGAAAACAAAGCAGAAAAAAAATGTGAAATTTTATAGAAAGGAAAGAGGGAAAAAATTGCATTGACTCATCGCTGACAGTCACAAAGTAATTAAAATTCTTCATTTTTTTTGTTCTTTTAATATATTATCCGGCGGCAAAATCGGTAAATTATATCTGACCACGCAATCTGAGCTTCCCAAACTTTTTAAGCAAAGATTTCAGATGAATTAAATTTTTACAACGGCTCAAAATTTTACATGAATCCCAATTCTGGGTCGGAACTTATAAGTCGAGGAACGTTGTGGCTGAACATTACTACTATAGAATTTGCCTGTGGGACAATTCAGCGTGAAGGTTACTATATATATATATATATCCAGTGACTGATCTAGTTTTTTCAAACCGGGCAACTAGGTTCCGAATCATGTTATCGCTATGAGGTATTCTGACATTAAAATGTTGCCGGTATTTTCTCGAAGTTTGAACAATTGAAATTTCATTGGAATAGAAAAAAACTCAGTGATTTTACTCGTTGCTGGGCATCAAACGTAGCCATTTTTATCCCCAAGGGATGCTCTATAACCTGCACTCCCCAAATCAAAAACAATAAAAAAACGAACAAGTTATGATATTTTTAAACCATTCAGTTTTTCAGATGCCACCCTATATGTCTACCATTCGTCCATGCATAGAATATTTCTGCCAGATATGGTCCGGTGCTCCTGCTATCTATCTAGAGTTCGTTGATAAAATCCAAAGAAGATTCAGAAATATTATTGGCCCTGATCTGGCGTCTCGGCTTCAATCACTTTGCCACCGCCGTAAGGTTTCCTCCTTTTGACTTTTCTATAAATATGTTTATGGTAATTGTTTGGGTGAACTTTTCGCTATGGCGTCTGGATTCTTCCTATTTATGCGCAGTACTAGACTTTAGAGTTGAGTTGGCTAGATATATCCGTAAGTTCTATGCTAGCATTTGTTTTCCTCGCGTTTCACACTTGTAGAACTCATTTCTGGCTCTATGCTTTTCAGCCACCTTTAATCTGCAATATTTTAAATGCAATATCAATCGCTATCTACTGTCTTCCTGGTTAATCTTTTTTTGTTCTCGTCCCTTAGCAATGTTCCTGTTTCTAAACCTTACACAACCAGTAAACCCTTTACGTCTCTGTGGCTTTATAGACTTGCTTGAGATGAATCTACAGGGAATTTCCGAACTGAACACTTTATTTAATTTACAGGTGTAGACTGATCTCGTCCCACTGCCCATGTCAAGGCATATCTCGTTTAATTCTTATTTTTACTACGACCAAGTTATTAAACATCTCTTCCCACTGAATCCAAGTGCACACTGCCCGGCAGAGGGGTTGAACTCACAATTACTATGTCACCGAATTCACGAACCAACGCTTAAAACCCCTTGGTTATTCACATGTGGGGCCGACATACACCTAAATGTTATGGTAATTTACCCACGCACGCATGGACTCTCCCAGCTATAAATAGGAGCAGGTACTGCCTTTTGGAGAGGGAAGTTTCCAGCAGTCAGCTCTGACAGTCGGACCGAACATTCTTGCTGTAACACTCTCGTTTGTATAGTGATTTTCCAAGCGTAGCTTAGATGTGGCACAAGGGGTTTGTATATGTTTGTATTACTGTTTCTGTTAATATATATGTTTAACTCAATTCCTCTCTTTGTGTCCTTATTTCTGGCCACTAACATGGCCACAACACTAATGAAGGCCGGTGAACACAACGGCCGAAAGTTTGTGATGACAAAAAAAAAAAAAAAAGAGGACAAATTATGTAAATAATGATAACACTTCATCCCGGAAATTCAAATAGAAAACGTTTACTTGTTACATGTCAGTTATGATGAAGATATATAGACATTTGAAAGTACATCGAAATATTTTAATCTCAAGTTTCTAAATTGGAGATGAAAATGCTATTTTCGCATAATCCAGTCAGTAGACACAGCACAGATATAAGCACCATAATATTCGACTGTATGATCACATTCCTAATATATTACATTATATTATTAGCGTGATGCAATGAGCAAGCATCGATTAGAATCTGTTTGTGTACTTCTGGAAAATAAGAGAGTTGAAAGAATTAACTAACATACTAATATTGCATAATCAGTAGACACAACATATAAACAGCATAGTATTCGATTATGATCACATGCATATTACTTCACAGGATGCTATTTGCGTGATTGAATTAAAAGTGCCGAAAATAATTAAGCAAAACATATTTGCATGCTTAAATTCATTGCAACTTTGAATCCAAAACATAATTATTTCTTGTATTTTTAAGTCCAGAGAATTTCACAATGTCAGATTTTATTAGGCAACGCAATGTTTTCACAATAAAACTGATATTAACAAGTCAATATTTGTAAAACATTCAAGATATATTTACTTGTTAGTTTCGACTTATAATATATATCGCTATTTGAAATAATCATGCTTTGATTTGTGAATTGTTAGGTCTATCTCTCTCTGTCTCTGTCTGTGTGTCTGTCTGTCTGTCTCTCTCTCTGTCTCTGTCTCTCTCTCTCTCTATATATATATATATAATATATATAATGTATACAGTGTGCGTAAGGTATTTGATGGTACGTTGAAAACCGTGAGAAAAACAAATACATATTTTTTATACAAAACTTGGCACGCAGATGCAGTAATAATTAGATTACATATTTATTCGATGTAACCGTCTTCATCTGCAATGCAATGCCCCCTTCAATGCGGTACCGGAATCCTTGATATGCATGCATCCTATGTTTTGTTTAGATACTGTACATTACTCGGGTAATGGTGACTTTCAGGGAATCGGTCGTATTGTGGGAACGTTGATTAGTCTCCTGTTCATCAACGCGGCATATGTAAGAGTCAAAGGGATTTAGGTCTGGCGAGTTAAGTGGCTACATGTTTGTTACGATGTTGTCGAGCAGATTGGCCGCCTACGTACAGCCTTTCATTGCATACAAGGTCAATCCAGGGCTTCAAAACTGTTTCCAGTACCTCAGTGCAGCCAACGGAACTCCACAGAGGATCTTGTTGAAAGAAGTGTGGTGGCATGGTGTGTCCTTCGCTACTGACCACTCCTAACACTCTCACAGAAATAGAAAACTTGCTGTGCATGACATGGGTTGGGGCTTCAGAAGTATCTGTACCTAACCATCTGTCATATTGCTGGTTGACTTTTTGATTTTGGTTTTAAATCTTTTTCGTCTGAAAAAAAATAACAGAACAAAAAACAAAACAAAACAAAACAAAAAATACATAGCTTGGCATTTTATTCTGGGTGTTTCAACTTGTTCAGTAAAACGTCGTTCTTTAGCCTGTGCAACCATGAACTGCCCATTCCTCATCACGGCATGATCGGCATTGAGTGTCTTCTTTGTGTATTCATCTTTGTGACAATCTAGAAATCTCTGGCAATGGTTCTCATGGATGTTCTTGGATTCGCATCGATAATGTCCCGAGTCTGTTCTACGAATTGTATTGTCTGAACTCTGTAAATACTTGTAGCACCTCGCGACCGGCGAAATATCTCCGTTGGAGGCTTCCAAAACCATCCAAAAAAATTGTGCACAAACAACTTTACGACTTAACCAAAACGCACAATCTCAACACAGTTATGTGTTGCGTGTATCGCAACAATTAGAGTTTGTCGTTTCATCTCATGTGTTACCTGATAGTTCGCATTAATTCATTATCAAGCGCGCATCCACTTGTCCTCAAATACCTTATACACATTGCAAGTATGCTTATATGGTCGGGTGGGCGAGTGGTTATAACGTTCGTTTTCTGAACATGAAACTCGTGTTTGAATCTCAGCATAGTCGATTTGACATAGAGTTTAAGTTCTTGATGCTAACAGGATGGGGTGGCATGCTGCACAGTTTGAAAGTATCTGGAAAAGAGTTTTGCAAATGAATTTGGGTAAAGGGAACTATTTACAGATCAAATTGCTAGCATTAAGTCCCAAGTCATCGTGACCTTAGTGGCCCGGTTTAAACATGTTGAGTACACCAGATGACGCCCTTGAACCAATAAACTGTAAGTAAGGTCCGCTCAGCTACATTTGCAGTATGATCCACAGATTGCCTCTGTGTGTGTTGCACGACACAAATGTATCTGAGCAGGCGTTGGCAATTGGCATCGGCTCGCTGCCTTAGTAGACACAGTCGAAAGCGATCAGCCAGCCATTTTGTATGTATAAGTTTATAAATCTCTCGCGGAGAAAATAATAAGCGTGCCCTACAAAGGATGCATATTGACGCCGGTAAATTTGAAACCAGCAGTTATATTGTGTCGGCATTTCTATTTGGTACACGAGAATGCTATGCAAAGAAACTAACTGCAACCTTATTCTTTATTCATAGATAAACTCAATAGGTACAAGTTAGGTAACATGCTTGACTAACACCACGTCTCATATGCATGAATAAATAATCATTTTATTATTTTACATGCTATTAGGGTCTTTTTAATTGCCGATTATCTCTTTGCTAATGTTTTGATTTTAACTTGCAAGTAAGTTTTCCCTTGTCTTAATTATCATTTTCTATTGTTATGTGCATGTCTTTTAATGATCGACTATACATTGTCCTTTAGATTATTATTATTATGATTTACTAAACGAAGCGTAGATGTGGCAGAAGGTGAAACTTTCTGGGTATAACGATAAACTACATCCGACAGCAAGGTCGGGAGGTTTTGGAGAGCGTGGGAACTAACACTTCATCGCTGTCGTTCCCAGGTCCACTCTGATCCGGTGGGGGTAGCAACTGTTAGAATCCCAGCTATGGGCAAATAGTGAAACCCTAAACTGGCGTCAAAACATCAAAGTGTAACAATACATTTTCAAAGTAAAAAAAAAGTACAATCAATACATTTGTGTAAAAAAATAAAAGTGACCAGAAATATATTTTTGTAAAGAACATTACTAATGCTCCCAAGAAAATGAAATTTCGACATTAAATGATCCATAAGGAGTTGATATGCCGCTAAACAATACAATAAACAACACCATGTAGAAATTATGGAGCACCTAGTGAGGATCGAACTCACTACTCAGTAGTAATTGATATGACGAGACCAGAATTTCTTGGAAGATAGAAGTCATCCAATCAAGAATCAGAATAGGACACACCTTTCTCACTCACTCATTTCTCTCAAAATTGAACATTCTCCTGAATGCACAGCATGACAAGAGGCATAGATCCTCAAACATATTCTAACCGATTGTAGTGACCTTTCTCCTATACTTTATTTTATGATATGACTAGTCTAAAGGAACTTTCAAGAAGAGAAGGTGAGGGTATTTTTCATCGCGCCCACGTCGCTACCGAATGTGACAAAAGGTCGAGGTTTAATGTGGACTTAACGACAATACCGTGGAAAAATTGCCCAAGCCCCCACGCTAATTCTACTTTTGAAGACCCCTCAGGCGCGGGGCAATAAACCCGAAGGAGAAGCAATGCCTGAAGTGAAGGTCCCTGGAGCTAGGTAAATGGTTTTCTAAGCATAGCTTAGATGTGGCACAAGGCCGAAAGTGTGGAGCCCTAGCGAGGATTGAGCTCACTACTCGATCGTAATTGATCTAGCGAGGCAAGTTTGCAAACCTTTGCACCACGTCGAAGTGCCACTTTTTTAAAAAGAAGATAAAAGTAGAGTTTGCTCTCGCCTTCTTGAAGTTGGTTGGTCTATACCACAATTTATTGAACTAAATAACTCCGTTGGAAAAGTATAACAGCAGAGAGGCGGAATCAACTACTGAAAGGAAAATTTACAAACCATTAAAAACTCTCTTTTTTCCGTATTAAATAACCAAAGGGGATGATGTGCTGTTAAATCAGAACAATCAATCAAAATTGAAAACAGGATAAGCTTCGCATATTAACTTGATGCAGATGCGATGTCGCGACATCAACTGAAACTACGTCACTACCTCTGCGCGGCTGTTGTGAGTAGTTTTGAAGTATTAATGTTTTCCTATATCATGTTTACTTCAAAGCAGCTAGTTAAGATAAGTAAGATATGTAATGTAATAAAGAAAAAGCGTGGTCGTTAGAAAAAAGAAAATCACAGAATTGGAGACATCAAAATTAAGCAACTATAAACATTCAAATATCTGTGAAATAGTATAACAAACGACGGAAAATGTGACACCAAGTCGAAAGGGTTATTGGAATAGACAAAGATGACTTTTGGAAGCTAAGCAAAGTATTAACAAACAGAAAATGTCTCTGGAAATAAAATAAAATGATCCTATATAGAAGTGAATGCCGGACAATTTTCTCATAGATGGAGAGAAGGCTTGAGGCAACAGATATGGTTCTGCAGAAGGATGATGAGAATATGCACTTGCATATAAGTAAAGAGGAAGTTTTAAAGAAGATGTGAGCAAAAAGCTTACGTGTAGAGAAAGAGACAGTTGAAATATCTAGGACACATAATGAAGAAAGAAGCCTTGGTGAATTTGGCACTCAGAGGATATACCGAAAGCAAGAGAAGGAAACAGAAACGCTGAATAATCTACCTAAATAGGTTGTGTAGATTAAAGCCAAACAGGATCTTTCATTTGAAGGTTTTTGGAATGTTAACATCTTGATTATGTCGTTACTTTCTCTTCGAGTTACATGTGCCGTCCATTTTAGTTGTTGCTGCTGTTGTTAATCCTCAAGAGATGTGATTTCTGTCATTTCGTAGTTCTTTGTTCGCGATTCTGTAACAGCAGTCCACAATCTTCAAAGGAGGTTGATCTTTGCCTCTCTCGCCCAAAGCCTTTTTTAAACATTGGTCTTAGAGAGCGGTTGTATACAGCTGGCAGTTTAGATATTTGTAAACGAATTTGGCGCCCTACATGAGATCATATAATAGTCTCAATCAGCCTATTCTATATTTGTTATAACTGATCCATATGCTGAGGTATTTGAAGTGATTAATATTTACCAATTTCGCATCATGAATTTTTATGATGGATTCAATGCATGTGCCATCACTGCTTCCATTTCAATTCCATACGCCGATATATTTGAAGTGTTTACTATTTACTAATTCCTCATACTGATTTTTATGAAGAATTCAGTATATGTGCCTTCGCCAATTTCATTCCAATTCTAGATCACAATTTCTGTTTTGCAAAGGTTTATTTTGAGTCCTATTTTTTTGAACACTTGGTAGAGGATGTTGATTTTCTGTTCAAGATTTTCCTTATCCCTATTATGAATACCTATGTCATCAGCAGAGATCCCACATCTCATCAGTACTTCGGTTCCGGGAGGGAAATTAGCGAAGATGTATTGGTAGAGTCGTTTGTGAATCTGTAGCGAAAATCTAAAATGTTCGAAGAAAGATGATCTTTCTCGAGACATTCATGCTTCACTCACTAAAAAAACATTTTTTAATCATTGATTTTAGAAAGTGGTTGTATACAGCTGACAGTTTTCTAAATGGATTTGGCGCCATACATTAGATTAATATTTTGGTCGTGTAGCAATTTGCGGTTTGTGGCAAAACTACCTCTGGCGCCAATTCTATGTTTCCTTTTCTACGACACTAAATTTGTGATAACGGATCCATACGCCAATGTATTTGAAGTTTTTAGTGTTTACTAATTCCTCATACTGATTTTTATGATGAATTCAGTGTATTTGCCTTCACCAATTCTAGATCACAATTTCTGTTTTGGAAAGCTTTATTTTGAGTCCTATTTCTTGGAACACTTGGTAGAGGATGTTGATTTTCTGTTCAAGATAATTCTTTTCCCAACTATGAATACCTGTGTCACCATTTGAAGGCAACAGTTGTATCGTGTCGGCATTTGTATTTTGTATACGAGGATGTTATGCAAAGAAACTAACTGCAACCTCAGTTTTTATTCATAGATAAATTCAAAATTTACAGGCCAAAGAAACATGATTGACTAACGCCACGTCTCATATGCATGAATTATTTTAATTATTTTATTATTTATCATGTTATTAGGGCCTTTTCAATCGGCCATTATCTTTTTTCTATTGTTTTGATTTTAACATAACTTGCATGTTTTTGTTTGTCTTAATTATTTTCTATTGTCATGTGCATGTCATAGCACCCCTCATTATCAGTTCATTTCCCTTGGAGGGTAATCAGGGAAGTTTCCTTTTCTTGGTAAAATCGTTTGGGATGTAGTATGGAAAGCTTAAATAGTCGGTGCCCATTTCTTCACATCAGTGTTTGGTAGATGCGCAGGGCATAGGCTGGGAAAAGATTGCATAGACTTGGATTCTCATTTCCCCCTTGAGAAGGTTTCAAATATTTCTTTATTGGGGTCCTTACCAGACATGTAAAATTTTTAGATTGATACAGTTCATTTGCAAGATCGATGCATTCAGTGAATTCGGAGCTTGGATGGCATTTTCTTATGGATGACAAGAGTTATTCTCTATTGATGTTGTCATATGCTGCTCTGAGTTTGACAAATTAAGCATATTTCTTGTGGTTGTTTGATGACATGTATGCTTTTATTGTATCATTTACCAGAACGAAAACCAAATTGGATCGTGAAGAGATGACTTTCAGAAATCGATGATAGTCTAGTTAACATAACTTTCAAAACGATGCATCTAATTGAGATACACCTGTATGTTTGAGAGTCTTGAGGTGTACCTTCCTGTATCCATAATGCGTGATAAACTCCACTTTTTGGGGATGCATTTTTGATTTGAGACTTCTTTCATAAAATAGAACAAGTTGTTTTTTTTTCTAATTTCATTTGATTAAGAGTATAAGGATAGACTTAAAGATTTATATAACAGTAAGGATAATGATTTATTTTTTTAGAAACAGTAATATAAGTAGTAAATAAGGTTTAGTTATCCAATTATGGGATAAGTATTTAAAACGTAAAAATATTGGAATAAAGTAAAAAGACACGACTATATAGGAAGTGGGTGAAAAGACCTTTTTTCATTGGCTGACGCTATATGTATTATTATTATTATTTTTTTGCAATGTCGAGGTGCATAGCACGACGCTATGAAGGAGGCGGCTTGACACTTCTGGAATCAGGTCGGGGTTGCTGTTTGAGTCGATATGATGCAAAACCCGAAATCGGCGATGAAGACAGTGCATCACTGAAGACCACCCTTGATGCATCTGAAATGTATTATACAATTGTTATTGAATTCAGTTGAAGTAAACTATTTTAAAAGTTCAACCTCAATGTCAATAGATGCTTTATTATTCCTTATTTTTTAAAATATCATTTTTTAATTACCTCATAAGTGGGTTCATTATTTTATGTCTGTGCACGGACTTTGTAATGACTGGATATATATAGGTATATGTTCTATTTCTGCCGGTATCTTAAGTTTAGAGTGTCCAGTGTTGAAATATTATTAAACGTATTATGAGACCAGGACATTTCATCTGTGGAGATTTTGATTGTATGATGTTGTGATATTTCGCTGTTCTTCACATTTTTTGCATATTGTCCAGGCGCCATGTTTCATTAATTTATTTTACAAATTTCCGGAGATACTATTTTCTCAAAGAATTAATTATATTTCTAATTTTCTTTCTTAATTTTTAGGTATTTTTCGCCTTCATTTTTTCTCGCCTATTTCCTTCTTTATTGTATCAGTTTTTTTTTTCAACTTAGGATTGTCATCTCATGGGTTTATCTTTTTCCTTCTAGGTATTCTTGGAATTGTCTCCTGAGATTCAACTAATGAAAATATAATAAAATTATTAGATTTCTCTTTATTGTTTTGATCAAGATTTATTGACATCAATTTGTTCACAAGTTTGTTACTGAATTCTAAATTTACCATTTCATTTTTAAGGACTTAGATGCTATACCTAAGTACATTTCTTGGTTTCGGTGGGCGGAATCGAGTTATTTTGCGAGTTATTTTATTGGATAGATTTACTTAAAAGTTTGGAGTTCTTAATGCTCGAAATGGCTTTCCTCATAGAAGGAAACAATTGTGAGCAAAATTGGTTATTTATTTTTTTCATACGGTGAGTTTCAAAGAGAATTGGACACTCTACCGGGATTTAGCATTGGCGGCCACAATCTTAACAACAAAAGATACGCAGATGACACAGTACTGATAGCTGACGCGGAAACGAAATTACAAAATCTCCTACAGAAGGTAGCGACGGAGAATTAGAAGAAGGGACTAAGCCTAAACTACAAGAAGACGGAGTGTATGGTCGTCAGTAAGAGGATGAACCCGAAATGCGATGTAAAGGTCGGGAACATTATAATCAATAGTTGGTTGGTTGGTTGGGTTTTATGGCATATCAACCACTGTGGGTTATTTAATGCCAAATCCAGTTTATATATATATGCCAAATATATCAATTTTAAATGCCTATTTTGTATGGAGCATTTTTAGCAAGCTAGAGCTTATTTGCTTGTACACTGTAAAATAATCCTAGATATTTTTGTTTAAGTGAAAAATTTCCATTTGATAAGGACAATTTATTTGCAAAATGGTAAAAGGTAGGATATGTTGTTTACACATCAGTCTACATCTTTGATAAGAGACCAATTCTTTTTAGAAAATCCAATATATTTTTTGGTTCAGTTTTTGCAAATAATTTCTTCATGTTCTTCGTGTTATAGAATTTTCTACGGATATGTACGAGATTTGTACATTCTATTAGTATATGTTTTACAGTGTATTGTTTTCCACAGGAACATTTAGGAGTAGGTTCTTGTTTTAGTATGAAAGAGTGAGTCAGTCTTGTGTGTCCAATGCGTAGTCGGGCAATGGTGGTTTGTTCTTTTCTTGTTTTAAGATTCAGTTGCCTTTCCTTTAGATATGGTGCTATTTGGTAGAGTTTATTATTGGTGTTTCTGTCCCATAGTTTTTGCCATTTTAGTGTTATTGTTGTCTTGATTTTATGTTTTAGGTCAGTGTATGGGATTTTGATGCTTTGGTCAGGTGTCATGTTAAGAGCAGCTTTGGCTAAGGAATCAGCTTTCTCATTTCCCTGGATTCCAGTATGGCTTGGGATCCAGCAATTATAATCAAGCAGACGCGGAAGTTTAAATATCTGGGAAGCGTCTTGGCATAGGACGGTAAGTGCGACACTGAGATCTTTAGGCGTATTGGGATGGCCAAGGACACATTCCAAATGTTGGGCAGAGTACTGCAAGACAGGACGATTTCTTTGGTAACAAAGAATACTGATCTGTTACGTAACATTTGTCCTTCTTTACGGTAGCGAATGTTAGACGATTTCCTCAAAGATGAAGAAGAAATTTGAGGCGACAGAGGTATGTTTTACAGAAGGATGCTAAGGATATCATGGACCAAGCGTGTGAGCAACGATGAGGTCTTAGGTTGCAAACAAGGAGGAGGCTTATACTGAATATCATGAAGAGGCAGCTGAAGTTTCTGGAACACATAATGAGGAAGGAGGGCCTGGAGAATCTAATACTCACGGGTGGAATAGAGGGAAAGAGAGACCAGGGAGAACAATGCGTGTCATACCTGGCGAATTTAAGCAAGTGGATGACAGAACGTGGTCTGGGGGAGGAAGTAGAGGGAAGGAACTTGTTGAGAGCTGCAAGGGATAGAGGGAGGTGGAGAGCCATGATCGCTTACGACCTGAAAGGACATGGCACGTAAAAAGAAAGAATAGAGTTTCAAAGATGTCTGAAGTTTTCGGTGAAAGGTGAAGTAAACTGGGTAACATTACAGTTGAAAATCTTAATTAACGCACGCATGCATATATTTTGGTGTGCATTAAGGTCATGACTTTTTGATATTTTGTAAAATAATTAATTCCCTGTATGAACTTTTGTTTAAAAAGAATGAAGAAGTGTTTAATTAAGTTTATTTTTTTTAAATGCCACACCCAACACGAAATTTTCAAAATCGTATACACACTGAAATGGATAAATTGTGACCATTTTATATTTTTAATTTCACGCATAAAAGTTGTTCGTTTTTGATGTTTTTTCGACTGCACAATGTAGTAAGATGACCCAATGCACTACACCAGAAATTTGGAAACGGCATAATGTATTACCTGGCATTCGCACCGAAACCTTCAATACGGACATTTCAGAGTGTTTGAGTGTTCATTAGAGGACATTTTAGAGGATTCGGGAAGAGTTGGATGAGTCTAATGGTGATTACGAATGTACGACGGCTCGGTAGAATCACTCTGATCGTATTAAGAAAAGAACCTCCGAATTTGTTGCTGAGGGTTTCAGACTCAACACGGAGGCTTACATCAAGTACGTTGAAAGGTAGTGCTGCCATGGATTAACAGGGTGGCTGCTGGAAGACACTTTGTCTGGCAACAGGATTCTTGCATCCTGTCACACAAGAAGAAAAGCCTAGTCATGGCTGTCAGACAATTTCTGCGGCCACATGGCCCCTTACATCTGGCCACCTAACTCCTCAGACTGCAACCCCCTTGAGTATTATATGTGGGGCGCAGTTGAGCGATAGACCAACAAAACTCCTTCTAATACCAAATATGAACTGAATGCAATGATTATGGCAGCATTCACCAACTTAAACAAGGAGATCGTCAAGAAGAGTTGTAGGAGATTCCGAAGTCGTCTGGAGGCTGTGGTTGAAGCCAATGGCGATTTTATTGAATAAATTTACTCTTTAGTATTTCAAGATGTGTTTGTGTAATTTTGGTTAAATATATCAGTTAAAATGAGATATCAGTCTATTTTAATTTATTTTTAATTGACTCATTTTATCAATCACACCCTGTATAAGTATAGTAGTAGTATGACTTTCTGGAACTTTCTTGAACTTTTTGAAACCTTCTAGAATTTCCTGGAGTCTTCTACAATTTTATAGAGTATTTTGCAACTTGTTTTGTTTATTTGTAAGTTTTTATGCTATGTTAAATGCGTTAAAAATTCGTAAGAACTATCCAATTACATTAGTAAATTGAAAAATAAATCTACTGTAGTAGTCCAATTTATACCTTTATTTTCGTATACGGTAAAATCGAATTTTTAGCTCGGGGTGACCTTTTTCCAGAACCAAAACAAATTGAATATCTTTTTCCTTACCTTTGAACAAAATTAAGTTAATCGATTTATGACTTAGAGGAAAGTCATAACCCTCAGCGTTAAATGTGCATATAAAGGAAAAAAGAAAAGAAAAATAGCATAAAAATAAGCAGTAAATTGCTGCTGATACGCAATGAAGAGTGGATAGACATGTGCACCTACGAAACAGTGATCATACTAAGCAAAGAATACATGTTTTTAATTCACAAACATTATCTATCTATCTATCTATCTATCTATCTATCTATCTATCTATCTATCTATATATATATATATATTAATGCATGTCTCATTAAATAATATAGACAAGTTTTGTCTATTTTAAGTATGTTCCTTTCATGTTATCTGATAAGCTTAATCACATTATCATTGAAAGTCGAAAGGAAAACACCATATTGATACATGTTTAAATACAATCTAAGCTTTCGGCTTACACAAGCCATCATCAAAGATGACAATTTCAATAAATCAAACAACACATGGACGAAAGAACAATGATAGTCCGCCCTTGCTGCATGAAAATTTCCAAGTAACGACAAACTCGTATATACAAGACGTGGAAGCGAAAATCGCGTCGCAGCTCGTGAAGTCACACAGGGCCATGCGAGAGTGAAGAACGAGAAGTATTAAGTATGGGAACCTGTTGGTATAAACCAATGGCTTCTGTTATAAATGATAGGCATTTAAAGATATTTGTGGAGTTTTCATAGTTTATTTTGTTCAGGTTAGATTTCAACTGTTTTATGTATAAAGCTTCAAGAATTTTTAATTTTTCTTTATTGTTTTCATGTTTAAGTATAGTTGTGTTTTCCACAAGGATTTTCTGGAATTGTGTAGGCGAGCAGGCATGTTGTTTTAAATGTCTAAACATGTTAGAGTTATCATTTAAATGTGATTAAGCTTATCAGACAATATGAAGGGAACTTACAATAAATAGACAAAACTTGTCTATATTATTTAATGAAACATGCATTAATGAAAAATTGCTGCCTAAATATATACACTCTCTCTCTTTCTCTTTCTTTCTCTCTCTCTCTCTCTGTGTATATATATATATATATATATATATATATATATATATATATATATAATGTTTGTGAATTAAAAACATGTATCAGCAACCTGCACATTAGTTGAAGTTGAAGCAGAACGAATAAGTTTAAAAAATAGGTAACAGGTTCAGAAAGGTCAATAATTTGGACAATTTCTCCATACGCTATGTCGCCCTACCAACAAAACAGAAATCTCTTGTACACACAAAAGAAAAATATAATAAAAAATAATAGAATTGTTCTGGAGGGAATATATATATATATATATATATATATATATATATATATATATATATATATATATATATATAGTCTTTGTGTGTGCCTACGTCTCTCTCTCCACACACACAATATATATATATATATAGTGTGTAAGTCTCTCTCTCCCCCCACACATTATATATATATATATATATATATATATATATATATGTATATAGTATAAGTATCTCTATCTCCACACGCAAACACACACACATATATACATACATACATACATACATATATATATATATATATATAGTAAAAGAGAAAGAGAGATGTGGAAAGAAAGAAAGACAGAGAAAGAGGCAGAAATCGAACGTAGTATACCTACTGTGTATCATTTAGAGTCGAAGAATGTGTTGAAATACTCAAAAAGATCGTATCTGATAAGAAATTTGCAAATACGAAAGACAAGACAAAACCCGAGAATAATAATGAAAGGAGACTAAATCTAATATTTGCTGTTAAATCTCGCCCTTCTTTTATTTTTTTTCCATCAAAATCGGACATTCGCAATATCCTCCCTTCAATCTCCACATACCCGCTGAGTGATACATTTGTGGTGATTAAAAAAATATAAGTAAAAAAAAAGGAGAAAACAAGATAACAAAAATATAAATAGAGATAACATGTGGATATTTAAGAATTTTGTAGGAGTAAGATTCGTTAGGAAAGAATTTGAAAGATAATTAAGTTGATTGAAAGAAAAAAAAAACCTTAAGAGATTTGTACAATTTTAACATTGAAGATGCAAGCAGAAATTCGTATTTAAAGTTTCAATGAAAAATAGTGATGAGAGAAAGATAGAAAGAGAGAGAGAGAGAGAGAGAGAGAGAGAGAGATGGAGAGAAAGAAGAGAGAGAGAGAAATCTAAAAAAACGAAAAAAGATGAAAAGAAATTACAGAAACCTCGAAGGAAGCAGAAACCAACATACATACATATATATATATATGTATATATATATATATATATATATATATATATATATATATAGATAGATAGATAGATAGAGAGAGAGACAGAATTCAAGAAAGAAGGGAACTCATATTTCACCAGATAAGTGTGTGTGTGTCAGTTAGTGAGAGAGAGAGATTTTTTATTTCGAAAGAAACGTAGAAAAAGTCAAAATGAAATAGAGAAAGAGAAAGAGAGAAAAAAAAAGGAAGAGAAACCAAAACTGGGTATTAAGAAACTGAAGACGAAAGAGCAAGAAGGATATATATATATATATATATATATATATATATATAACAGGCAGGATGTTTGTGTGCTTGTGTAACGAATGCACGGCCGCAATTTTCAACGGATTTGCACCAAATTTTACATGCACATGATCCATGTTAGCGGAAAGGCCAAGATCGCATTTCCCAACTCTCATCGATAGTGGAAATAATCGATTATTTCATGCTTCTACGGCAGTTTTCATGTAGTTTGCTGCCATTTTGTACTGGCCAGAGTGAGAGCCTATAGCTGGCTGCCAACGAATAGGCAGGAAGATTCTATTGGCCAGCGTGAGAACCAACAGCTGACTGACACGAATGTTAACTAGCATGTTAGCATGCAAAAAAATCGATAGCTGCATTCGTCACAAGTGGGAAAAATTTAAATCTGCATGGCACTTTACTCCAATTGGCTCATTCGCTTGCTTAAACTCAACTTTGATTCTGATTCCACAGAAGTGTGTTGGGTGCGAAAAAGTATTTGTTGTTAACATTCTTTTCTCATTCGGTTTTTCCAGTTACGAGTCCTTTTTTTAAAGCTGATCGTTTTGTGTTCATTTTGTGTTTTGTTTAGTTCTATTTTCGTAACAGATTTAATGTTTAGTATAGAGCTAAGAAAAAATTCGTAGTGTGAGGGCAAAAAGTAAGTCATGTAGCAACATCAGCACGGCAAAGGGCACTCCTTTAAAGGCAAGGAAGGGCAAAAATATTTTAAGTCAAGTGATAGCAATTGCTGTATGAGTCGTACGATTTTTGATTCAAGCACGGACAACGCCGGACCGTGCTGCTAGTATATATATAAAAGACAGACAGAAAATATGGGCATTAAGAAACTGGAGTATAAAGAACAGAGGAAACAGAGAGAGAGAGAGAGAGAGAACAAAATGGTCATTAAGAAACTGAGGAAGAACGATCAATGGGGAAATAGAGAAGAAAGAGAGAGAGAGAAAGAGAGAAAGAGTGAGAAATAGACATTGTTACGTCACTTCTCGTTTAGCATGGAGGAAGAATAACTGAACCCAACGATCTCAGCCAATATTTGAATTCGGTTCACCGATTCCTTTTCACGTTACGCGACTCGCACAGCCAAGACAGGAGAAGGGAAAAGGAAATGTGAGTGAGTATGTTTGTATGTGTGTGTGTGTGTGTGTGTGTGTGTGTGTGTGTGCACGCGCTTGTACGTGTGTGTGTGTGTGAGAGAGAGAGAGGGAGAGATAGAGATAGAGAGAGAGTAAGAAAGAGAAAGAGAGAAAGCACAACGTCTATTAACAGTCTGGATCAGAAAGAGAAAGCAGGGAATACATTGTGCTAGAGAAGGAGAGAGAATTAGAAACACAGTGGGCATTAATCAGAGATAGAAATCGATAGATGAATACGGGGGGAAAGAGAAAGAAAGGACATTAGAAAGAGAGAAATATGCATTGGTAATAAAAGATAGCGATATCTAGAGAAAGATGAAAAACAAAAATAGAGAAAGAGAGGAAGAATAAGAGAGAGATGGAGAAAATGAAGAAGAGAGAGGGAGAAATATATATATATATATATATATATATATATATATATATATATAAAGAGGAGAAGAAATAGAGAGTGTGTGAGAGAGAGAGAGAGAGAGAAATAGCAATTAACAGGCGGGGATAAAAGAGCAAGAGACAGACAACAAAAGTGAAAGAGGAAGAAACATAGGTATTAGCAGAAAAAGAGAGCAAGTAGTTATATATATATATATATATATATATATATATATATATATATATATATATACATATTAAGAAAGTATACGTGGCTTCTCATTATGCTATATATATATATATATATATATATATATAAGTTATGAAGAACTTGGTAAGCCGTATGGGTAATCCCAAGGAGGATGAAATCCTGAGAGCTCAATGTAAATAAATAAATATATATATATATATATATATATATATATATATATATATATATATCGAGAGAGAGATAAAGAGAGAGAGTGAAAGAGACAGAGAGAGAAGCAGGGATATTCTCAAGGGTAAAGAGATAGATGCTGATATAAATTGCGTGAATAAACACGCATTTCCTCATATTCAATTGATAACTCATTTTCAAGTCCAAAGCAAAAGGACGACTTAATGTTTCGCATTATCCGTGGGTCTCTGGTGTATTAAGAAAATTATGTAAATGCTTATTTGCTATAGTATGTGTGGCTGAACTTAAGGTGTTTCAATTAACTTAACCTCATGAGATCAGATTTTTGTAGGACGCCATATTGGATTAATATGCCTGCAGTCGAGCCTGAAAATTCATTGTTGTCATTGTTTTCATCACTATCTACAAATTGTCTTGAATGAATGCAATTCAACGTTCGTGCGTAATTATGATTCAATGAGTAAATAAGCTCCAGAACAAATACATTTTTCTTGTGTGGTATCTCGTTGTCCATGTGCTTAAAGTAGATCATTACACCTGGGTACTGGGACTGATGATATATACGTAGCGCAAATGTTATAGGCGGGGATAATGGATTCGGTTTATCCGAGTTCAGTCTCCAGTGTAGTCTGTTACGTTCAGTTTCGAACTATGGACTTCGGAAAATGCAGGAATCCAGATCGTCACCCCCAACTGCATTTTTTTTACTGACTCTGCTGTTGAATTACGAATAGATATCTTCTGCTTTTAAACAGCAAGGTAGACTGGGTTCTCTCGCCATGGATGGCAACCAGTCTGAGATAAAAAAAAAACTGATTTAAAATATGTGAGAGTTGCAATATTTTCGCGGCAATCCACGCATATTAAACAATTGTGGACAGCCATGATTATCTATGCCCAGAGGGAATATAGCATTTAAAAGGTGAGTTTGATCCTTACTAGGAGCCTGTGCTTGTGACTTTGTGACAAAATTAATGTGTCTGACCCTCCTCTTTACAGTGATGTATTATTTTGGAAGCTGCACATGGCATGCTATTCCTTCAAATTAATGTTTGTAGGTTCAATTATTGATTGCATCATCAAGCAGGCATTGTTCCAAAATTGAACATGGCTAACAGATCTTTCTTTCTTTCTTTCTTTCTTTCTTTCTTTCTTTTTCTTTATCTCTGTCTGTATTTCTGTCTCGATGTATACGTAATGCAATCATCTGTTTCGATTTATAGTGATGTAATTGCTATGAATGTAAGTAGTCGACAGGGATTTCTCGTTTTTCTTCCTTCCAGAAAATTAATGTTTCATTTTCTTCTGTCGATTTTAAGATATAGATCACTTTTTCGTGGTTTTTAGAACAGTAAATACTTGTACTTAAATATCAAACGAAGATCAACGTTGTAAATGTTACTGGGCTAACATAAATTTGTAGGTATAAAAATATTTTTATCTAATACACACACACGCACGGACACACACATCTATCTATCTATCTATCTATCTATCTATCTATCTATCTAAAACAAAAAATATTAATATACAACCCAGTGTGTCTGAAAATCTTAAATTTTTTAATTTCTCAATATTTTTTATTGTTCAACACACACACACACAAACACACACACACACACACACACACACACACACACACACACACATATATATATATATATATATATATATATATATATATATATATATATATATATATATTAATTTAAATAGAAAAAGACAGCTTTAAGGGCCCATTGGTTATAATTTATTTCCCCAGTTGTATGATTCGTCAAACCGAACTTTCAAGGGTGAAAAAATGTTTTAAACTTACATATGGTTTTTACACACTTTTGAGGGGTAGTTTTAAGTTTATGTAATGTGATATAGGGAGAAGGGACGACAGGTGATCGAAATGGAAAGGAGAGATAGAAATAATTTTAAATCTAATTTTATTAAGATATTTAAGAGTAAGGGAGTGGGGGGGGTTGGACTAGAAATTGACCTACTTAATAATTCGTCTCACAGGAAACGAGATAAAAAGAAAAAAAAGAAAGAAAGAATAGAGAATAAGAAAGTAGAGGGGGGAAGTGGGGTTTGAGAAAGAAATGGAAAAGAGTGTTTGTAAAAGATGAAGGAAAGCATTGCCTTGGGATTATCCATACGGATTACTAAACTTTTCATTAATTATATATATATATATATATATATGTGAGACATGTTTCATTGAATAATTTTGACAAGTCTACGGCACCTCATAACTTAGTTACCTCTCTGAAGCGTTACTCAAACTAATCGCGTTGAACTCAACGTTCTTCACAAAAATGTTAACTTTCAGATGAACACAGAAGTTTTGTCTTTGAAAATGATGAACGCTACAATTTTTATCTTAAAAAAAACAGCATCCTGATGATGACATTATGCTAATGTCGAAATTACTCGAAATAAACAATATGTATCAATATGGTAATTTTCTCTCTTCCTTTAATAATGACACCAAAGAACTTGTGCGTGAATATGAAAGGATCCAATTAAAAATAAGTAGACAAAACCTGTATAAACTATTCAATGAAACATTTCTCAATGAAAACATGATGCCAAAATATACGCAATATATATATATATATATATATATATATATATATATATATATATATATATTGTGTGTGTATTTAGGCAGCATCTTTTCATTCATGCACGTTTCATTAAATAATATAAAAAAATTACATAAAATAGACACTTGTCTATATTATTTAATGAAACGTGCATGAATATATATATATATATATATATATATATATATATATATATATATATATATATATATATATATATATATGTATGTATGTATGTATGAATTCTCTTCTTCTCCCTCCAGCTATCGGTAAATAGCAGGGCAGACTGGGTTCTATAGCTTTGGATGGCAACTGGTCTAGGAGAAGAACAACTCTGAATTCAAAACCTGTGGAGGGTCGTTTGGGGAGCTTGTGGCACGTATTGCACCAGATTCTCTGTATTCGGCCCTTCAAAAAGTGTAGCTGGTCCTGCACGAAACCTTCCCCACTATAATCAATTCTCATGTGCTGTTGTCGGGCTGTCGGTTTCCTGGGAACTGATCTGCTTGACCATCATACGTCAAATTTGGCGGGAGAGTCGAGCATATATATATATATATATATATATATATATATATATATATATATATATATATATATATATATATATATTGATACAAAGATCAAAATCTAGGATCAAGGTATCAAAATCAGGATTTAGGTATCAAAAATGCTTTTACAAATTTTGGGGTCGGATTCCTCACATCAAAACAAGGACAAAATCCATATAAACATAAATCCGCAAATCTTTAGTTTTTGAGTTGAGTTTAAAGAAAGTTTACGGCAGAAACAGGAACCCGCCTTCAAAGTGTGTAAAATTATTTTTGGATTATATCTTGGATTGTATATTTAACAGCGCCTACCGTAAACTTTAAACTTAACTCAAAAACGAAGAATTTGCATGTTTATATGTTTATATGGACGGTTGTGCTTGTTTCGGTGTGAGAAAGTCACCCCGAAAGTTTTTAAAAGTATTTTTGGTGTACCCTCTATATTGGTAATCCAAAAAAAAAAAGGACCTGCAGGTGAACACGAAGCCCATAAAATGATGCAGTGAAATATTAAAATGAAAAAAACAAAACTCATTTGAATGACAAGTGTGTTAATTTTTTGTATTTATTTCTGATATTAACTGCTGTTTACGGCCATATAACGTTGAAACATCGGTTTCCCGTGCTATTACCGAAGTTAAGCAACTTCTAGCCTTGTCATTACCTCGATGGATCACTGCTTGAGAATACTAGGGTGTGTAATCTTGGATGGTGTAATGAATAATGGCTCGCAGTTGTTAATCGGAGAGCCGAGTTCAAATTTTTGTGGGTTCATTATATTCACTTAGAAGCAAATAACATCAGGAAAGGTAATAATCCACCTGTTCTCCCCCAACTATGTGTTAATTAGTAAGACCTTTATCCCTATTATTACATCCCCCCAAATCCTAAAATATAAAAGTATATTCTGGATTTAAATAACCTGCAAAGGGTTGATAAACGAATTAAACCAAAATCATATCAATGGAAAATATGAAACTAAGAAAGCTTAATAAGTTGCTCTTCTAGATGTTAGTTTCTACTATACTGATAAGACGTATGTATATGTTTACGAGAAATTCACCTGATAAACAAATCATTTGTATCCCATAAACATCGTGTAATATTTTGAATTATTGCAAACATGATGCATCGCTATCTTTAAGATTGCAGTCGATTAATCTGATTGAAAGTAGCAAATATTAAATTAATCATTTCAATTTACAGTGTCAGAAGTATATAATCTATGTAGTCGCGAGACATTACACCGAGGTTTTTTAAGTAAAAATGTCTGCAATGCTGGAGAAATATTGAAGTTTGCTTCAAATTTCGATCGATTTACGCAGTGTAAATTTAAACAAATTTGAAAGAAATTAGTATAGTTCCGGATGTGGTGGGGGCGTAATGCTTAGAGACGCGTTAAATGTAATCTTCGTAGCGTGAGCAAGGGATATTTGAATTGTCTCGTTATATCTGATGTAACATGTCGTCGTTAAATATACTTATTTGAAAGACAACAGAAGGAGTTTCAGTGGCGCTGTCGAGATTTTGGCTGTAGAAGGTGTTTTGAAAAAATGTCAGTAGCTTGTCTCGTAGTTTGAAGATGATTATTTACACGATATACATTGTTCCAACTGTTGTCCCCATCTTTGTTGGCGTGTTCATGACGTTTCGACAGTTTTACTTTCCCGCCTTCTTCTGGTGACTGAAATTACGAACTGAATCCTTTATTTAGTCCACCGGGGGGGTTAGGTTGTTCTAGTTCCACTTGCCATGCCACTTCCAGATATTCCAGTATCAGTTATATACTTTAACTCAACTCTACAAGTTTTTTGTTCACCTCGGGTATTGTAGCCAGGTATTAAACTCACAACTCTTTGGGTGAAGTCCCCGGATTCAAGAAGGCCGTAGCGTACAACGGGAGAAACGTCGTGAATATGGCAAAAAAAAAAAAAAAAAAAAAAAAGAAAAAAGTTGGGGACAACAGTCCGAGCAATGTAAATAGTGTAAATAATAGACAGAAATATAGACAGATTTTGAAGGTGATCTTAGAAAATGTTTTGTTGTTTTCACGTGTATCCAATTAGCATTGTTTTTTAGGGGGTGGCAATGAAACGCAGTGGATTTTGGGTTTGTGCTGATAAAGCTAGACGAATGCTGGGGAAATTAATACCGTGTGTGTTGGAGCATGTTTCATGAGAATATTTCGTTGAGATCTAGTAGTCAGTCAGTTATGTGCCATGTCTTTCGATACATGACTGACGAGGCAGATTTTTTCCCGCAGTAGGTTGCCATTTCTTTCTGTGGTAGACCAGTTGCCATCCATAGCTAGAGAACACGGCTATTTGCCATCCAAGGCTAGAGAACCATGTCCTGCTATTTACCCATAGCTGGAGGGAGAAGAAGTGAATTAATACCTTTCCCAATGATATTAGCATGTTAGTGAATGTAACGGGATTCGAACTCGGCTCCCCGATTCCACCACCGTGCCTCCTATTAGTGTAGCAGTTCTTTTGAATTCTTGAAGCATCAGTGAGTCAACAGTCGTTGAATTAAATCACAGTTATTTTTCCGAATTGTTATTAAGTCTGTAAGAGACACCGCAATAGTTTAAAATTGCCCTAAGCTAGAAAGACTTGAGTCATTGACTTTTTCCCGTGTGAGTTGTACTTCTTATTAGCAAATATTTTCCTGTGTACTTTACTTCACTATTCCTCGGATATTTTAGTGGAGTCTTGAAAAAATTAACCGTATCCTCTCTGTTTATCAAAGTAGTAATTTTTAATTACTTTCAACCTTTGTCAAGTCGATATATTTTTTGTTTTTTTTTCCGTGTTAAAATGCATGACTGCAACTCAATTAACTTCGAAAGCTTTACCTGTATTTTAGCCTCCATTAACCAGTATTACTGAATGTTTGGTTTTCAGCTTCGTTGGTATATTTTTCTGTTCATGCGCAGTGAGAATTGTTTTCGCTAGTTTACAGGAATTTCACTTTAATACGTGATTTCTTTTCTTTTTTCTTTTCGTCTGGCTTTTATATATTAAGAGTTAAACATGGAAATAATTTTTCTAAACTCGAACCTTCCTACCCGAAAAAAAGGAGAGGCAAAAGGATGGTTTTTTCTTTGACACCACTATTATTATTATAACTACCTTCAGTTCTCGACAATGTTCATTGTTTTAAAAAGCGATTAGAATTATTAGGTTGGTGCAAAAATAATGACGTAACAATGTCGTTTTTTGACGTATCTTTTAACGTCAAAAAACGACATTATTACATTATTTTTGCACCAACCTAATAGTAAAACCTAAACTTATAATGAAAGTGAATCTATATATTAGGTTGGTGCAAAAATAATGACGTAATAATGTCGTTTTTTGACGTATTTTTTAACGTCAAAAAACGACATTATTACGTCATTATTTTTGCACCAACCTAATATTTTTGTTCTTGGGAATTGACAACACAAAAAACAAACATTATTTATATATTAGAATATTTATTATAGTATTTATTTATTATTTTGTTTATTGGAATAGTTGGCAAAAACATCGTCTAATTGCCAATTGATTCGAATTTTATAAAATGGTAAATGTTATAAATTTTCATATAGTTGTTTTAAATATTTTAATAATTTAGTAAATATTTATAAATGAATAAAAACTGTCTATATTTCAGAGATGAGGTATTATGTACATTATTTACATTATTCGGACTATTGTCCTCATCTTTGTCGCCATATTTATTACAACGATTCGGGCGTTGTACGCTCTGGTGTTCTCCGGGTGGTTGGAATGTCGAACTGAACCCTTTATTTCGCTCGCTGGGGTAGACTGTTCTATTTCCACGCGCCATGTTTAATGGATGTCAGTTAGCAGTTATCTCCTGTTATATCCCCTCTGAAAGTTCTCCACTGCCTTAACTCACAGTCTTTGGGTCCTGTCACTGGATCTAACTAACGCCTTTATCCACTTTGCCATGTGTCCAGTGAGCGAAATAAAGGGTTCAGTTCAACATTCCAACCACCCGAAGAAGGCTGGAGCGTAAAACCGCTGAAACGTTGTAATAAATATGACGAACAATAGTCCGAATAATGTTAATAGTGAATAAAAACTGTTTTTATATTTATTTCTTTATAAATTGGTAAGTGATAAATATTGCATTGCATTAATTTTAATTGTATTAGTTTATTTAGAAAATATTTTTCACGTAACATTCATAAGCAAATGCACAATTTTCTCCAAATGCAAAATATGTTCAACTGGCAGAAAAAAAATATTTGCCAAAGGGAGAAGCAGAAGCAAATTTGTACGAGTTTGTCGAATGAAATTTGAATAGCAAATCACCGTTTTTAATCCGAAATAAGCAGCCAGAATTATGATTTGGATAAATTGGCTCAAATGTTTAAAGGAATTGAAAGAATTATTTTTTGTGCTGCAAGCTGAAGGGAGAGACGCTAACTCAGATAAAATTGTGCACAAACCAATTTCCTGCTACGTAATAAAAGAAACATTTCCGAAAGAACTATTTTTTTCAAAAAAGAAAAAATGGCGGAGACTAGAATTCTTTTGTTCACCAATAGTCAGAAGCCTTGTAATGCTAAAAATAAAATCCAATATAGGCTACTGACGACTGTGTACAGAATGATTTGCTGAGTGGCCTTATTGTGTAGACAATGATTGATGCAAAGAGATAAAACACATTTGGTCGGGCACATGAACCTTTCGACTGGAACTAAGCTTGAAAAGTTCTATGTGAACAGAAACATCGATTGTTGATATAAAATGTGAAAGGTAAAAAATAAATGCCAATCAAAGGAGTAAAATATTTTGTCTTAACATGTGTGGCTGGAGGATAGCAAAATAAGAGTCGATAGAAAACAGGCTTAGAAGAAATAAAAAATATCACATTATGCGAAATTCCATGGACGGGGTGGGTAAGTTCGATGAAGTCTTAAAGAAAATAACGACTAGAATTCTTTGGACACATAATTGGAAATGAGGACTTGGAAAATGTAACTCTAAGAAGACATATCGAGGACACGAAAGATAAGCCACCCACGTAACGGGCATGTTTGAATGGATAGGAGAAAGGGGGACGGTGACCTTAGCAAAGGCAGAGAAACTGCTAAAAGATATGAAATTTTGGAGAGTCATGATCATTCATGTCCTCAAGGGATGTGGCACATAGAAGAAGAAGAAGAAGAAGAAGAAGAAGAAGAAGAAGAAGAAGAAGAAGAAGCCAAACTGGAGAATTAAACCTATACTAGTAAATTGGTTTTCTTAACCAGAGCAATCAAACAAACAAGCAAGCGCCGACTCATATATTGATGCGTTTGTAGCCGAGTATTAAAATCATGTTATTTCAACCACAATGCACTCTAGACAATTATCCACTAGACTCCGCCTCGCCGTTGCAAACTCAAACTGGCCAGCACAGACGCAAAAATTCTTTCCTGCCAAAATAACAAGAAAATTAGCCTTCGTATATGAATGCTGATTATCTTTAAAGAAGACCAATGTAGATTTTACATGATTATCTACAATCTTTAAGAACATTCCACAGATAAATTTATTTTGACTGTGGCTTTTCTCTCTATTCTTTTTTTTTTCATGGTCTATTACTTTTATTCCTTTTTTATCTATTTCTTTCACTTATCATTTCTTTTTTTCTTTCTTTCTTCTTTCTTTCTTTCTTTCTTTCTTTCTTTCTTTCTTTCATCATCCAATTCAGTATAGCTTTTATTTTTCCATCAATTTCTTCACACTCTTTCTTTCTCCATCCATTTCAATATATCTTTCCTTTCTCCGTCAATTCCCCATACACTCTTTCTTTGTTGCTTTGTTTGTTTGTTTGTTCTTTCTTTCTTTCTTTCTTTCTTTCTTTCTTTCTTTCTTAGTGCATATCACTACTATTGTCTATGTTAGCTCTTATTTCTTCTAATTTTTCTTGTTGTCGCTTATCGGTTTTCTTCCTTCCTTTCTTTCTTTCTTTCTTTCTTTCTTTCTTTCTTTCTTTCTTTCTTTCTTTCTTTCACTTTACAGCGTCTCTCGTCCCCCCCATCTCTCTCATCCTCCGTCTTCTACTTCATTTCTTACTTCTCTCTCTTTATGTTTCTTGTTCCTTCTCGGCGTTACTCACAAACTCTTTTCTGTCATTCATCCCCTTTTTCTTTTTTGCAGTTTTCTTTTCTTCCTCTTCATCTATATTCTCCCTCCCCCCCTCTCTCTCTCTCCCATTCTTACTGCCTTCTAATTTTCCAGTGTCATCTCTATTTTATCAAATTTTCTGACGCCTGTTCTGTCTCATACTCTTTCCTCTCCAGCTATAAAGAAATCTCGTTCTCTCACGGCACAACAAACTGAATCGTATTTTTCTTTCATCGGCTCTGATATTATTTTTCTATGACGTGACGCTGCTTAAAAGTTCAGCGAATATAAACGAAATTTATTTGTTGGTCTCTCAAGTTATCCAGAGTTGTCCGTGTCACACCAGACATTTTAAATATCACCGAATCCCACTTACAAATAAAGAACCTTGTTTTCTATTCATTATCCTTTCGCGATCCAAGTTGTCTGATCTCTTGATTGGTTAACTCATATTAAGCGTTGTTGTCGTTTTTTTTTTTAAATCCACACTTTAACGCAAGAAATATTTCCGGGGAAAATCGTTTATTTCGCAATGGCAAAACGTAGCTGGTGTTTGAGCACATAAAAAGAAGGAATTCAAATGTAGATTTTCAAGTCTAGCATAGTTTGCACTTGCAGGTTTGGTGCAAAAAAGTATCTCGTGACGTTCACTACTATCTATCTATCTCAGTTTCTTCGTTATCTATCTATCTATCTATATATCTATCTATCTATCTATCTATCTATCTATCTATCTATCTATCTATCTCAGTTTCTTCGTTATCTATCTATCTATTTATCTATCTATCTATCTCAGTTTCTTCGTTATCTATCTATCTATCTATCTCAGTTTCTTCGTTATCTATCTATCTATCTATCTATCCCAGTTTCTTCATTATCTATCTATCTATCTATCCCAGTTTCTTCATTATCTATCTCTCTATCTATCCCAGTTTCTTCATTATCTATCTCTCTATCTATCCCAGTTTCTTCATTATCTATCTATCTATCTATCTATCCCAGTTTCTTCATTATCTATCTATCTATCTATCCCAGTTTCTTCATTATCTATCTATCTATCTATCTATCCCAGTTTCTTCATTATCTATCTATCTATCTATCTATCCCAGTTTCTTCATTATCTATCTATCTATCTATCTATCCCAGTTTCTTCATTATCTATCTATCTATCTATCCCAGTTTCTTCATTATCTATCTATCTATCCCAGTTTCTTCATTATCTATCTATCTATCATCACATGTTTCATGAATTCCTAAAGGTATTTGTGCAATGTAACGTACACCGAAATCTGAAAATGTATTAAACTAGCGAAAGATGGTATTTATCAATCCACCCACGGGGATCGAATGTGGCTCAAGGCCTTTTTAATGTGGGTATCTCTGAGCCCGTAGGCCCAGCCAAAAATAAATAACCATCCAAACCCGCCGAGGCGGGCCAGTTCCGTCAACCTCCCCCAACGAAACCCTACCCTTCGGCGGAGTTTCGTCCGGGTTCCTCTCTGCAAGCAGAGAGTTCGACAGACACCCGACCCGGCAGCTCACAAAGCGCAGATACTACACTTTGATCCTAGCCACCGGGCCGAGCGGGTATTCTTTTTGTAGATACATTAATTATACTACATTAAACTAGCGAGAGATGCATTCCAAAATTTAAGCCAAGTACTGAGAAACAGTAAAAATCCTTTACAAACAAAGAAAAGAATGATGGATTACTGTGTAATATCTCCACTCATACAAGACAGTGAATGCTGGGCAATCTTTCCACAGATGAAGAAAAAACTGGAGGCAACAAAAATTTGGTTACTGAGAATTCCATGGGCGGAGCGAGTAAGCAACAAGGAAGAAAAAAGTATACTGAGAATCAGTTGAAACATCTTTGAAAACCCAATGAGGAATGAGGCCTTGGAAAAAGTAACCCTCACAAGCCATATTGAGGCAAAAAAGATATCGCCGTGAGAAAACTGACAAGGAGTGTAAGATTAGTCCCAAACTATTTCGCCTATTTGAGAGAAGGCTTAGATTACCCACTATAGCCTCTTTCGAAGAGATGGAACGTTGCAAACCTGGCGCTATATTATCGCTATTTCTATGGCGAATGGTCTAGATCAGCTCCATTCTTTACTCCAACTAATTCAAATCTTTACATCTATGACACTCCATGCTACTTACAAGGAGACGAATCAACCTCATTTCCTTCGTATTCTAACTGTAAGCATGAATTTAAACTCAGACAGAATTTTTACCAAGAATTTTTATCATTTGAACATATTGTAATATATATATATATATATATATATATATATATATATATATATATATATATATATATATATATGTGTGTGTGTGTGTGTGTATGTGTATGTATATATAAACATATAGATATTATTAATTCAACGCGTTGAAGTTAAAATATATATTTTTATATGTATGTATTATTTATATAAGAAATAAAATATATATGCTTATATATATATATATATATATATATATATATATATATATATATATATATATATAAGCATATAGATATTATTCATTCAACGCGTTGAAGTTAATAAAATATATATTTATATATATATGTATTATTTATATAAGAAATAAAATATATATGCTTATATATAAATAATAATAATAATAATATATATATATATATATATATATATATATATATATATATATATATGTACGCAAATATATGGATATAGATCCGACAGTATGAAGAAAAATATACGGAAAAAACAAACAAAAATCCTTATATGCAATTATGCTGTTTTAATGTTAATATAATGTCAACGTCGGACGTTTCGGTCTAATAAACCACCTTCAGGACATATTCATTAAATATAATTAACATTATCAATTCAACATGACAAAGACGATGGACATAAGAACAAGACTTATCCAAACAGATAACTGAAAGTTTTATAAGATCACCGTTCCGTTTAAACATGCTCACGTTGTCGTCACGTGGACGACGCTGTGAAATAGAATTCTTTTCTTTTTCATTTTTCATTCAAAATACTTAAATTTTAGGAATACGTTTTCACAGCGTAGCCCACGTGACGACAACGTGACCATGTTTAAACGGAACGCTGATATATATATATATATATATATATATATATATATATATATATATATATATATAAACATAGATATATATATATATATAAACATATTTTATTACTTCAACGTTATTTTAGTGGATATTTGAGTAAACGCACCGTTTATTTATTAAGCAGTTTGATAATTTTTGATAAATGTAAAATTGTTTTATTGACTTTATTACGTATTTCAATATCTTTAGATAGACTTCTTTTGAAGTCATTCTGAAAAATTGGATAAGGATTTACCTTAAATCCAATTCAAAAAAGTTGTGCGAATATTTTACTTTCAACTCGTTCTGAAAAAAAAAAAAAACAACAACAAAAAACGACTCGCTATTTATCTTAAATTCAATGCCAAAAATCCTCGGAGAATGTTATAAACAAATTTTGTCAAAACAAGAATATTAAAAAGAAAAGAAAGCAGCATAAATTAAGATAACTGCTTTTTATACAAAAGTCCCACAAAGTTGTTTTTTTCATATCGACCGTTGGACATCATCTTAATGAAAAAATATTACGGCTTGATATTGAAGCACACACAAAAACAAATATTTCTTTCATTCTGATCTAACGAATGCTATCTAAAAATGGCGAGACGCGTAATCAAATCAATAAACTGTTTTGCGTTTGTCAATATTTATCTGGATACTTATATCCTATTTATACACACATTATTAAGCAGTATATTTATTTATTTTCGCCTACTAGGCTGAATATTCAAGAAATTTTATCGAAGAAAAATATGCGTTCTTTGGTAGGATTATAAACTGCATCCCACTAGACTTAAAAGACATTCTTTATATCTGACTCAAATTAAATTTGTCGTCCACAGAGCACGTCGACGATCAAGCAAAGTTGAATAGTGCCTTATGAACGCAAATCTCTCTCACTCATGAAACATTCATTCACTGGAAGTAATTTTTAGCCATTGATCTGAGAAAGAGTTTGTATACAGTTGACAGTTTAGATATTTATGAACGGGTTTGGCACCGTGAATGATGACATTCATAGGAAATTCCTGATCTGACGGGACTATTTAAGAACATGACTCGAGTTTTCAGATTTATGGGAAGTATGTAAACCACTGCTAATGGTGGTCTACTTAGACAGCATATTACCCCTACTTACAAAAGTGTCCAACGTTATTATGAAGATTGGGACATGCCTTTTAGTGTTCATAGTTACGGTATATAACACACACACGCACATACACACAGAAATGTAATGCGATAGATAAATTGTCGTTTAAATTGCTCAAAAATTAAAATAATACTGTTAGATATAATTATAGAAAATAATTTGACATATATTTACCAAAATTACACAAAAATATCTTGAAATATTAAAGAGTAAATTTATTCAATAAAATCGCCATTGGCTTTAACCACAGCCTTCAGACAACTTCGGAATCTCCTGCAACACTTCCGGATGTTCTCCTTGTTTAAGTTGTTGAATATTGCCATAACCCTTGCCTGCAATTCATCTTTGGCGTTGCAAGTAGTATTGTTGATTTCTCGCTCATCTACGCCCCAAACATAATAATCAAGTGGGTCTGGGAATTAAGTCGCCAGAAGTAAGGAGTGATGTAGTCGCAGAAATTGTCTGACAGCCATGACAGGGTTCTCCTGCTTGTGTGGTATGGTGCAGTCCTGTTATCAGACATAGGTTATTAACTCATAGCATCTCTACCTCATCAAGGTATTGATGTAGGCCTCCGTGTTGAGTGTGGCCTCTGTGGGAAGATGAATGGAGGCATAACGTCGCCATTACTAGTGATCACTCCAAACACCTTCGTAATCACTATTAGACTCATCCAAATCTTTCCAAATCCTCAGCGCCGTCCTCTGATTGACAGCTAAACACTCTGAATTGTTCATATATATATATATTAATTTCAAATAGAAACTTTGATGTCGGTAAAGATGCACTTTTTAAAAGAGAAAATCACTTACACGAAAAGTTTATGAGTGCGCAATTTTGATTCTTGCAAATAACTCCTTTATTAAGGTTCGAATCTTGCAGGGTAGCCCATATTTTTCTTTAATATGACTTATTGATTATCCAGGTCGGTAGACAGAAATAAACAAATATATACTCTTTTAATAAATATACTGAGCGTCTACTCACTTATGGGTATCCACGAAAAATAACGTTTAACGAAGAAAACACACACATACAGACACACATATATATAATTTTAGATAAAATATAGCCAAATAAAAAGATTGAAATATTCCTAAGTAATAATTGGTTAATATTGCGCGTGCGTGTTTGTGTGTTTAATCTTACAAATATTATTAACTAGCAGCATGGCCCGGCGTTGCCCGTGCTTGATTCAAAAATCGTACGACTCATACAGCAATCGCTATCACTTCACTTAAAATATTTTTGCCCTTCCTTGCCTTTAAAGGAGTGCCCTTTGCCGTGCCGATGTTGCTACATGACTTACTTCCTGCCTATCTCACAGTGAGAATTTTTTTTACGCTCTATACTAAACATCAAATCTGTTACGAAAAAAGAACTAAACAAAATAAACACAAAACGATCAGCTTTAAATAAGAACTCGTAACTGGAAAAATCGAATGAAAAAAGAATGTTAACAACAAATACTTTTTCACACCCAACCCAGTTCTGCGGAATCAGAATCAACGTTGAGTTTAAGCAAGTGAATGAGCCAATTGGAGTAAAGTGCCATGCAGATTTAAATTTTTCCCACTTGTGACGAATGCAGCTACCGTTTTTTTGCATGCTAGTTAACATTCGTGTCAGTCAGCTGTTGGCTCTCACGCTGGCCAATAGATTCTTCCTGCCTATTAGTGGCAGCAAGCTATTTCCTCTCACTCTGTCCAGTAGAAAATGGGCGCAAACTACATGAAAACTGAAGTAGAAGCATGAAATAATCGATTATTTCCACTATCGATGGGAGTTGGGAAATGCAAAGTCAGTCTTGGCCTTTTCGCTAACTTGGAGCATGTGCATGTAAACTTTCGTGCAAATGCGTCGAAAATTACGGCCGTGCACTCGTTACACACACACACACACACACACACACACACACACATCCTGCCTTTTATATTAGGTTGGTGCAAAACTAATGACGTAATAATGTCGTTTTTTGACGTATTTTTTAACGTCAAAAACGACATTATTACGTCATTAGTTTTGCACCAACCTAATAGATAGAGACTTTTATTTACTCATGTAAACTCACTTTATTAATGGTTGTGTATTTATTCAAAAGTAAAAGATATATTTATATCAGGTGTTCCAAAATAATGGAGCTATCTAAGATTTTATACAAATCCCTCCGGGTTCAGCATAGTCGAAATCTTAACGATGTTTCCGATATTCCCAGATGTTACAAGACAATATCTGGTTGTTGTTATTTAACGATTGTCGTGCCAATTCGTCATGAGGATAAACAAACTAAACTTCATTTGTCAATAGACAACGTAATTCCACGAGACAATATAAATTGTGAAAGATATCTTCTTACTAAGTATCGATTTTTATAAAATAACAAATGTTTCCAATAATTTAATTAATTAATATTGCTTAGATGAATTGTTAAAGATAGCGATAATATTTTAAAACAGCAGGCTCTGGACATTATTGGAAAATTTCACTTTTTCAAAACTTCACTTGTAACAGAATGAATAATTGAAAAGTAGTAAACAGTTAGGGCATAAGCCACTCAATCAATTAAACTGATGCCCCCCCCCCGGCCCCCCCGCAAAAAAAAACTGTACGATAAACAAAAGATTCTTTCCCAGATTTTAAGATTTGACGTCATTAATTACTCTCATCTCAATCATCTCAGCCGTTTCTCCTTTCCAATGTTTCTCTTGATTAATTCTCTGCTTTTCAGATGTATTTATGTCTTCAGACGAGCTGTTTCATTAGTCTGCAAAAATTTTCTAAGATCAAATGAAATAGCTAAATGAATATTGTCAATTTAACAAAGGCGGCGACCCTTCAGCACCTGCCGTTTTAAAATATTATCACTGTCTTTAAAAATTCGTTTAAGCAATATTAATTAATGAATTAATTGGAAACATTTGTTATTTAATAAAAGTCGATATTTTGTATGATGATATCTCTCACAAGTTATGTTGTCTTGTGGAATTAAGTTGATTCCTTTTCTTTTCAATTTTCTTGTTTTGTCAAAATTTATTTATAACATTCTCCCAGGTCATCTGCATTGAATTTAAAGGTAAATTCCAAGCCAATTTTTCCGAACGAGTTGAATGTAAAACATTCAAACAGCATTCCTACATTGGATTTAAGGTAAAACCGTATTCAATTTTTCAAGGACACAGGACATAGTGGATAAAGGCGATAGTTAGATCCAGTGACAGGACCCAAAGAGTGTGAGTTCAATACCTGGTTAAGGCGGTGCAGAACTTGGAGAGGGGAATTAAGAGGAGATAACTGAAAACTGACATCCATTAGACATGACACGTGGAAATAGAACAGTCTACCCCAGCGAGCGAAATAAAGTTCGATATTCCAACCACCTGAAGAAAGCCGGAGGGTACAACGGCCGAAACGCTGTGATAAATATGGCAACAAAGATAAAGACAATAGTCCGAATAATGTAAATAGTTGACATAATATCTCATCTCAGAAATATAGACAGATACTTTTCAGAATGCGTTAAAAAAAGCTTATCTAAAGATATATATTATTCAAGTTTATATACGCACACCTCATGTTATGACAAAAAAATGTCCAAAATGTGCATCTTTGCTTTTGAATTGATGCTTTCAGCAAATGGCTAGTACATAATTACTCATATAAATTCATATTCTACCCATATTTTAGGCTGTAGAACTCTTTATAGTGATCAGAGGTACCGTTTAATCTCGATGTAACTGATTTAATGTGTTAAACAATATAAATATATGGTAAGACTTCAGAAATTTTCTATTTTCAATAAAAGTCTATTCATTTTATGCTAAATGATTCCAGAAAATGTAAATTACTAGTTTTAGACCATTCTGTAATGCATACTAAACAGGTTTGTATCCGCTTACACTCTATTCAAAGAAAATACACAAAGTACAACAGTTAAGTGTTTTATTTTATTGTCGACCTTTTCATAGAAACTTTATGCCTTTATCGCATTTATAATTTTATTTAAGAATAAAATAGCAATCGAAATAAAAAGTAGAATAGTTTAACGCGTTGGTTGCTTTGTTATGATCTCTACATATTTTGGGTAAATTTCACTTTTTCGAAACAACCTATGTAACTAAACTAATGAGTAGTGAAGTGTAGCAAATGGCGAGGATAATGTTTCCAATCTCAATGGCGTCCTTCTAATTACGTCTTACAATGTGTAATTGGTTTTATTGCTTAGACACTAGAGCGTTACGCCAAAAATTCAACACTATTAATTAAATAGGTTAATGGAAAGACAGCAAACAAAACAAATAAAAAAAAATAACGTTTTTCTTTGTAGAAAAGGGTTGCAGACAGTAAAGTATATCATATGTGAATGAAATAAGCAGGGTCAAATGGAATATAAAAGCAAACAAGAAAAGATAGGAACAGCTCTTCACTAAGAACTGTGAAAACAATACGAGTTGAAGCCATGTAAACAAATGACATCGACTCAAACCAAAGTCTGCCATAGAAAATTACAAGAAGATTCTCAAGGATTTTGTGATCGAGACGAACTCTTCTATCCAATTAATTTCACCATTAATATTATTATCGCTCTCTTCTATAATAAAACAATATATGTCCCAAATAAAAATTCGTGATTTTTTTTATTGCGAGCCATTATTTGAGTCATTATTACCTACGATTCTATGAAGAATAATATACCAACGATAATAAAAAACAAGAATAGCTTATCTCTTTTGACGCAGAAATCTGATCTCTCGATATTTTAGTGTTGTAACCTAGCGAAGGTTACTGAATAGAATATTCACACGAAGGTTGGTAATGAACGATAATACTTAGGACAAGAACAATACATATAAGATTCAATAGGGCGTAGAAGAAGTAGTCAACTGCTAGAAGTAAGTGAATTACACAATCAATCTCCAACTGCAGGATATCTACCAACCGCCCCACGCGGTCAGATGTGGCACAAGGCCGAATCTAATGTAAGGTATCCGAGCTTGTAGGCTAGGACAAAAATTCCCCGTACATCTCATATAAAACGGGGTCAGGTAGCTGTTTCCTGAGACGAGACTCTGCCCTTCGACAGAGCATCGTCTGAGGAACTTCTCAGCCCGGAGGCAGAGTTTGACCAGCACATCTGGAGACGAATCTCCAAATGCAGGATATCTATCAACCATCCCACGTTCTCAGGTGTGACACAAGGCTGAATTTAAAAAAAATTCCCTGTAGACCCCATATAAAACGGGGTCGGGTAGCTGTTTCTCGAGATGAGACTCTGCCATTCGACTTAGCCTTATCTGGGGATCCTCTCTGTCCGGAGGCAGAGACTTTGACCAGCACGGCTGGAGGCGAATCTCCAACTGCAGATCAACATACAGTATTTACTACTGTATTTATGTGAATGGGGACATACCCATTATCGTTAGTAAGTATGCTGCAGAATTTAGCATTTATCTCGGTGCTTATCGAAGAAACTTTGGCCATGCGTGATATCATGTATGTAGGGAAAAGGTTAATCATCAATACGTGTGGAGTGAAATAAAAATAGTAGACAAAGGATAACACTGGAGAGTCAAACATATGAAAGAATCAGTATGCTAGGTTATCTCCTTAGTAGGCCTTCCATAGAAATAAATACGATATGAGAGCCGATAATAAAGAAAGATAAATGACCGTAATATTCAGTAGCAAAATGATGCATCGGTAAATGCAGTCAAGCGTGAAAGCAGCGACAGTGGTTTTAGTTGCAAGCAGATTAGGTTTAAGAGTCCTACACTCCGGATTGTCCCACGATACAATATCCTAGTGGATTAATTGAGAGTTCAATCTTGGAGTGCTGACTTAGACGCAGTGAGCAGTACTAGACATCAATGGATATATAACTAATAGGTGTTAAGTCATCTTGACAGAGCCTTTAAGTGTGTTGGCTTTGTACAGGCTGTTTATCAGGCCAGATAATGTGCTCTTTCACAGAAACTTGTAACTAATGTCCGCTCAGCATAGTTGCAGAATAGAACACAGGTGGGCTCTGTGTGTGTTGAACAAAAAAAAAATGTGCCTGAGAAATTCAAACAGAGCAGAAAGAATACTTTTTGTTTCCTTTTATTAAGGAACTAGCAGTAGAGCCCGTCATTGCCCGGGGATGTAACAGTAAGAGATAGATCAAGTATCGACCATCATAAAGACTGAAAAATAAAATTGACAAAGATTATTGTTTAAGGTTGGTCAAACCTAGACTCAAACAAAAACATTGTTTTCAATCGTTATGAGTCTACTGATTGAATAGAATTTTATTATAAACAATTGTCTTGTAAATGGAATTTTTAAAACATTCTGAATGTAAAAATAAAGAAAAAAGTGTGCAAGACAATAAGAAACACTACCTGCCAAAAAAATAAGTGAAGTTTCGTTGAAATCGGTTGAAAAATGTAGAAAATCCGATCCCATATATAAACGAACACACACACACACACACACACACACACACACACACACACACACACACAACATGGGTTTTATAATAAGTATAACTCGATATGAGTTGACCCCTTTCATTCTCGCACAGCGATGGCTCTTAATCGTGTTTTCAAATTGATTTCGTGCAAACACAATTGTATTGTTCGAATTTTTGGCGCGGTCAGAACCACCGCAAGGTAATTTTATGTAGTCCTGTGAAGTTTTGTTGAAATCGGTTGAAAAATGTAGGAAATCCGATCCAATATATAAACGAACAGAGACACACAAACAACCTGGGTTTTATAATAAGTATGATTAACACTATTCTTGGTGTGTTGGTATTAACAGGTCTACGAATAAGTATTAGTTACCACCATCATTATCATATAACGCTATTTCTGTGTGAAGCAGAGTGTAAACTTACACGTCTTATTTATATTTATTAAGAAGTTCAGTTCCATTTAGACCAATATATATATCTACCCGTGCGTGGCCAGGCTGCTTTTATCGATCTGTCTATATTTCTGAGATGAGGTACTATGCACACTATTTACATTATTCGGACTATTGTCCTCATCTTTTTCGCCATATTTATCACAACTTTTCGGTCGTTGTACGCTCCGGCCTTCTCAGGGTGGTTGGAATGTCGAACTGAACACTTTATTTCGTTCACTGGGGTAGACTGTCCTAGTTTTACGTGCCATGTTTAATGACCATCTCTAGACAAGACGGAAGCTGGTTTCCCCTTAGCACAATAATCGACTGCTTTTGAATACTTTTGTCTGTCTGATTTCACTCACAAGGCCTGGGTAAGTCTGTGGTTTGGTTTTCTGGCACCTTCCAACACACGCAGGGACCATCCTCCACCCGGTATGATATAATCTGGGTCAACATTTAAACTAACCGTTTAGAGTGAGATTCGAAAACCGTGTCACCTTGCCTGAACGCCTTCACTCTAACCACTTGGGCACTGCCCACCATGAAGAAATATTAGGAGAAGTTTATGAATAGTTGATTATATTGGATTTCAGACAAAGTATCAGATTAAGTTTGTGATTCGATAGCTTAATATTAAAATTTACAACTAGCAATTATTTTAAAGGTGAAAAGTTATCATGTCGATTTGTGCTGTCAACTTTTTTCTTTCCCTGGAGTATTTGCCTATCTTTTCATTATATATATATATATATATATATATATATATATATATATATATATATATGATGTGTCTTGACCTCTCTGCCGTGTCCTACCTCCTGGTCAAACAAAGCCCGAATAGTTTTTTTGAACATATATCTTTTCCGATTTTCGAAATATACAGGATGGTCCGAAAGTACTGTCATCCCTACATAATATAATTTTCTATTTCAGATGGCTGATACGAGCTCTACAGAACTTCTCGATGTGTGACAGCGTCAATGAAAGTGAATAAACTGAATTGAGTACATGTGCTTCTCATTACTTTTTGGTAGGAAGTGACAAAACTTTTGGAACTCCCAGTACATATCTTCTCTTGGTTTACCTTAGGGTACAAAAAGTATCCTAACACAAACAAAGAAAATTTTTTAAGAAATTGATTAATTCCGACATATTTTTAATTTAGTTGTTGAAACGCTATTTTTAGTGGATACTGATATTTGAGTAGATGATTTGTTTCTATTTATTTAATAAACAGTATATTTATTTACATCTACCGGCCAGAATATTAGAGAAATCTTTTGTACGAAAATATGCTCGAAATAAGCGATTATCAAGCGATGTCCTTTCTAAGAAATATTGATATTATGGGTTGTTTAGTTTAAGAAAAATCTATTTTAATTTCGGTGTTGTTGGGTTTTAACCTCTCTAGACAGCATATATATCCAATATATGTTACTTACAAAGTCAGGTTAAGTTTAGTTGGGTAGGGCTGGCTGCTAACAAACGTATACTTCCGTTATTGAGTCGTCTGCGTTTTCAATGAAAAAAAAAATTGTCATTTTTATTCATCAGCCTAATTCATATTTTTATACACAAAGATCTTCTGAAAGAATCATTTAAACATGTGTAAGTCATATTTGTAATATTTAAATTTTATTAATTAAATTTTATTCTTACAGATTTAATCTATCATTCGACTTTCTAATAACTAATAGACTATACAGTATTTTTACAAATAAATTTATTAGAATTTAATTAATAATTAATGATCAAATATAAAAAGGTATGCTTCATCTCTATTCTTTCTTTATTTATTGAAAATAAATTATTATTAATTATTAGTTAAGGTAACTATTTGGCAGTGCCTACAAAATAGCTATTTCATTTCTTTGATTTAGTAAATTTTTATTTTTAAGAAACTTAATAATGTATAATTTTTCATGTATGCACAAAGGACATGGGCCCATTTAATGATCTAGAAGCTGTTGCTTTCTTTATCCATTTTACTGTTGGTGTTTTATTGGTTTCTTTTAAGTACCAGAAATATTAAGATAGGGTCGTTTGATTTCGGTATTTATTATTATTAAAGAACGTTTGATTTTGGTTCCACCTTCTTTTGAATTCATTCTGAGTGCATCCAATGTAGAATTTAACTATGTCTTTACATTCATTTTTTTATTTTAGGATCTATATTTTTGTGATTTATTATTATTTATTTTTGTGTTTATTTAAGATATTAGCATTATATTTTTTAATAATCATTACTAAGTTTTCAATACAACTGTAACTTAATTTTAGGGTATTTTTATTAAAAATTGTACTGAGTTTATTATCTCTAGGAAAATATATTTTCCTAACTTATTCTTTACCATTTGGTTGTAAGTGGGCGTATACCAAATGATTTTTCTATTTTTCTATGGTGTCCATTTTTATTTTTTATATAACTTTTTGGACATTTATAGCTACTATTCTTTAGAGCTTTATTAAAAAAATCACTAAGTTCATAGGAGATTTTCTCATTTGATGAATTTGTACGTATTCTTTTCTCGATAGATGAAGGTATATGCTTAATTATAGACGGAGGATGATTAGATTTAGGGTGTATATACAAAGGATTAGTATTGGGTTTCTTGTAAGGTAGATATATACTATTCATTAAATGTAGCGTTATATCAAGGACCTTAACTTTTGATTTTAGTATTTACAGTAATTTTCAAGTTTAGGCATTTAAATTCTCTATATACGTTTGTTAAAACACAGCCACCTCTAAATTCAAATAGATTTTCCTTAAACTAAACAACTCATAATATCAATATTTCTTAGAAAGCTTTTCCTAACATCGCTTGACAATGGAACGAGACTATGAATTTTAATTAAATTTATAAATTTAGTTTCAGTTTTGAAGCATGGAAATTTTCTGTGCCGCGATAGAATCGTATTTTTAAATATATATTTATATCAAGCGAAATTAGGTAACTTTTGATGAAAATGATTTACATTTGAAATGTTTTTCATAAAAAAATATCACGGATAATCTGAAAGTCACTCCCGCTATCTTCTATAGGATCACCTATTACATTATCCTGATCTGAAAAACTTACCCTTTCTTCGTCATCAAAGATCTTCTTCCATCAAACATCTTTCTCTTCAATTCTGAGTCTTAATTGGTCAGAATGGACACTTAGGATTTTTCCATTCTTTGATATAATGGTCGTGTTATATCCCTTTTCATGGTGAAATTAGCTCCATCACGACTGGCTACTTTGCTCTTTATATGCCAGATCTTTTCATTTGTCGAGTAAGATATTCTTAATGGAGATCTTATTAGTCACGCCATTAACGCAAATGGGATTTGTAATCTTCTGCATGTTGGGGTCACTCTATAACTAAGCATATGAAAATAGGTAAAATCCTATTTGCCAGTCCCATTACAGCTGGTATTGACTAGAGAAGTCATTTTGTGTATATAAACACGCAGAAGCACACTGAAGAAGACATCTTTTGTTCTAAGGCAAATATTACCGAAAGTTCCACTTTTCTAACAGAAAATAAAAACGAATAATGGCCAACGGTAGTGTTGAACTAATTATTGTAATGTGAGCGTGCAATATTTTTGCGGATGATGTAAAAGTTTCCTTTTAAAATGTGTTCAGTAATTTGGCCAGCCATTTTATTGTTGCTAAGGCTATTTTAAGATGTGATTGTCTTTTGTAGTGGAATGTTTACTGCACCTGTTGCTCGGGTGAGAATGAATCTAGAATTTATTAACTTCTTGCTTCCAAAATTATTTTTCGCTATTAACTGCTATTCTCGAATCTGAACAAAGTCAAAAGTGTTGCAGTCTATTATTCCACATATATTTCTATACTAACATTCTTCATCATGTTTTATATGACGTGTACCTTCAGCATGTGAGCGACCATAGCTCTTTACAATTTTCCTACTCCTTTTTTTATCTCTAAGCAACGTTTGACATTTTATCATCCTATATTGTCCGTCAGCAATCTATTCACGCAAGCTGATTAAGTAAGTGGCTCGCTGTTTCCATTTATCACTCCATTATATAATAATTAAAAAAAAAAATTCACCCCAACCAAGCTGATAATGCCACTAAGATGCAAGGGGGTTAATTGGAGTGACAGAAAATGAAAAAGACTTTCAAAGGAACCAGAACCTAACTCCTAAACAGGAAACAAGGTATAAACTACCCCTGTTCAAAAGGCCAGGGCAGAGTATGAACGTTATTGTCAGTATTATATATTCAAAGCCGCCCGTCCTCATAACATTTTAAACTGTTTCTTATATATGAATATCTTTCTAGTTATGTCCATATCACGTTAAAACACCAGCTCCCGTGCGATCATCGAAGTTAAGTAACGTCGAGCCTGGTCTCTTTCTAGATGAGTGACGGCTTGGGAATACCAGGTACTGTAAGGTTAGGTGCGCCATTGTTGTAATGGATAATGGCTCGGAATTGTTAATCGGAGAGTCGAGTTCCAATTCGAGTTGAGTTCGTTGTATTCACTTATGTACAAATAACCTTGGGAAGGGTATGAATGCAGCTTTTCTTCCTCCAGCTATGGGTTAATTAGTAGAATCCATGTCACCAAATCATTGTTACATAAAATAAAAAAACCTTATAGTCTAAAAATGTTTTCTGGCTTTAAATAAACGGAAAAAGGTTGATAATCCCTGAATTAATCAAAACAATCTAGTGTCAAGTTTCTTTAGATTTCAAGTTTCTAAAATATTCTGTCCGTGGTATTCTCAGCATCCACCTATCACTTCGGGTCACTTCTTCATCTTAGGGAAATTGTCCTGTACTTGCTGCCATACAAGAGGATAGATATGACATAGCCCTTAAACACTCTTTTTTTTTTTGTTTCTAACGAAAGATTCTAGTGTATTAACATTTTCCTTAGTTTCTGGAAGGTACTTTTCGCGATTCTCATGCGTTCGTTTTGGTCACGGAGCCATGGCTGTTGATTCTATTGGTGGGAACCCCCCACCCTGGCTTTAGACTTAATTCTAGGGAGCCCTCCGCCCAACGATACCGTGTTATCCCTACGCTGCTTGTATACATAGCTATGGAGTCCAGTGTAATCCACTGTGTTAGATGGCCGTTAAACTCACAAGATAGTTCATCAAACCCCTTGACAGGTTTTGTTTTTTAGTCTTCTGCATGTCTTAACATTCTCCTCACTAGAGAACTCTTTTGGGGTGTTAGATGCCGATGACACGACTATGTGACAGATAGTACTGTGTTACTACACGTTACGCTTTATTTCGTGATCCAAAATAGTCATGACATTAGACAGTTCACAAACCAATGCGAGTCTCTGGAGACTATAAAAAATAACAACGATCCTTTTGCCTCTGTACTGAGACTTTTCGGTTTTTATCAAATCGGAAAATGCAAATTCCAAAATGCAAATACATGAGAGCTATTGACCTCGTCTTCGTTGTTGTGCCCGCCAGTGATCATCAGGTGTATGTCAATACGAGTAAACTAGAGGGAATTATTTAATCTATGTGGGTAGAGCCTCCATGTTTAGGGATAATTTTTCGTACTGCTCAGTTATTGCTTTAAAAAGGTACTAGAGAAATTATCGCAGTTAAATCAGTTCCATAGATTTGGACATGCTGGTTACTTTTTATTTCATATAAGATTTGTTTTGCGGGTTATTTATTTCATATAAAATCTGTTATAATATTAATAATTTATAATATTTATTAAAATTTCAAAAATACTATAAAAATATTAATGTTTCTTGCAGACCTTTATGCTTGAACTTTGATCTAAACACTGAAGTGGTTACGATTTTTCAGTTAAAAATGTGGTTATTAGAATGAGAAAGCAGTTCAGGAAATGCGTTATGGTGTAATGGATAACGTCTTGGAATATGAAATCAGAGAGCCAGGTTCGAATTCCTGTCGGTCTCGTAACATTTATTTAGGTACAAACACCATTGGGAAAGGCATGAATCCATCATTTTTCCTCCATTTATGATCATAAAAACAAAACAGACTGGCTTCTTATTAGGGCCAGAAATAAAGACAGAAAGAAGAGAAATGAGTTAAACAAATATATTAACAGAAACAGTAATACAAACATATACAAACGAGAGTGTTACAGCAAGAATGTTCAGCCCAACTGTCAGAGCTGACAGCTGGAAACTTCCCTCTCCAAAAGGTAGTACCTGCTCGTATTTATGGCTGGGAGAGTTCTTGCGTGCGCGGGTAAATCACCATAATAGTTCTATAGCCTTGGTTGTCAACCAGTCTATCGCAGAAAGAAACGGCAACCTACTGCGGGAATATCTTCTACCTAGTCAGTCAGTCGTTAATTGAAAGAGAAATGATCAATCTAATTATCCAATTGCGTATAGCAATTAATTGAGTGAAACAATTTATAAAAAGTCATCTACAAAACATTTATTTATAAAAATCACAAAAGAAAAGCATGGAAAATTAATAACAGTTATTGAAAAAAATCTTTATTAAAGCTGAATATGCAACGACGAAGCTGGTCAGTACGTAGATGGGTGATCAGTTTGGGAATAACAGGTGCTGTAAGGTTGGGTGTGCGGGTGGTGTAAAGATTAATCTCTCGGAATTGTGAACTGGATAACCGAGTTCCAATTCCCCTTTGGTTCGTTATATTCACTTACACACGAATAACCTTGAGAATGGTATGAGTTCACCTCGGGGAATTAATAGTATTTCATGTTAGTAATTTGTAACTATTACATTCTGTAATGACTTATGTAATGCAGTCAGTTATCCCTTGTGATCCAATTGATAGCAATGTTCTGATATTTTCGAACGTAAGACCTGTTTATGCGAATGGAGCTCAGTGACTAAATCAGCGGGCTGTCAAAAAATAAAAAAATTAAAAAAATTAAAAAAATACATAAAAAAGAGCAGAAAATTGCCTTTGCCTCTATGTTAATAAGCTTGTATAGATTACGGTGCACAGTTTAAAAGTAAGACTTGGAAATCATGGGCGTAATTACAAGCAGAAAAAAAAATGTCGGATAGGTGAAATTTCTTAGATGAAAGTTCACGTATCATGATTAATAGATCCAGTTAAAAGATGGCTTTTGAGCCCGTGCGACAGAACCTCCAGATGTTCATGCAGTTTGTATGTGTGGTTGAAAGTCCCCGAACGTTTGAATAGCTCGTTTATATTCTTCTAAGGATTTGAGCTGTCTGTATTTTAGGAAAATCTATGAAAAAGTATAAAAATGTTTTCATTTCTTCCTTAAAATATGGCTATACATGCACATTTTTACGTTGATCTAATTACAGATATGCATTTTATACTTAATTTAAAAAAACGTGTTTGTGTATATCGTCTAACGGATTTCATTGAGTTTCTTTTTGTTTATATTTTTATCATTAGTGTTATTAAGTATCCCACATTTTGATAATAGACCATCTGAAACTATAAAAATGTTTTCATTTCTTCCTTAAAATATGGCTATACATGCACATTTTTACGTTGATCTAATTACAGATATGCATTTTATACTTAATTTAAAAAAACGTGTTTGTGTATATCGTCTAACGGATTTCATTGAGTTTCTTTTTGTTTATATTTTTATCATTAGTGTTATTAAGTATCCCACATTTTGATAATAGACCATCTGAAACTGAAAGTAAATGTATCATGGAGGACCCAGCCATTAAATCATTTTCTAAACATTTTCCTCTCATTAAATTGTTTTCTCTTTTAATTAAAAAACATTTTTTTTAAATCTAAATTATGGTCAGACTCATTATGGGGAGCAGCTAATGCATTTAATTGTCTTGTTTTGTAAAAATATTCTTTCTGTGTCCATATAATATTGCATTTAAATTATTTCAGGTTACTCCCATGCATTACTTGTGGAAATTATCACAAGCGATACAGTAAATTTCCCCTTAAAGGTTTAAAGTAGTATTATTACTAGCAGCATGGCCAGTCGTTGCCCGTCCTTGATTCAAAAATCGTACGACTCATACAGCAACCGTTATCACTTAACTTAAAATATTTTTGCCCTTCCTTGATTTTAAAGGAGTGCCCTTTGCCGTGCTGATGTTGCTACATGCCTTACTTCTTGCCTATCTCACACTGAGAATTTTTTCTAAGCTCTATACTAAACATTAAATCTGTTACGAAATAAGAACTAAACAAAATGAACACAAAACGATCAGCTTAAAAAAAAAACTGGTAACTGGAAAAACCGAATGAAAAAAGAATATTAACAACAAATACTTTTTCACATCCAACCCAGTTCTGCGGAATCAGAGACAACGTTGAGTTTAAGCAAGCGAATGAGCCCAATTGGAGTAAAGTGCCATGCGGATTTAAATTTTTCCCACCTGTGACGAATGCAGCTATCGATTTTTTTTGCATGCTAGCATGCTAGTTAACATTCGTGTCAGTCAGCTGTTGGCTCTCACGCTGTCCAATAGAATCTTCCTGCTTATTAGTGGCAGAAAGCTATTGCCTCTCACTCTGGCCAGTAGAAACTACATGAAAACTGCCGTAGAAGCATGAAAAAATCGATTATTTCCACTATCGATGGGAGTTGAAAAATGCAAAGTCGGTCTTGGCCTTCCCGATAACTTGGATCATGTGCATGTAAATTTTGGTCCAAATCCGTCGAAAATTGCGGCCGTGCATTCGTTACACACACACACACACACACACACACACACACGCACACACATCCTGCCTTCTATAGATAGAGATTATTATTATTATGTTTTGTATTAAGTCTTTTATTGCTTTATTGTTCTGATTTGTATATTGGGACTGGGTAAATACCGGGTTTATCACACTTCGAAGGAGTCAAGCGGTCCGCCGCCTGGCTCGCGATTTTCAAGACCTCTGTCTTCAGGCAGAGGGCGACTCAGTCGTGGTTCTGTCTAGCCACGGAGACTCGGCTGGGAAAAACAGAAAAATTTTACCCGATCCCGCAGATTAGGGGACTGGGTAAATTTTGACAATTATCCTGAGTGGACGCGCTCAAGTTCCACACAATAATCTCCATCTTATGTCGAATCTCATCTCAGTGGTGGGACTGGGTAAATTCTGACTTCATCAAAGGCCGTCGAAGTCAGGCGGTCCTCTGTATGGCCCTGACTGTCAATGCTCTGATTGACAAAACTCTCAAGCAGAGGGCTAATCGGTCGAGGTTTTAATTAGCGACGACAAGAATTATTTGGCGGTGGCTGGGAAAAATTTGACTATTCGCTCGAGTGTGGACACGCTGTGGTTGCCGAAAGTAATCTCGACCTTGTGTCACATCCCATCTCAGTCGTGGGACTTGGTAAATACCGAGTTCATCAAAGCTCTTCGGAGACAGACTATAAGCTTCCAGGCTCAGACTATCAAGGCTATGTATCTTTTGGCAGGAGCCATCTCAGTTGGGGTTCTATCTTGCGACAGAGAATAGACTGAGAAAAACAGACAAGAATTGTACCAGATCTGCGCTGCTGGTTAAATTTTGACAATTGGCCCGATTGGAAACGCTTGGATTCCCCACAGAAATCTCAACATTTCCCCTCAGTGGGACAATTGAGTAAATAACGAGTTCATCAAAATTCGGATAAGACAGGGGGAGGGGTTTTCTGCGTGGATCTGATTGCTAAGACTCTCTGTCTTCGGGCAGATGGAAACTCAGTCGGGGCTTTGTCTAGCGACAGAGACTCGGCTGAGAAAAACAGACAAGAATTATACTCGATCCCGATGTTTTAGGGGAAAATTTTGACCAATGACCCTAATGGAAACGCTCCGGTTATCCACAGAAATCTCGACGTTGTGTCACATCCCAACTCGGTGGGGGACTTGGTAAATACAGAATTCATCAAAACTCAAATGGGTAAGGCGGTCCGCTGCCAGGTTTTGATTATCAAAACTCTATCTTCGGGCAGAGGGCCACTCAGTTGGGGCTCTGTCTACGGACAGAAACTCGCCTGAGAAAAAACAGATATGACTTGTACCCGATTCCCCAAAGGAAGTGGCTGGGTTATTTTTGACCATTGACCCGAGAGGAAACGCTAGGGTTCCCAACTACATAGTAGTTTATAGTCATATCCAACACTATCAAAAGTAAATATGAAGCAGGATCGAAAGAGTTGAGATTTCTAAGCTAATAGAATATATTACTAATACACAATCAAGGCAAAAGAAAACAGTTATTTTTACAGATGCATTGTTTGCCGTTCTGGAATTTTGATAAACGTGGATTTCAAATTCTGGGATTTTTCTTAATTCTCTCCCTCTCTTGTCTCTGTCTGTCTGTCTCTCCATCTCTCTCTCTCCATCTCTCTCTCTCTTTAACTCTCTCTTTTGCGGATTAACATATGAGATTGTCAGCTTTACAACTACTGCCCATTATTTAATATATATATATATATATATATATATATATATATATATATATATATATATATACAGCTCAAAGCATCCCCCATTAGTGCTGTAAATGAAACAAGGAAACTCAGTTATTCTGTAATGAACCAATAATGTATCAGGCGAAACTTGTTATTATTTTAAGGCCTACAAAATGAAGTTAACGTTGAAAAAAATGCACAGCAAGTAATTAATATTTCATTTTGCTGCAAAATCAAACAAACCACTTGATGATTAAATATTGATTACCCACAAGCATTTTTTGGGGAAGGGGGTTCTTTCATTGTAAAAAGAAATCAGTTACTCTTATACATAAAAGAAAAAGCTAATTAACATCTTGTTATCGACAGAAAATAATTACTAAAATTGCAAGAATTGATAATTTATATTTTTTGTTTCCTCTTTTCAGTTATCTCAATATTTCGGCCGATGTTACTTTAGAATTTGATGAAACCGCGAGTTCAAAACAGAGTAAATCCCTATGCTTTTTTTTTCTTATAAATCCACGAAACAAAATGAGTGATATGTGCGAAAAAGGCGGGAATGGATAATTTCGGTCCCAGAGGGAAAATTAGATCTATGGCTCTTTGCATCTCTACTGACTTCTATGTTGTAGCCCCGTCTATCTCACTAGCATCTACTGTTATCATAAATCCTTCTGCTGTGTCAACTGTGGCTAACAGTCCTGGCTGAACAGCGATATAGATTGTTCAACTGTCGAAATCTCTGTCTTGAGCAGAGAGGAACCCGGACAAGGCTTTGCCGAAGGGCAAAGTTTCGTCAGGGGAGATAGATAGGACCGGACCCGCTTATGCGGGTTCTACGGGAATATTTTTGGCCGAACCTACAAGCTTAGAGAACCCACGGTAAACTCGGCCTTGTGCCACATGCATCCCTCGTGGGGAGTGGAGGCTGTTAAATATTAACAGCCCTGGCTGTGTCCTACTTGTTAACTTCTGCACCGACTGCTTTCTCTTCTTTTATATACCATGTTAATTCCCTATTTTCTCAAGTCCTCTCTAGAAGGTGGGAAGAGACACAAGGCCGGTTTTTATGTGGGGCGTTGTTGTGGTAGGATCCACCTAATTTGCATAGTGGAGTACCGACCATATAAATATGGTTGGTACCGGGAAGAGAGGGGGAGGAATCAAGGGATTCAACCAGAGACTCTGCCCGACTGCGACTCAGTCCACACATTCTCCAGGAACGGTATTCCCGGGAATATACAAAAGACTATATGTAAATATTGTGTACACTTTCTTGTTTCAATACATTTTGTTCTAAGTACATTTTGTGTTGCATTATTATTCCATGCATTAGTCAAGTTTCAACAGGCGTTTTCGAGCCCACAGACATGGGGCAAAAATGCCCCGTATACAAAACTCACTGATGTAGTTATATGTGAGATTAGACTGCAGATCATTAGCAACTCCCCAACATTTAGATTTTCGCTTTTGATCGGATGAAGACTAAACGACGAAATGTATATTTAGAAGCATACTTTCATGAATGCTCTTCAACTGTCAATAATTTGAAACTTTGTCGGAAATATATACCCTACTCTCTTCTTAAAAAAACAAAAACAAAAAAAAAAAACAAGCATTCATATTCATATTTTGTTAAAATTGTTAACCAAATATATTTATCGATGCGATAGGGGAATTTCTACGGATATTTTATTTTTGAAGAACACGTAATAAGCTTACTTAATCATTAACTTATGAATTAAGGAAACAAGGAAAACCGTTAAATTTTCACATATGTATAAATTTAAGAAGCCACTAAATGATATTGACTAATAGTCACCAGCGCACCGTGTTTAACATAGTTTAGTATAAAGATATATGTGTAGTACCTAATGAGGATTGAACTCACTCCTGTAAGAATGATATGGGAGACAAGCTCGTTAACAAAAACTTAAAATCAAATAACTTCAAGATAATCTTTTTACAGTAGTCTTCACCCTGTACAAGGTCCGGGGCCACTCAAGGTAGAGTGTTACGTTAGGGAGTAGTTTATATGGATAAGAGGGGAAGATAATGGGTTACACTAGACTTGAACAGGTTAAGATTGTTGTGAACTCAGAAACATCATCTTGGAAGTTTGTTCCACAGGGCAGTGGTTCCAAAATAGAACCTGTTTGAGTGGAATTACTTCTCGCCGATGGATTATGGAGGGAAAGTGTGTGGTTTGCAGTAGGTCAACCGATGTCGAATATCCACAAAATTTCAGAAATAGAATCTCTCATCCATTAAATACCCGCTATCATGCCACTTTTCGGTCTGTGATAATTATATCGCTTTGTCATAAGTAGCCTAATCGGTGCTTGTACTGACGCGTCTAAACACAAATGATATATGTCTTGGTATTCTCATGACGTCAGTGATGGCTCTACTTATTATAAACCTTACGAAAAATATTTCATGACTTTTAGCACGTCATTGTATTTCAAGATCTATTTAAGCGGTAAATTTTCTGTTTAGGCTGTAGCAGTCTTCGGCCTTATTTAGGTTCATTAGATAAACTTGAGGGATTTTTCGAAGGGAATAACTTGTGCTAACTCAGAGATAGCCAGAGAGTGAATTTATGTAATAGTGACAATAAGAAAATTAGAGCTGTGTTAATCTAAAGAATTCATTAAATAATGCCAGATTCCTTGAACACCCTTAACCAAGGTCCATTTTAGGTGGGAAGGATGTTTTATTGGCAAAATTAAGAAAATATATATAGCGATTTAGTAACCGTATCACTGAAAGATCCACTATGTCTTCCTAACTGAACAATGTTGAGAAGAAAAAGATCATTGACGCCTTTTGTAATGGTACCAACATTCAGACTCTAGATTCCATCTTCAAAGTTCATTCAAGAACAATTAAGAGAACGATGAATAAATTTAAAAAAAGAGGAACAGTAGAAAGAAAAACTGGATCAGAAGGTCACAACAACAAGCAGGCTCATCATTCCAACTTAGAGCTAAATTCATTCTTATTGTTCAAAGTAGAGTTCAATAGTGTTATTAAAACCTCGGAGAAGCGTCATTTAATACTGTTTATTATAAACAGAGCATTTACTTAAATACTTGTATCTATAACGTTAAACATGAAAATGTCTTTAATAAATAAATTGTCGGACTTTGTCCATTTCGTAATATATGACGTCATTTGTTTACATTTGATACGCCATGAGCAGTTATGAATATTCGAGATTCATGGAAGATTGAAGTTTATAAGCAGTAAATTCGACCTACCGAACGCTTCTTTGTAGCCTAACGGTAAGGGACGTCAGCGTAAATGACGGTTCCGTATAGGATGCAGGTTCGAATCCTGTCAAAGAACGAATATTTTCTATGAAAATTTCTCGGACATTCAGGCCGGTAAATGTTATTTAATACTGTTTATTATAAACAGAGCATTTACTTAAATACATATAAAAAGAACGTTAAACATAAAAATGTCTTTAAATATATATATGTATATTTAATATATATAGGTATATATATATATATATGTATGTATGTATGTATGTATGTATGTATGTATATATATATATATATATATATATCTATATATATATATATATATATATATATATATATATATACTTACAAATATAACCATGTTATACCCATGTTATATTTGTTAACTTTCCTGTTTGAAACAGTTAGTCTTTCAACTATCATTACATTGTTTATGTATGGAAATCACTTTAAATAAAAGTTACTTCCACAGCAACACGCGCAAATGTATATTGTTATATAGACAATTTTGATTTAGAGAAAAAGATTACACAATTGTAAAGATTTGAGCAAATAGTTTGAATTGTTAGTATTCATTCTGCGCACTAGGCGATAAACATGACATATAAGTTACTGCATATTATCATCTCATGAGAGAAATGTATGACCCAGTCTCCTTCCTCGTCAATTCATCACAAGTGATTGATTTGGTTTGTTTGTTTTATGGCCTATCAACACCCCAATGGGTTATTTAATGCCAACAAGATTTTTATTGCTGGTAATATTTTCTCTCTCTCTCTTTTTTTTTAAATGTATTGCTGCTTAATATTTTTTTTAATGTATTGCTGGTAACATTTTTTTTTACAAAAATCTATTTGTTATGATCCAGGTTAGGGCCAAGGAAGAACAACACGAACACAAGAGTAGAAATAACGAAGGTATATTACACGAAATAATAATACAAGATGTCGAAGGTGTTAGTATGACCGTCAGTCTGGTTTGGAGTGAACTACTATCGGCTCGACTCGAAGCAGAGAGTTCGACCGTCAAGCCGAGAAGCTCGGCTTGATTCGGTATCTAGCCAACACCCCCCACGAGGGTTGCATGTGGCACAAGGCCGAGTTTAACGTGGGTTTCCCGAGCCCGTAGGCTTGGCCAAAAAATGACCGTAGAATCCGTGCATGTAGCACAAGGCCGAGTTTAACGTGTGTTTCCCGAGCCCGTAGGCTTGGCCAAAAAATGCCCGTAGAACCCGTATAAACGGGATCGGGTTGGTCAACCTCCCCGAACGAGACTCTGCCCTTCGGCGGAGCCTCGTCCAGGTTCCTCTCTGCTCAGAGGCAGAGAGTTCGACCGTCAAGCCGAGCTTCTCGGCTTGATTCGTCCCTCTGTCTTGAGAGGCGTAGTATACATAGTGTTAGGAAGAGTTCATTCTGTAGTTATAGGTAAGGATCCATGACACTATTGTTTGGTAATTATTTTTTTCAAAATGTATTGATGGTAATAATTTTTCAAAAAATGTATTACTGGTATTAAATCCTGGGACCCTAACAGGTGCTACCACCCCGGGTCAGGGTGACATGCGAACATCAGCAATTAAGAGGTAGTACCACGCTCTTCAAAACCTCCTTAGAGGCCTTGCTGCTGGATGCAGTTTATTATTATCACAAATAAACAAAAGCTATAAAGCTCAGTATTTGTTTCATTGCAATAATCACATAAAAAATACTTCATTGTTCAGCTCGATTCTCAAAATTACCACGGGAAAAATAATTGCCATAAAATATTTATAGGAAGGCAGGAGGAACCCACATCACGGTGCTGGAAAGTGACTGAAGTTGAGATGTCAGCCCAGGACCGATAAAATTGCATAGCCTTCTGATGGTAGGTACCATTCCGATGGTAGGTACCATTCTGATGGTAGGTAAAAATAGTTCTCTATAATGACTAAAAATAGCAGTTACGTTTCTTGGGGCACTAAAATTTACAATTACAAAATTTACGTTTTCATCCCTGATTCCAAACTGATTCTTTTGCAAATTAAAATAAAGGAAACGCCAAAATTGAATAAATTACTACCTTTCGCCATCTTGAAGCCAGCCTTGTTAATCTGTTTTCAAGATATTAATCATCGGTCTTGAAAGGTGTCCTGGCCGTTATTAACTTTGCCAAGGCATCTGCGTTGCGCGGATGCCCTATTTAAAGTTAGAGTCATCAATGAATAATGCTCAGGATCAGTAATCTTGTACAAACCAGTCTAATTTGACGCACAGAATATAATAGTGATTAATGAAATAATTCTATTTTATTTATTACGGTAAGCAGCTTAGTTGGAATAAAAACAGTCTTCTTAATGTTTCGTTGGGGATCTGCAATTTTAGCTAATCGGCATTTAACCCCTATCCTTGTGGGGTTAGTTTAAATTGACAAGTTCGTTTTTCTACTTAATTTTGACCATTTTGCTTAAAGTTCTTATATTTTTATTTCAGCTAATAAATTGGAAAGGGTGCAACGCGCGAACTGTGTAATCATCTAACATGATACCTTGGGAATATGTAAGTTTACAACTTAGCATTTGCTTTGCTCAGTGGGCGAGAAGAGACGTAGGTTGTGGCAAGACAAATCGTGGCTGCTACGCCACGACAATGCACCTCCTCACAATGCCCTGATCATTCACTAGTTTCTGGTCTAAAAAAAAAAAAATTGCTGCTGTTCTCTGTTCATATGATCTTCTTCCGTGTGAAATTTTCTTTTCCCCAAGCTCAAGGGGATCATCAATGAAACAGATTTTGACGTGGAACACATCAAGAAGGCTGTAACGACAGAGATGAGGGGCATCCCAGAAGAATCGTTCCGGCAGGGCATAGAAGCGTAAGAGAAAGATAGAAAAGTGTAATAGACTCGAGGGAGGATTACTTTGAAGGGGACACCATGTGATTTGTTGTTTGGAATGGAGATAAATTGCTTGTGACACCAGTCCCGTTACTTTTCAGACAGAGCTCGTATTTCATTCAAAATTTTCAATAATTCTCTAAAATGTTTTGATTTTTCAGCGAGCATTTCCAATATTTGTAATCTAGATATACAATCATGTGCTGAAAAGTTCCTAGCCTATGAAATTTTCAGCCAACCGTCGCATATTTGGTGCCAGACAGATAAGACATCTAGGATCCATATTTCCTGTACGTGTGAGACGTTGCGGATAAATAATTCTAAGACATATTCTGACTAGGAATCCCTATCGTTTTTCAACATAGATTTTCATCCAGTACGTTCCCTGAACTTCCTTTGATATTCAGCAGATATTTTCATGGAAAACTTTCAGGTGTTATATAAATTCAAGCTCCCAGCTCTTTGAGTGCTTTCAATTTGTTACGATAATGTGAGTGAAAAGATATAAATTGTATTAGAAAGAAAAGAAGAAACGAAGTAAATACCAAATACACCGGAAGAAAGACAGTACGAAGCAGACGAAATGTGGTGATCGGAAAATATCGTGTCCGAATCAGTCAAGGAAAATGTTATTTTAATATAAAAAACTTTAAGCAAAACGTGATGAAAATTAGTTTATTAACATGATTATTTGGTAACAGATATTACACTTTGATCATAAAAGGTATGTTCAATGAGGGCAGCAGTTTTATCTGAAGCAGAACTCACCGATGCATTAATCCATACTTAAATAATACCTTTATTATGGCGTGTACAATGCTAGTATATATCTCAAATATATTTTTAGACGCGATTTCGAATATTTTATGGGCTTCAACACTTTTGATGAGATTTTTATGCCCCTGACTAGTGTAAGTCCAAAAGAAAAGTAAGAAAGAGAATTTGAACAAGTATATTGATAGATCATGTTACAAAAGTAACATTAGAAATTAAATTAAATTTCAATGTCTGTAGCTGAAGTATTTACATTCTCGTGGGAGTGAAACGAATATGTATTTTCGTTATGAAAAGTAATCGAGAAAGAGATGGATTCTTCCAAGTCACGCGCCGCCTGTAATTATCATCAGGGGGCAGTGATCCAAAATCTAGCCGCCTGTGACTATCACCAGGGGGCAGTAATCCGACAAATATCGTTTTAGGGTTTACTGAGTTGAACTTTAGCATATGACGGTTTTGAAATATTTTGGGATTTTTCGATTATATTCCTAGAGAAGTATCAGAAGGTAGGAATCAATTCGTCCGGCACTGAACGTGCATTCTGAGTAGAACAAAAATCTTTTAAATTTGTGGAATTCCAATTTGGGCAGAACCAATAAAAAAGATGATATCAATGTTTTTGTTTCGGATAGTTTGGATTTTGGAAATAAATATCTTTATAAACAAATAACTTGAAATCCTGTTTATAACATTTTGGCAAGACAGTCAACTCAATTCTATCTGTACCTTCACACACACACACACACACACACACACACACACACACACACACATATATATATATATATAAAGACATGTTAAATAATTTAGACAAGTTTTGTCTACTTAATTTTATTAGGATCCTCACATAATTCCGGACAAGTTTCTTAGTGTCCTTCTTAAAGGAAGAAAGAAAATTACCATGTTGATGCATATTCATTTTATTCCGAGTACTTTCGACATTAGCACAATGTCATCATCAGGGTGTTGCTTTTTCTAAGACATGAAATTGTTGTGTTCATCTGAAAATTCATTTTTTTACGTGTGAAGTGATAAAACGTCAAAGAAAGTAACTAAGTTATTGTAATATCTCAATATTTTAAGCAAAAAAAAAAAAAAAAAAAATTAAAACTACTAGGTAAAAGCTAAATATTTTAAACTATGTACTGCAAACATTTCAGAAAATTTGTTCAGTATTTATAATTAATTTTATTAAGAGTTGGTTTCAATTTTTTAATTCAAGAAATTTCTGTTTATGTTTTTTACTTTCATGAAAAAGTATAGAATGTATTTTCAACAAGAATTTTCCTAAAATTGGGGATGTGGACAAGCATGCGGTTATAAATGTTGAGAGATGCTAGATGCATCATTGAACCCAGCTTTTGAGACAACGTAGTAGTGGTATGTCCAACAGATATACTATTTTTTCTGTTGGAGATACAATCTCCCAAAGGGCATTTAAATTTATATTCAATGCCGGTTTTCTGCAACACATTAGTTGTTGCGGAAGGGTCATTACGGTGGATTAAACTGGATATATTGAAATTCGTATAGTATATCATTAATTTTTTTTTACTAAGATCTGTGGTAGATATATTAGTATTTATTAGTTTCTTTAGGATATTTTTGTTCTGTTTATAATTATAATGTATTTGATTGCGATGTAAAAGATTAATATGTTTAGATTTAATTGCAGAAGTATATCTTATTTGTTTTATATTGAATTTTCTAATAGAACATCTTATTTGTTTATCGTCTTAAGGCCTTCGACAAAATCCAGAGTCGGATATGCAATGCGATTGGCCCTAATCTGGCATCTCGTTTACAGTCGCTCTCTCTCACAGACGTGCTGTCGCTTACCTCTGTCTTTTCTACAAATACTTTCATGGTAACTGCTCTGACGAGCTACTTTCGCTGGTTCCCAAACTGCATGAATATAAACGTGCTACTAGGTTGGCATCTCGGTCCCACCATTTCACTTTCGAAACGGTTAAATCTAGCTGCCTCTTCTAGTCTAATAGCTTCATGTCTCGTACCCCCTGTCTGTGGAACTCATTTCCTCTTGCTCGCTTCCCTGATAGCTATAATCTCCAACTATTCAAATGCAATGTCAATCGATATCTCCAGATGCCTTGATCTAATTCCCCGTCCTTCTCTTCATCCTTTCCTCTATCACGCCGCTTTACTCTTGCTCCCACTCTCTGTAACCCCTTGCGTGCTCGTGGCACCCCACATTGCTTGGGGTGAAAAGCTTCAAAAAAAAAAAAAAAAAAAAAAGTATGGAAGTTATTAATAATAAGAGATTGTTTTATATTTTTTAGTTCACTGTAGAAAATCTGTTTTGTGGATGAATTATTTTTTGCACAGTTAATTAGTCTTTTTATTTTATAGTAATTCGGACATACACTCTCATAATTAAGAGAGCATACATTTTTTGCTAGTAGGTTTTTTTTTATATGGGGAGATAGTGAATTTATTATTATTAGTGTTTAGCACTATTTCTAGAAAATGATTTTTATTATTTTTATTAAATTCCTATGTAAATTTAAGGACAGAATTATTTTGGAATTGTGTTTGAAGTTGCTATATTTCATCTATATTCTTAACTAATATAAGGATATTATCGACACATGGGGTCATTACTCGGCGCTTGAGATGTCCCCAAATGGGGATGTACCGAGGGGGCTAGAAGAAGTTTTTCACGGCTATATTTGGGCAGTAAAATCTCTACAATAATCAGTTCGAAATTCCTTGTCGGTTACTCGGTTTGATAGGCACCTGATGAAGATAAGGGCAATAATCCGAATATAAATAATTTCAGACAGAAATTATGAATTTGAATCAAAGTTGATAGAAAATAGTGGACAAGAAAAGGCAAATCTGGTTTTCAATCAAGTTAACGTCTAAACTAATATTCAACGAAATATTGCCTTTTATATAGTTACCGTTTACGACCGTTTTAGTTTACCTAATATCTAGACAGTCGCGTTTATTCAGCTTCTTAACGGTTCAAATCGATCGGGCAATATTTTCATGATCTCTCGCGTCGCATCCACATTGCAACGATGATTGTTGCAGTTGATGTCGTTGCTCGTTCTGCAATCGATATAACTACATTCATAATTGAGCCTGGCTTCAATACGAAACGCAACAGGTGAAAGGCAACAGATGCATTAAGGGAATAGTGACAAGCGGTGTTCATTTTGATTCAAAATGCGGCTGCTAGGGGAAAGGTTTCGCTTTTTTTCCTGTCTGTTTGTTCGTGTCTCTTTGGCACAAGCGTTGACGACAGTGAATATTCGTCCATGCTTAAACAAGTAGCAGGTGATAATTAAGAAGAAACGATGGTCTCTAAATAAATGTACGGTAGATTAATTTTATTGACGTGTCCAAAATTAACATTTAGTCTTGAATCTATCTATCTATCTA
>OZ010584.1:73891138-73896138 GCA_963932145.1 Acanthosepion lycidas | reverse complement strand
CTTTGTATTCTCTCCTCAGGTTTCCTCTACATGTCCTGATTTCCTCTACATATCCTCAGTTCTGATTTCCTCCACATGTCCTCTGTTCCGATTTCCTCCACATGTCCTCTGTTCCGATTTCCTCTACATGTCCTCTGTTCTGATTTCCTCCACATGTCCTCTGTTCCGATTTCCTCCACATGTCCTCTGTTCCGATTTCCTCTACATGTCCTCTGTTCCGATTTCCTCCACATGTCCTCTGCTCCGATTTCCTCCACATGTCCTCTGTTCCGATTTCCTCCACATGTCCTCTGTTCCGATTTCCTCCACATGTCCTCTGTTCCGATTTCCTCTACATATCCTCAGTTCTGATTTCCTCCACATGTCCTCTGTTCCGATTTCCTCCACATGTCCTCTGTTCCGATTTCCTCTACATGTCCTCTGTTCTGATTTCCTCCACATGTCCTCTGCTCCGATTTCCTCCACATGTCCTCTGTTCTGATTTCCTCCACATGTCCTCTGCTCCGATTTCCTCCACATGTCCTCTGTTCCGATTTCCTCCACATGTCCTCTGTTCTGATTTCCTCTACATGTCCTCTGTCCAGGTTTTATATTTCTGTTCTCTTTTTAGATTTACTACTGACTTACTGGTAACCATTCACCCATCGATTTAAGTCCAAAGAAATCGGTTCTTTTCAGCAAATGCATAAACTTTCTATTACTAGTAAGACTAACATTGACTTGGACATCTGCCGTTACTACCAAGGAAAATGACATCTCTAAAGGATCCTCTATTTTCGGATTTCTAATATTTCAATTTCTATTCCGTTCTGTGTTATTTACCTTGTTTTTTTTTCTCTCAATATTATCGCAATTATAATGTTTGGTTCTCTTAAAGTTAATGCCGAATGATAATGGGTATCTCTATAATAGGAAATTGTATATCTGCTATGTTGACATCACGGCAGCATATGACCACATTAATGGAAACTTCTTTTTCGTATCCATTCGAAACCGCCCTCCAATCTCTTAATGTATCAGTCTAATAGAGGAATATTATCGGTCCACAAAATCTTACAAGTCTAGCAAAGACACTAATATGGAAACAGTTAAAAAAATTATTAGGAGTACGACAAAGAGGAAACGAGAGCCCCGGTTATTCAATTTTTTTGTACTATTCTTGGTGCATTTATAAAGGCAGATATGAAGAGGTGGTCACTGATCAATTAGCATACATTTCAAGACATTAAACGAATCTGATAATGGAAGACATTGATCCTGCTTTCCCACCCGAGGCCAATGTACTGATGAGGAGAGGTGGGGCTATACTGACGACAGAGGTATTCAAAGTTGGGATAAAAATCAAGTCAAAGTTGAGCATAAAATCAACATCATCTCCCATGTGTTCCAAGAAATATGACGGAAGATAAACCTTTCCAAAACAGAATCTATGATCTGGAAAAGGAATGAAAACAGCGATGGCACATTCATTGAATCAATCATAATTTCAGGATGTGCAATTGGTAAATACTTATTACTTCGCATACCTCGGCGTATGGGTCACTTATAAAGAATAAGGTAGGGGAAATAAGGAAACTGAACGTAGAATAGGTTGTGCTTGAGGTAGTTTCGCCCACACCGGAAATTACTACAAAACCAAAGCATTAACCGGAAAACTGGAGTTATGTCCTTAAATAGACTCGTCAGATCCAAACATTCATATGAAAGTCATGCATGGTACCAAATCTATTCAGAAATATCTAAACTGTCAGCTGTATCCAACGGCTTTCTCAGATCAATGACCGAAATAGCTTTGAGAGAGTAAATCTTTCCTTCTTTGAACCATGTGGTCTATCACTACATTATCAAGAACAAAGATCTGTACGACATAACAGAAATCACATCACCTGAGGACTTTCAGATGCCGCAACAACTGAAATGGATAGCACATATAAATCAATAAAGAAAAGAATCATGGAATGTAAAGATATTTGATTATATCCGTCCGCATCAATCCTGGTGTGACTGACCGATTCTAACGTATACTTAAATCATGTTATCGGATTACGTGCTCTTTTCTCGTTCGACCGCGTGTACCATTCTTCGAACATATAATTGAAACAGCTATGTCACTGAACATGTTACACTAATCGTTTATTTTATTTCAAGATAATTATACGTTTTTATTCATGTCTTTCCATTTATGGAGATATTTGTTTAAAAGTTTTGTGCTGATATCCAATACAAGCGTATATAGAGAGTGACAAGTGTGGATTATCAAATCCACGTTTTTAAGTAAAAAAAAAAACAACAAAAACATTATTGTAGTGAAAATATTTCATTAAAAGGTTAGTGTTTGGTTTCTACCTGTTCGTCTTCTTTTTTATAGTTTTCATGTAGACAATTTGAGTAAACATGGTAGGAACCGATAGACAACATTAATATTAGCGTGATCGCAGAAGTGATAAGTATCCTTTTATTTTTTGCAGGAAGAAGAGGCAGAATTAGAATTGTTTATGTTTACAGTTCTCTTCCCACCCGAGAGCCAGGTGTCTGCGATGTGATGCCACGAATTAGTAGACAGATGCAACTAATATCGAATTTTACGACGCGAATCTTTTATAAAATAAAATAACTATTACGTTAGTAAAAAAATATCTTTGCAAGAAAAAGATTTTTTTTTAAAACCCTCCCTTCCCCTGTCTGCTTGTCTGTCTGTCTGTCTCTGTCTCTCTCTCTCTCTATATATATATATATGCATGTATATTTACAGCAAAAAAACAAAAATTACCTCAACATATTTTTCAAACCGTTCTTCACACAGCTATCATCAGAGGCTAATGATAGCCAGAAATAGAAAGGTTTGAAATAGACTATACCTATCTTGAGGGAATTTTGTTTTTTTTTTGCTGTAAAAATACATATGCTCTGTTAAAATAAAAACATCGAGCTGTCTGTGGATCTGTTTTAATAATTAATATTACTAGCATCCACCCGGATTATATACCAAAGGATTGATTACCCGTACTATATATATATATATATTTATGCCAGAGTAACACAAATAATAAAATATTTATTAAAACTGAACGTATTAAAAGTTCTCAATATTCTAAGATGTTGGCTGGTATGCTCTCGTCAAAAATCAAGCCAAATGAACGAACGTAATTTATCTTGTACTGCCTCCTAGGTCGATCTTTATCCTAGACTGGTAGGCAACGAAGGCTATAGGTTCCAAGCATTGCATTTAAGAGAAGAGACTGGAATTCGAATCAATCAAAAACCGAAAACTTTTCAACAACTCTGTTCGGGCATATGTATATATATATACACATACATATATATATATATATATATATATATATATATATATATATATATATATATATATACATGCATATATATATACATATATATAAACATATATATATATATACATATATATATATATACATATATATATATATATATATATATATATATATATATATATATATATATATATATATATATATATATATGCATATATATATATACATACATACATATATATATACATATATATGTATACATACATATATATATACATATATATATATGTATATATATATATATATATATATATATATATATATATATATATATATATGAGTACACACGTAAATTTGGATATATGTACACATAAGTATATCAGCAAACTCACAATTTCCTGCGCACATACTCTCTCTCTCTCTCACACACATACACAGAGTCAATTATACAGTTTAATAAAAGTAGTGACAATTACTCAAACGCATGTCTCTCCAAATTTTAATTTATAATTATGATTTATATCAATACATATACGTACATTCCTTGGCACGATTCACTTTCAAATGTCTGACCCAATGGGCTCACAATTTTTCATAAATATAAATAAATATTCAAATTTCATATTTTATTCTATTTTTAGTTCAAGTGTCACTCATCAAGATCTGTTGCCAATATGGCTGACAAGGATTTGTTGGCTTCATCAGATCGTTTTTTTTCTTGTTTATCCATAATTTTAACTCAGATGCACGACCAACGCGAATACCTTTGGTAAAGGTATGAGTCCATCTCTTCTCCTAAATGCAATGATTAGAACCTATAGACTTCGTTGGCTACCAATCTAGAGGAAGGAAAATTTTGAATCCACGATCTGGAAAGGGTTGGTTAAAGACGGATGAGCTTCTTATATAAGCCAAAGTTATGCATGCAATAGTTTTTTTTTCCAGAAATTCTATCAAAAGAAAAAAAAACAAAAAACATGCGATTGTAGCATCATCTTATATGTGGCCTATATTGCGCCATTACTTTTCGCTTAACTAATTTTATTTGCTAGTCAGTGGTGCATTAGAGTATTAAGGTCTATTATATAATATATAATAGTTTTAAGGTCTATAATATACCAATCCACTGCAAATCAGCAGAAAAACGAAGAACAATATACATAGGTGTAAGTGAATTACCCTAGAAAAAATTACGCACGTAAAAATCCTATAATATAGTAAATACGCGAACAGCTTTCTAAACACATATGGGAAATTAAAAAAACAAAAAACGAATTCCACCAAAAATGTCATAGAAAATAATGAAAAACTGCATCAGCTCAAATCCAAAATCTGTAATCTCTGCCTGGAAGAGAAAATAGCTATAATCACTTTTCTAAACCAACACAAATTACTAAATAAACTCATCTAAAAATGCGGGAAAACTTTTACTACGTTACCTAAAAATAAAAAAAAACAAAAAACAAAAAACAAAAACAAAAACAAAAAAAAACAAAACAAAAAAACCAAAAAAAAAAAACCCGGATACATTATAAAATACCACCATAAAAATGCAATTATATTCACTATATACAACGCAGATAATATAAACCCACTTTATAGAAATCAAATTTCAACTAAACAAATAAAATGATCAACCATCCAAAAATAAAAAAATAAAATCTAAATAAAGAAAGAAATTAACAAACTACGAATGAACACGTAAACACA
>OZ010584.1:73841138-73886138 GCA_963932145.1 Acanthosepion lycidas | reverse complement strand
ATTCAATATAATCTTTCTAGTTCATGTCAGCAGAAAATATTAGTCCGAGAAGATGCAATGAGACCCTCTCCTGGAGGTTAGTACCAGCCATGCTGATAGGAATCATAAAGGGTTCTTTAAGACGATGAAAAAAAGCTCTTTCGTTTTAGCGACATTAAGTTAACATTTAAAATTAACTTGGGACAGGTTTTATTGCCCGGAGCAATGCCATATGCGAGTGATGCATTTTTCTGCATATGTATGCGTTACATATTCTAATTCGGCATTATACATATCAATTTAATCGATTTTTTTGTAGAATCTTCAACATTGCAATCTTTCATTTTCCTAATAAGAGTCAACAAGGTCCGGGCCTTTTTTGTTCTAGCACTGGAAACTTTCATCAACTTGATATAAAAAAAACAAGCCATGCTTCACCTTCTCCAAAGAAGCTTAAGGCCGTTTCATCTGTAAGGTAAGGTGATTGACTCAATTTGTTTGTGATACAAAAAGCAGTGTTTTTATTGACTATCTTCAAAAAGGGCCACACCATCAATGGCGAGTACTATGCTGAGGCAGTTAGGAAGACAATCAAGTGCAAACACCCAGGAGAACTGACAAAATGTTTTTTTTTTATTTCATCAGGAAAATATCCCAGCTCACATGTCCTTGGTTTCAATGACTCTTTGTATGTAAATGTGGCTTTGGACTGGTTGATCTCCCCCCACACCTATTCTCCTGGTTTCTTTTCCTTAACACGAAAAACATTTGGCTGGAAACCCAGTATCACAGTGATGATGGCGTCATATTTGCAGTTGATTAATTTTTTGCTAACAGGATGAACAATGTTCTTTGAACAGTCAGGTCTCATTATTTACATTGTTCGCGCTTTTTTTCTCATCGTTATTGCCATATTCACGACGTTTCGGTTGTTTTACGTTCCAGCCTTCTTCAAGTTATTGGAATTTCGAACTGAATATGGCAATAAAGTGAGGAAAACATTCCGAACAATGTAAATAATTACAATACCTCATCTTTGATATGTAGACAGGCACTGAGTCATATCTCAGTTTACCTGGAAATAAACAATGCAGTTATTAACAAGAAGAGTTGAAATTCAATCATTGAAGATCTAGGGCAGCTAACCCAGCTCTACCGTCGTTCCTTCATAGTCAGGCTATGAAATTTTCAGCCCATGCTCGTCCCCTAGGTGATACCAGAATAGACTTTGGCTTCAATGCCACAATAGACCATCAAAGAAGCCAGGTGCAGGGTTGACTTGAATTATAACTTTCTAGCCAGGGTGGAATTCCGCTGTCAGTAATTGTCCTGTCGTGAGCACGGGTTCTAATTAACTACGACCGGAATGTGCAAGCATGGGAAAGACCGTATGATTGACAGATAAATAAAACACTTCTCAGAGATAGATAGATAGATAGATAGATAGATAGATAGATTATAGAAGAAAACCCCAAGTGATTATATCCACTGGTCTCGTTGACTGTTTGTCAAAGTACAGTAGACTCTAAATAACTTCGAATTGGATTGGTGAAGCATGGCTGATACAAAACTCCACGAGAGCAATTAATTGTGTTTTCTTGGTCTCATCTATTAGGTTGGTGCAAAAATAATGACGTAATAATGTCGTTTTTTGACGTATTTTTTAACGTCAATAAACGACATTACTACGTCATCATTTTTGCACCAACCTAATGTTATACTGGCATAAAATTGCGTGATTATATTGAATCAATTGCTAGGTCTACTGCGAGAAATGTTTGATTCCCTGTGTCGTGCCAGACAATTTTTCTCGTCAGAATCCATATTGCACATTTATAAATATCTGGTCTGGTGAACCTGCTATATATATATATATATATATATATATATATATATATATATATATATATATTAGGAAATGGACAAAGTCCGACAATTATTTTAAGACATTTTTATGTTTATAAATTCTTTTTATAGATACAAATATTTAAGTAAAAGCTCTGTTTTATAATAAACAGTATTAAACAACATTTACTGGCCTGAATGATCGAGAAATTTTCGTCCTCCGACAGGAATCGAACCTGTATCCTATACAGAACCTTTATATAGCCTGATTTTAATCGATTACAATTTAAGGGTTCGATTCTTGTCGGAGGACGAAAATTTTCTATGAAAATTTCTCGGGCATTCAGGACAGTAAATGTTGTTTAATACTGTTTATTATAAAACAGAGCATTTACTTAAATATTTGTATCTATAAAAAGAATGTATAAACATAAAAATGTCTTAATATATATATATATATATATATATATATATATATATATATATATATATGAAGAAATATAGTCTTAAGGTGTGCTATATTTATGGGATAAAGTGCTCAATATCAGAGATAGAGCGTGTGTAAATCTAAAAGTGACCATTGAAGTCAACACTTAGAGGCGACAGTCTGTTTCATGCTAGACGCAATAGTGGCCTGACTATTATTATATATATATATATATATATATATATATATATATATATATATATATATATATATATATATATAAATTCTTGATAATTTTCAAAGTGTCTGTAATGTTATCTGTCCTGAACCGTTATCTCGATTTGTCCTTATTTCGCCACCGTGACGTGGCTTCTCTTTGTCTTTTCTATAAATATTTTAAAGGCAGTTGTTCAAATAAGTGCTCTTCGTACATCGACCGCAGGAATTGAAGCCTCCTAACAGATTGCCAAATAGGTTTCATTGTCTGTTCAACTAACTAAACATAACCGCAAGTTCCATTCATACAGCTTATAATCTCTCACCTGTGGAAATCCTTTTCGGTTTCTTGCTTCTCTGCCAAATAAAATCTTCAGAAATTATTGCAAGGTCAATCGCCATCTTCTGTCTTCCTGGTTACACTTCTACTGTACTCGCTCCTCAGTGGTGTTTCTGTTTTCTAATTCTTCGACACCCAGTAATTCCCTGTGCTACAGGGTCTTTAATGCCTTGCTTGGGGTGAACTTGATCACACACACACACACACACACACACACACACACACACACACACACACACACATATATATATATATATATATATATATATATATATATATATATATATATATATCAGGTCACTCTACCAGTACTGCTGCTACCATGTAACCTATCAGTACCTGCTATATGATCGAATCATCGGTAACTAGACCGGTTCTCCCTCCAGGCTATTTTGCTTAGATCAATCGCCATCTTCCTGAATCATGTCCTTTTGTTGACTATTTTCCTTAGTAAAGCATTCTATTTCACTTTAGCCCCCAGTAACCCCCTTTGCGTCCTAGTGGTATTATTGTCTTGCTTAGTGTCAAATTATTAAAATAAATGTTACGTGTGGTAGATTTCATTTTCTTTTTTCATTAGTAAAAAATGTGCGGCAATGACTTTATCTTTGTTATCAATGAGCAAATGAATTTTTCTTCCAACTCTTCCAAGTTGACAGTAAGAATACGTTCCAAGTTTACCAAAATGACTGATGTTAGTCAAGTATTTTTTATCGAACAGTAATTCTTCGGTAATGAGTTTTTGAAAAACCCTTCAAAATCATCGATTTGTCAGTCACAAATAATATGCTCCTATCAAACGCAAACATGTTTGCACAGCATAAAAAACTCCTGTGACACTTAAAAAAAAAAAGCAATCAAGCTTTTGTAAATCTATGTCCCGCTTGGATTAGTACAATAAAACAAACTGGTTACATTAGTATTGACATTGTCATTAGTAGAAAATATTGCATTAGTAGAATTAGTAAAATATTAGTAGAAATAATGCTATATTCTGTATAACGTTGGTGACTTACAGTCTTCTACCATTTCAGAAAATATTGCTTTTTTTCAACGTGCTTGTTATATTTTTGAACCAAATAGTCAACCATCTGCCGATTTGTATCTATTTAAATTTGCAGTAAATTCCCTAGATTTCTTTACCCGTATCTATTCACGGAATCATATTTTATTCCTTAAAATAATCTTCTTTTTATACGTCTTCTATATCCGGATTCCTGTTTCTTCCTATTTGCAGCTGTATTTTACAAATTTCATTCGAAACGTAGAACTGAAATATTTGGCACACCTAAAATCCTTACTAACTAAAAGGTTTAAATTCCTTAACTAAAGAACTTTTTTCCGCCCAATGTCTTATAGATTTTTGCTATTTTTGAGATTTTACAACTTTCACTTTAATTTTTTTTGCCGAGCAGTAGAGAAGTTGTACGTCTTCATATTATATATCAAGTTTTGTGTGATGGTTGTTAAAAATTGATTGTGAAATATTATCGCTATAAAAAGCTTATGGCGAACATGCTATGAATAAATCGAGCTTTTTCAAGGGACACGGTTAAATAATCCGAGATTGTGTACATGATCATAAAAGAAGTGCAGATAAAACTGCAAAAACGGATTCCAATGTGGACGGAATTTGTACCTTGGTGTGCTCAGATCGAGGATTCAATTTGTGAATTTTAACAGAAGAACTGAATATCTATATGGAAATAATCCGGCAGATTCTAACAAAAAATGATTCAAAGATGGTATTTTATCTTGGCTTATGAGTAGGAACCAATTCGGCTTCACCTCTCATCTGATTTTATGAATAATGCAGAGAAGCTTGATAAAAATAATTACCGGTGATTAAATAGTTCATCACGATCACGAATCAAAACGCCAGGCAATGCATTTAAAAACAAAACAAATCACCTTGACCGAAAAAACGAAAAAATATATTGGTCGCTAATCAAGACAATGCTTGTGTGTTTCTTTGGTCATAAGGCATAGTTTACTACAAATAATTATCACAACAAAGTGTTGAAAGTGTCACGAGTATCAGTTCGGAGGAAAACAACCAAACCTGTGCCATGATAAATGTATTCTCCACCATACCAATTCTTCTGCGAATGATACTTGAGGTATTGGAGTTCCTGGTTAAGAAACCCATTGCAAAAATGGGTCATCAACCTTATTTACCCAGACTTAACCCTCTTTGATTTTTGGCCATTTCCCAAATTGAAGAATGTTCTGAAAGGACAAAACGTTGTTTATATTCTTGGAATCCAGCAACACTTGGCGACATTAGACCCGAAATATTTTCAATGAAACAACATAAAATTTAATAAATTTAAATAAATTTTACCTCGGTCTTCAAGAGGTTTCAGATCGAAACCAATTGAAAAAATATCAAATGAACTGAAAAGGGTCGTAAGCACAAATGATCTGCGACAACATGAAGATTATGCATAAAGCTTGGTAAAAATCCTAGTAGATTTGTTGTTCTCCTTTAGTAAAACGATTTAAATAAAAATATAACATAAACACGATGTGTTATTTTTTTTCTAGTGACATTAATTTAGTTGATGAAATTATTTTTTTCTGTTGTTCATGGTTATAAGATTTAAATTTTTTCTCATCGTGTCTAGCTATGTCCTAAATGCTATTGCGAATGTTTCAAGAAATGACACTATTTCATCTCACGAAGTGCCGCTTTTCGTAAGGGGATTATTTTGAAGGTGAAACCATTTTATAATAGTGTTTCTCAACCGGTGTTTCCCAGAACGCTAGGCATCTAAAAGAGGTCTCTCTCGGCTCTGCAAGTGTTATAATGCTTGTATAAACTCATAAGTTCTGATTAATAATATTGTAAAGAAAACACTGGAACAAAAGATTAGTGAAGAAAATGTTTAGTCGCACAAAGGAGATGAACTAGTAATGCAATAAAAGTGAATACTGTATTCAGTGCGGCAATGTGTACGACTCGACGCTATACCTTCCGACCCACCTTGCGATCCTCTTCCTATGAGAAAACATTTTCCTCATAGTAAATAAACGAGTCTATGTTTAATATGAGACAATATTTAGCGGTTGCGTGAAAATAAAAAGCGAGAAATAATTAAGGCGAGAAGAAGCTGAAATAATTAAGGCGAGAAGAAGCTGAAATAATTAAGGCGATAAGAAGCTATCACGAAAAGACATATTGAGTGATGTTATTTTTTTTGACAAAGAAAAGTGGTGAAGATTTTGTTTTCGTTTGCGAAAAGAAAAAGTATATTTTTTTCTCTCGCAGAAGATAAGAGATTCGTAAGATCTCGGATCTGTCGAATTAATTTATGTTACGAGGCGGCGAATAAAAGATAGCCATCTGCCCATGGCAATAATGAAAATTTCAAATTGGTCAAGTGGCCTATAAAACAGGATGCTAAGAGATAATGGTAATCAGGTCACGCACTGACGAGAAATACATCAGCTGAAGACTACCGCCAAAGAAAAAAAGAAAGGAAGGGAAAAGAGAAAGGAAAAGAATAAACCATTAACTATCTTTCGGAGATATCTTTTGGTTTTGGGAAAAACACCTGTTTTATTGTCCAGACCTGAACATGATAAAAGTTTGATACCAGGATAGATAATTGGCGACAGAATGCGAATACGTCAGTTAACCACCCACTTGACGCTGGCGGAAATCTCGATTGATAAATTCCAGGTGACATTCGGTTAAGATAGAGATTAAGGACCACACTACGTGTCGTAGGGGTTTGTTGTCGAGAAGAGAAATAAAGGAAAAAAAAGATAATTTTTTTTCCTTTGAGCGATAATTGTAAACACCCGCGCTGCCAAACATCATTGGCTGAGTGGTGTCGTGAGCGGTGGGCGAAGGTAAACATGTAAGAGAGAGGGAGGTCCGTTGGCGACTCTGGGGGGATTGGTGTGAGATACCACTGTGAGAGAGAAGGGGAACCTGTTGACGCCCTCTGAGGGGATTGGTGTCAGATACCAATATGAGAAAGGAAGAATTTGGGAGGACGATACCCCTAAGAACCCCTCTAAAGCAAAAAAGTAATGAACTTCCAAAAATGGAAAGTGATAAATTTTCCTATCCGAAAACAAAGAAAAACCTTGTTGCGGATTTAGAATTATCGAGGACCCCCAAACCACGACAAGACCACACCCGGTTTTGGTCGGCGTCCATATAAGCAGAGTCGCAGAGAGTTAGAAGGCAGTTGGGGTTAGTCAGATAGAGAAGTTAGTTGCAGTTGAGGCTGTTGAGCTCTGAGACCCGCCTCGCAGGAAGCTGACTGAAGAGCCACGCATCTCGAGTTCAACTTCTAACAAAAAACAATTTATTTTTGAAGAACGACTTAGACTCACACCACCAAAACAAGTTTTACGAATATCGCCTGAAGATATATATAAAAAAAGTTTCTTAAAAAAAACAACTTATGATGTTAAGACTCGCCTAACAAACACGAAGTGTCACGAATCCATATTAGCGGTTTGGGAGAAAGATGCAGTCCCGTATTCAACAACCAGATATAAAAATATTTGTTATTCTTTTTTTTAACACATTTGAACTATTCGAGTTTTTACTTTATTTTCTTTTACATATACTTGTGTGGTATTACCCTTGTTCGAACTCGACTTGCATTACGGCCCGGTGACTGATTGATTTCGTCTAACTAAGATCAAATCACAACCTGGGTAGGTTAGACTAGAAATCAAAGCAGTTACTTCGGTAACCAGACGTTGGAGGCGAGCTGGGAACGATAAAGCAGATACAGAATCTAACCAGATCCTCATCCGAATCAGCAAAGGGTTAGAACGTCAAATTTGGTGCCGCGACCAATACCAAGTCACATTGGTCGTCACAGGATAGCACGGCGGCGGGCGCAGAGAGAGGCCGAAGGTGACGTCACAAATAGAAGGTCAGTCGTCTTTACACACAACTGCGAGAAACAGCAATAAATAGGCCAAATCATTTTTGAATAATTATTCTTTAATTATATATTCATAATTTTGCTATACATGTACATATTGTTGGTGAGCACTTGGCTATTGTAATAAAAGTTTCAACCTCATATATTATTTAAAATTATATTAATAGTAGGGTGTCTATATACTATCTTTATCATATGAACTACGATAAAATTATGGAAACATATCTTAACAATGGTATATAAGGGTTTCATTGAGACATGGAAACTGTTTCAAGTTTTCCACAATGGAAACAAATTGAGAAACGCTGTTTTATAATAACAAATTAAGGAAACTTTGCTTTTCACATGGTAATACCTGGATTTAAATTGCCACAATTCATATACGTACAATGATGGAGAAATATAACTGTTTTCAGGACAGTTTTGCTACAGTTTTCTTTGTATTAATGGTTTGAAAATCGAGATTTGAAACACTGGACTTTTATCTGGAAGAGAATTCGTGCAAGTATCTAAGTCATTACTTAGGCTATAAAAAATTTACTTGAAAATGTCGAAAAAGGTAAGTAAAATAAAGCATATGGAACATTTCCAGATCGAATAAACCAGGAAATGCTTCTGCGGGAAAACTTGGATCTCCATGCAAGACAAAAGGTCGCTTTGGGCATCTCTTTTCTTTTATGGCTTTTAAACAATAACGCGAATCTCACTATGTATACAAATGTGATTCCTTCGAAGGTTATCAATGTCTAGATCAATGTCATATTGCTTTCTTGTTACCAATATCTATTCAGCAGTATCATATCACATATGAATCGGCGATTCGTGGTTTTCTCATCTGGGAGCTTCTTTTTTTTAATTTTCTTTTATGTTTGCATTTGATTTAATTCGAGTCTTTGTTTTCGTAAGGGATAAATATTACGCCTTTCAACGACTATCCCAAATCAGTATAGATTAGATTGTAGCGATTGCCGACTAACTGAAAATTTATTTATAAAATTTATTCATATTCGCTACTCTCACTCCCCCTCTCTCTAACACACACACGTATATATATATATATATATATATATATATATATATATATATATATATATATATAGCTGTTTTACCCTGATGAGTGGGCGGAGTGATTGATAGATAGTCCGTCTACGAAACTCTGGAATTGGAATGAACGTAACACCAATCATCTAAAAGACAAACCATATATCTGTATTAATTTATATATATATGCACACACACACAGACAGACAGACAGACACACACACAGATAGACAGATACACACACACACACATACACACAGACAGTGCGATGGATAAATTGTCGTCTAAATAATGCAAACATGAAAATAACACTGATATCTAATTTTAACAGATATATTTACCAAAATTACACAAAAATGTCTGGAAATAGTAAAGCGTAATTTTTTTTCACTAAAATTGCGATTGGCTTCAACCACAGCTTCCAGATCACTTCTGGACGGTCTTCCTGTTTAAGTTAGTGAAAACTTCCATACTCTTTGCCTTCACTTTCCTGTTACAAGGAGTTTTGTTGGTCTCCCACTTAACCACGCATAATAAACAAGAATGTTGCTATCTGAGGAGTTAGGTGGACAGAGGTAAGGTGTAATGTAGTCGCAGAAATTGTCTGACAGCCATGACTGGATTCTTCTGCTTGTGCGGTATGGTGCAGAGTTCTGTTGCCAGACATAGGTCTTTCAGCAGCCTTCCTCTTGATGCAGAGTAGCACTAACCACCTCAAGACACTTGATGTAGACCTCTGTGTTAAGTCTGAAGCAAAAAAATCGGGTGTAAAGAACTCAGAATAATGAGTTTTCCGACCTACCGTACATTCTTAATAACAACTGTCCTCAGATTGACACCCAAACACTGTTGCATATTCCGGTACGAATGCCAATCAGTACAGCATACCGTTTCCAAATTTCTGTCGGAGTGGATTGTGTCATGATGCTCTCTTTCTCAAAGACAATGCCCAACTGACCCTAATATACTAAATCAACCCTCAGGAGCGAAATTAAAAATAGAAATTTACTCATCGCATCCAGTACATACATAATAACATTTATATATATATATATATATATATATATATATATATATATAGATAGATAGATAGATAGATAGATAGATAGATAGATAGATAGATAGTTTAATTTATCTCTATTTATCGAGGAAGTTGTCCAGTATCGGAGAGCGTTTATAAATATAAATATAGACCGTGTGACATAGGAATCAACTCTGCACGGTGAGTGTCAGTTTCACGTTTTCATGTAATCTTCGTGTTAAGCGTCTACAACCATACCATGAATTGAAAAGGACAAAGAAAACGATATAACCAAAATCTAATAGTGTTTACTTCAGGCACCCAAATTTAGAAACGAATAAAAAAATATGCAAAATAAATAAAACAATGCTTAATATTTACTGGAAAAGGTCTGATGTTTGTAAATCTATTCGAGACAGTTACAAAGATTATTCTGCTTGAAACGTTTTCTGAAAAACAGCGATAACTATGGCTCTCGTATCTATAGTTAACTTGGTATTTCCTTTCTGGAATGAAAGCATCTTCAACCAGGAAGAGATCGCAGACGCGCATTTTTGAACAGGATGATTAAAAACTTCTTTCCATGGGATGTCACGAAGGAAATCAAGAAAGGCGTCCCAATCTGCTCGTTGATAACAGAAATATATGATACTCCATTCTCGGCGTTTTTCTTGTAGAGAATGTGTTATTTGGATTAAAAGACTCATTTGGAAATCGCCAAATTTCATTTCAATATTCCCCAAAGGCCGCAATTAATTGCAGGTGTTCCCCAGGGCTCTATCCGTGAACCGACATTGTTTTTAATTTTGGTTAATGACCTTCCTGAGGTCATCAATTCTCAACTCGGTATCTATGCTAATGACACGATTATTTACTCCTGCCTTAATAGTAATTCTGATAGGTTCTATAAAACATCTGATCTAAAAAAATGACCTACAATCTTTTGTTAAATAGAGCAAGTTAAGTTTAACGGTTAAAAAACGAAACTGCTCTCTTTTGATTATCCAAGAGAAACGCTTTTTACCTAACATCAGCATAGCTGATGCTAATCTCCAGGTCAGTGCAGCGTTTCGGACTAACGTTTCCCCCTGACATGAAGTGAAAATAGTATATTGAATCAATTTCTTAGTCCACAGCTAAGAAAGGTGCGTCATTATGTCGCGCTAGACAATATTTCTCTCGCTAGAATATATCTTACAAATCTATAAGTTTACCATTCCATCTTTTAATATTGTTGCCTCATCTGATCTGGTGCCCCTGATATATATTTATATATTCTTGATAAAAAGCCAAAGATTAATCTGCTATGTTATTAGTTCTGACCTGGCATCTCGGCTTCAGTCACTTTCTAACCGCCGTAACATAGCTTCCCTGTGCCTATTATATAAATACTTTCATGGTAATTGTTCTGATGAACTTTCCGCTAGGATACCTAGATTTTATGAATCTGAGCGCAATACTAGATTGGCGGCAAGGTCTCATCATTTTACAGTTGAAACGGCTAGATATAACCATAAGTTCTATGCTAAAAATTTCTCCTATCGCACTTCTCGCTTGTGGAACTCTCTTCCGGCTCCATGCATCCCAGTTAACTATGATCTTCAAAAATTTATATAAAATGTCAATCGTTATGTTCTGTTTTCTTAATTCTTGTTCTTTTATTGTACTCGCTCCTTAATAGTTGTTTTTTTTTCATATTCTTAAACACTCAGTAACCATTAGGTCTTAGTGGCTTTATTGCCTTGCATGAGGATGAAATGATAAGAAATTCTTCTTATTGGACCAAAGTATATACTCTTAGATTGAAGACTAAATCTTTTAGAATTGACATCATATCTGCCGTCTGATTTGTCGGGCGCGAATAATATTGGTTCTTATATCTAAAGTTTCTTCAGATGTCTTCACCACTATCCAGATATAGGGAACTCTAGTGTAATTTTCAGAAGTCAAAAGAACGTTTTTCTTACACATGCCAATGAAAAAAAAAAATCATGTCAATTCATTCAGCCTAGTTCTTCGCTGTCAATGGCTGAATCAATTTAGCCATTACAATTAAATTTAAATCAAAATGTAACCAACTTCATTAGGGAGGTTCTTTGGTTGGTGGTACAGCAGTTTCAGAACGAAAGAGTTTCTGCTACCAAACAATTGTGTACGTTAGGACGTGAATAAGTATATCGCGATCAAAATCACCAAACTAGAATTTTTAGGAAACATAAATATTAATGTATTAAAAAACAAAGCCCACATAGATGTGCTTATTTCTAATGGCTCTTTTTGAGTTCATTATATTAAATAACAAAGGGTTTCTGAAAAGTCGAGGCATTTTTATTATCGAAAAGATAGAATTTATAAATTGAATCAGAAGAATCAGAAGATAAAATTAATCAACTGAAAACTGATGCTGTAGAAAATGAAATGCTTAATAGGAAAAAAGATGGCGGCTATGAAAATGCTACTTGCTTAATTTGGAGATAGGCATGAGATGGAAAGATAACAAGACGCTCATAGAACAAACTTATTAAATGAAGCCCATACGATTTACTACTTTAGAAGATTTTAATCTGCTCGAAAAATACAAATTATTCAGCCGAGAATTTATTAAAGATGGCAATAAAAACTTGATTACTTTTCAACAACGCATATTGTAATTAACCCAGCGTGGACTAGGGTGTTTCAATAACTTGGACCGATTTTAAACGTGAATTAAATTTAAGCGTCTAATAATTTTTCTCTTTTTCTTTCAGATTTGGCGGACATTTGGGAGATATTATTTTTCACACATAATTGTCATGACTTAAATAACATAATTCACTAGAGAAATAAATAAATTTTCACCAATAACATTGATTTATTTACTGCTGACTTTGGTCCGACTTAATGAAACACCCTTATATAATCCATCTTAATGGCACACCCTTTACTTGGTGAGCTGGTCTTGGTGATCATTAACACTGATAAGTATTCGTTCCTCATTTTACTTCTGTGACCCAAGTTCCTTCGGGATATCAACGATCATGGCTCTCCAAACCTTCAAATTCATTTCGGCCCTCAGCAATTTTTCTCGTTTTGCTAAGTCCCGCCGGCCGCTCTGCCATCCATTGACGTAAGGTCGTCAGGTTTGGTGCCTTCCACTGTCTCACTTGCCCTAAATATTCCCTGTGAGAGTTATGCTATTCGAATCCACCCTTCCTCGTTACATTTACAATGTTTTACATGCTTTTTTTTTGTGCCAAACCTAAGCCAGCTGTAAGAGATTTTTAGAATTAGCATTAATTTTAGGGGAAAAAAATCGTGTGACGCGTTTTGTCCTTTAGGACTTCATCGGACTAAAGTGATGTTTAGGCTGGTGCGGAGAAGAAGCGGATGGTGACAAATTTAAATTTAATTATTTTTTAAATATATAGATCTGGGTGTATGGTCTAGCCGATTTAAGTTAGTGACGATGACGTGTGTCGCGTCGCTAGCGGTTCACATACTGAACACTCATGAAATCAGTGACGTAGTAAACTTAAGATGTTCAACACCTAAACTGTTCAATCATTGAGCTAGACTTAGTAGTTTTCACAATAAATGTTTTTAAAATGATGTCAAATTTTTGCAACACCCTGTGTGTTTATATATATATATATATATATATATGTGAAGAAATATACCCTTAATGTGTGCTATATTTATGGGATAAAGTGCTCAATATCAGAAATAGACTGTGTTTAAATATAAAAGTGAACATTGAAGTCAACACTTAGAGGCGACAGGCTGTTTCGTGCTAGACGCAATCGTCAGGCCATGAAACAGCCTGTCGCCTCTACGTGTTGACTTTTATATTTATGTATATATATATACATATATATATATATATATATATATATATATATGTGTGTGTGTGTGAGTGTGTGTGTGTGTGCGTGTGAATTACAATTAATAAGATAATTCGTTTGAATCTCATTAATTGTAATTCACTTATATAGAAATTAATATTGATCTCTCATTTTATATTATTAGGATCTAGTTGGATTACTTACCCACGGATTATTTTACCTATGATACATACATATATATATATATATATATATATATATATATATATATATATATATATATACACACACACACAGAGACACACAGAGACACACACAGACACATACACACACACACACACACATATATATATATATACACACACACAGACACATACACACACACTCACACACACACACACACACACACACACACACATATATATATATATATATATATATTTATATATATATATATATGAGATTGTATTAAAATTATTATGTATGATATATACAATAATTTTATTGGAAGAAACATTTTCCTAATCACTTTGGCTAGATATTCAATACTTTTCTCGAGTCAAATAAATTACAATGGCTTTCTATAATAAATATATTTGTAATGATTTCTGGTTGAAAAATAATATTAACAAGGCATTTACATTATACGTATAATTACCCTGTTCTGTGAGTAACGCTTTTCTTAATGCCTGGCCACTGAAAGTCTGTTGATCCTACGTTTTAACCCATTTAAAGAGTCGAAAGATAAAAGTTAAAAATTGAAATTATCGGCGTTTAATTCTTACCTATTTGTTTGCAACCAGAATCATTTCGGACGTTTTGCAGATAATGTCTTAGGCTAGTTGGTAAAGTAAGAACGACAAACAGCAAATTTACTTTCGGAAAAATACAGTTGGCGCTACGAATAAAACTGGTTTCATTCTTTCTCTCACTCACAAGAAATTTCAGTGTAATCTCGGTTCTCGAACGTTATTCTTCTCAAAAACTAATTCCAAAACCTCAAATTTATTCCCATAAGAATTAACTTTTCCCAAATTCTGAAATGTTATCGCTGGATAATTGTTCCTCATTAATCCAAATAAGCAGGGCCGGTTCAAGGGTCTCGTGCTCCCCACCGAATCTATGGCACACACCTTCCTCTACCAGATCTCAATTTTCATAAGGTAGCATTTATATAAAATACAAATTTTATTGTAACCTTATTATCTACAATAATGTATCATATGTAATTTAGTCTAACAATTTAACAAGAAAAAATGAAAATAAATCCAATGTATCTAAATATAAATTAGAGACATCATAGCTCATTCCATCTTAAATAAATCAACAACGTTTTCCTGTAATTTTTAACATTAACTTGAGCTTTTTCTTGATAAAACGTTGAATAATTTTAACACATTCAAAATTCTGGTCAGAAAAATAGTGGATTTTATATGGCGTTTTTTTCGAAACTTAGCACTATCTAAACGAATTCAGGGATTTAGACAAAAAAGACCCTAGAATGACGTCAAAATCTTCTAAAATCATTCATCCTTTATTAGTTACATGTGCTTATTTTAATTTGAAACGTATTTAAATGTGGATAGAAAAAAAACAAAACAAGTGTTGATAAGGGTTTTTTGGTGGGTAGAACGCAACCATTTCTGCAAATAAGTAACCATTTTCCAATTATTCAAGAGTCTGTGATCTTTGCTGACTTAACACTTTCATTCTATTTGCAACATCTGCTGCTTCGATTACATCATTGTTTTTCAGTATTGTGCACATAGGTTGATTTCGGCATCAAAAAAATTCACCCCGAGATCAAAGTCCCGTATTTCACTTTTATGTTTCGCTATTATTTGTTTTTCCACCTCAATTGCAGCTCTCACAGTTTTCGTCTCAGGTTTTTTGCTATCAGTGAATGTCCCCGGAGCCATTAGGATGTGTATAATAAGGAAATAATATATAAAAATACGACAAGGCGAGCACTAATGGCGAGGACACGCACAGCGTCAACGGAAGCGAACGGGTAACTGACGGGTCGGCGGGTTCGAATCATCGTCGGTTTGATTAGTGTTCATTCGGCTGACGTTGTTTATCGTTCGAAAAACGAATTTCTGTTAAAAAACTGGTGCGTTTTTTTGTTCGAGAACCAATTTGTTCGAGGTAAGAGGCGTTCGATAATCGAGGTTCCTCTGTACTGTGTTATAGTATAAATTAATGATTAGAATGAATGAATATCTGTCTATATTTCTGAGATGAGGTATTATGTACACTATTTACATTATTCGGACTATTGTCCTCATCTTTGTCGCCATATTTATTACAACGTTTCGGCCGTTGTTCGCTCCGGCCTTCTTCAGGTGGTTGGAATGTCGAACTGAACACTTTTTATTTCGCTCGCTGGGGTAGACTGTTCTAGTTCCATGTGCCATGTTTAATGGATGTCAGTTATCAGTTATCTCCTCAAGGACACGTGGCACAGTGGATAAAAGCGTTGGTTAGATCCAGTGACAGGGCCAAAAGAGTGTGAGTTCAATACCCGGTTAAGGCAGTGGAGAACTTGGAGAGGGAAATTAACCGGAGATAACTGATAACTGACATCCATTAAACATGGCACGTGGAACTAGAACAGTCTACCCCAGTGAGCGAAATAAAGGGTTCATTTCGACATTCTAAACAGAGCGTACAACGGCCGAAACGTTGTTATAAATATGGCGACAAAGATGAGGACAACAGTCCGAATAATGTAAATAGAGAATGAATGTGTGTTTCGAAGAAATTGTTTCGTTGGTCCTACCTGGGATAACACTAGTTACATTAACGCTAAGTGCCAATGTAATACAGTGAGGGTGTCGGGCAGTATTTATTAAAGTGGTTACTTCAGTATATTTAAGGGAAGTAACTGTTGCTGATATCGCTTGTACATTGAAACAATGATTTCATGAATCATTTATTGAAACCTTTTTCTGGAGAACGTCTTTGTGATTGTCTTTGACTCAACTAACTTTTGATTAACACAAAGTTACAGTTATCAGATACCTAGATCGAACTCACTGCTCACCAGCAATATTCAGCTAGACTAGGTAGGTAATCATTAACTATTTTGAGTAACCTCTGTGTTTATTTATAGTTTTGCTTTAGTAAAGATTGCGTCTTAATAGGTGTAGAGATTTTTACAACATATCTATATGTAAATGTATTTATGGGACTTTCCGTTGGTCTTTGATAGTCTCAAATGAAATATATGTTTCAAAAAATGTCATAACACTCATATGTACAGCGTGTATTCAAAAATGTAACATCATTTTCCAGGTCAGTAATTATGGCAATTCTTGTTGAAATACCCTCAAATTTTCACAGAATGTATAGAAACAGATCAAGATTTTATATTTAAGGTTTTATTTTTGTTATCGCTATGAGAATCTGCCAGAGAGATATATCGAGCGAGGTGGAGATGAAGACAGTTTTTTGATGACATGGCCGCTGCGGTCACCGGACCTGTCTCCGTCTGATTTCTTTTTATGGGGATATGTGAAACGACTGGTCTACGTCCCCACTTTTCCTGCTAGCATTTATGAACCCAACCAGAGAATCACTTCCGCAGATGATAATGTTACAGCGTGTTTGTCACACACACACACACACACACACACACACACACACACACCTGCCTTTTCCATATATATATATATATATATATATATATATATATAATGTACGTATTTTAAACATTTTTATATTTTCGTGTAGAAGCTCATAGAAATATTAGCATAAACCTTTTCTTTATAAATATGTTCTGTCTATTTTTTAAACAGTATATAAATATGACGGAGATACCGCCAATTTGAGGCTCTCAAGACAGATTGAAGGCAACAGGGACAGAGGAAAACAAAGCATAAATTACATAGAGCTCTTGTGTAAATGGATGGCAGAACAGGGTTTAGGAGAGATAACAAAAAGACAACGTTTATTAAGAGCTATAAAAGACAGGAAATTGTGGAGAGTGATTATCTTCAACCTACTGAAGCACATAGAAGAAGTTTAAATGACCACGGCATTGAACGAGTATTGCGGGACAGGAGGATTTCTTTGAGTAAGAGGAAGAGCCCGAAATACGATTTGCAGGTCGGGAGAACTAGAATCAAGAAGTTTAAATATCTGGGAAGCGTCATGACAAAAGACGATAAGTGCGAAACTGAGATATGTAGAAGTATTGGGATGTCTAAGGACACATTCCAAAAGATGAGCAGAGAATTGAAAGACAGCAGGATATCTTTGATAACAAAGAACAGAATACTGAGCTGTTACGTGACATTTCTTCTCCTTTACGGCAGCGAATGTTGGACGATTTCCTCAAAGATGAAGAAGAGACTCGAGGCGACGGAGATGTGGTTCTACAGAAGGATGCTAAGGATATAAAGGACCGAGCATGTGAGTAACGATGAGATCTGAGAGAGGTTACAAACAAGGAGAAAGCATATACTTAAGAGGTAGCTGAAGTTTCTGGGTCACATAATGAAGAAGGAAGGCCTGGAGAACTTGATACTCACGGGTCAAATAAGAGGGAAAGAGAGACAAGGGAAAACAGCGCGTGACATACCTGACGAGCTCGAGCAGATGGATGACAGAACGTGGTCTAGGGGAGGAAGCAGAGGGAAGGAGCTTGCTGGGAGCTGCAAGTGATAGAGGTCCTGAAATGTCATGGTACATAAACAGAAAGAATTGTATTTTACTTTTTATTTTAAATGAACTCAGGCTGTTAACGTAGAACACAAATAAATAAGCTGAGGGATTTTTCCTTTTGCCACAGGAAATCCTTGTCGACATTGATATGGTGCTAAGCTCCTAAAACTTGATAGCATTGCAAAATAACCAAACTAACCATATTTGATCGATTTACTTACTTGTTATTTTACAGCTTATTAATCATTTGGATGCCATTTAACGCCAGGAAATATTTTTAGATTGTAAGAATTTTTTAAAGGCAGTGTTTACGTGATAAAAGTCTTACTAATTAACCCATAGCTGGGGAAAGAGGTGCATCCATGCCTTACTAAGGATATTTGCGCGTACGTGAATACAACGAACTCAACGGGAAATGGAACTCGGCTCTTCTATGAACATTTTTGGACTATTATTCATTAAACCACCTACACATCCAAACTTATAGCATCTGGTATTCCCAACTAGCCACCCATCTAGGTACTGACCAGGCACAACGTTTCTTAACTTCAGTGATGGTACTGGAACAGTACGATAACCGATGCCTGATCTGCATCTAGATAGGTCACTGCTTGGGAATACTAAGTGCTATAATCTTGGGTTGCGTAGGTGGTTTCATGGATAATGACTTAAGATTGTTCGTCGAAGAGCCGAGTTCCAATCCATCACCTTTTCTCCCACCTATGGGTTAATTAGTAAGACTTGTATCTCTAAACAGTTGTGTGCGGGAGGTTTAATGGATAATGGTTCCGAATTGTTCATTCCAGAGACGAGTTCCAATTTCGGTTTAAGTTCTTTAAATTCAAATATTACGCTCAAACACCCTTTGGAAAGGTATGTATCCACATCTTTTGACTAATTAACCACAAAATGGGTTAATTAGTAAGATTTGCATCATTATTATTATTTCTCCTCACCCCAACCCAGGAAAACAAAATTCTTCCAATGTAAAAATATTTTTTGGCTTTAAATAACATGGAAACGAATAAGTCGACCAAATCAAAATAATTATGCTGCTAGGGATACTGTTAGTCTAAGAAGAAAGTAACAACAAATTTGCCACCATAAAAGCAAAAGATTCCAGAGTTTGAATCTTACTGAGTGTTTTTCCTTTATTCCTAATCTATGCGACCAGATCTTTGTTCAGGAATTGACAGCATGGATTAATTGTGAATTAAAAACAACTAAAACATTAAGGAGAAAATAAATAGTAGTAGAAAATGAACAACTTTTTTAAAAAAAATATGTTGAACATTTCTTTTACCATTTTTCACCCAAGACAAAGCGAATAACCACTCGAGATAGAGACTGCTGAGGGGTCCACCCCTTTTTATAGAAATGGACTGACCCAGTGTATACTTATACTACTGCCAGTGAATACCGGATGAGTCGAGTCTAGAGTGACGACGAGAAGCAAGATTCGAGTCGATCTTGCGTTCGTCTGTCGAACTCTCTGCTTTAGCACAGAGGAACCCGGGTGAGGCTTTGCCGAAGGGCAGGGTTTCGTCCGGGGAGGTAGACAGGCCTTGAACCCGTCTAGGCGGGTTCAAAAAGGCTATATTTTTGGCCGAGCCTACGGGCTCGGAGATACCCACTTTAAACCGGCCTTGTGCCACATTCTATCCTCGAGGGTGGATAGATAAATACCATCGAGTCTAGAGTGAAAGGTTGAAGGTAACCGGAGGAGTGAGGGTTAGGTAACAGCGTTGTAGGAGTCACAGTGAGCGAGCACGTAGACTCAGTAAGAAGTCATACAGCGATACTTCAATACCAAAGACTGTATATATATTTTGCTATTAACCCGCATTCCTGGAACTACTAACCTGCATTACCAGTTTGTATTATTGCGTTAATATTAGTTTGGTGCAAATATAATGTCGTTTTCTCACATAGTAACATATGTGAGAAAAACGACATTATTTTTGCAACAACCTAATACATTATTTCCCTATATTCATTCTTGGCGTTTGTTATTTAATGGTACCGGATTTAATCCCGGAATCCACAGCAGAGATTTACTGAATGAGGATTTTTAAGGGAGTATAGAAAGGGAGTAAAATTAAGTAGTTCTCATTAATTATACAGCAGGACGAGGATTCTGGCAAAATCAACAAAACGCATGCTAATAATAAATGGAACTTGACCCTCGTCTTGTGCCACCACATGCCAGTTATATTTATCCGGCCTCCCCACCAAGGCTGGGTCTGACACAAGGTCGTTTTAACGTAGGGGGAACCATCTACATAAGTATGAATATGGGCCAAGGACAAAAATTGTTTTGCCCAGTTCCAGCGATCACTGTCACACTGGCATTGATAACACAACGTCTCTTGCTCTCTTACTGAGAGAAAGAAGGTGTAGCGGCAGGGTTAGTATCCCCTGGACTGAGCAAGTTCGCTGCTTTAAAATAAGCAGAAACGTAGTTCCACTTACAGCACGCGAACAATAACCTCGCCTCGTTTAGGTCACGACAAAATTGATAAACCTATTCGGTGAATATATCGCTTTTATTTATTTAGTGTCGCTTACTTTGACACATATTGCAGACGACTATGCCAATAATTTATATATATATATATATATATATATATATATATATATATATATATATATATGTATATGTATATATATATAAAGACAGAACAGTCAGATTTATAATCCAGAGTTCTTCAGCATTTATTTTAAAAAAACAGTGCTCGATACACAGTAGAGCATATATTATAATTATATATTAAATTATTATTTTAAAAATATGTATTCATCGTGACACAGAAATTACAAAGTTTAGAAACGAAAACCTAAATCTAAAATTTAACTTAAACTTAAATTTTATGTTAAATGTAAGATTTAGACTTTGGTTTCGAAACATGGTAATTTTAAATAATAATAATAATAATAATAATAATAATAATAATATATATATATATATATATGTGTGTGTGTGTGTGTATATATATATATATATATATATATATATATATATATATATATATATGGCACACTCTCCATATTCTCTATTCGATGTATGAGGGTCAAGCAGCTCAGTTTCTAGGAAACAACAGCCCCACACACCAGCACATATACTTTGATTATGGTGGTGAAAGCTTTGTGCAGAACCAATCGCACTTTTTGAAGAGCCGAGTACAGAGACCTGGTGCACTACGTGCCACAAGGTTCCCAAACGACCCTCTGCAGGTTTTGAATTCAGAGTTGTCCTTCTCCTAGACCAGTTGCCATCCAAAGCTATAGAACCCAGTCTGTACAGCTATTTACCCATAGCTGGGGAGAGAAGAGGATTAATACCTTTCCCAAGGGTATTAGCACGTAAGTGAAAGTAATGGATTAGACTGGAATTCCACTCCGATTCCTCAATCCGAGCTGCTATCCATTACTCTAACGTACCTCCTACACACACACACACACACACACACACACACATATATATATATATATATACATATATATATACTTCGTTATATTATTATATTCACTGGTACGTAGGACACATTCGTATATATATATATATATATATATATATATATATATATATATATATATATATATATAAGAAAAAACAGTCTGTCACGTTAGGAAAGAACAATAACAGCAAAAAATGAAAATAAAAATCTACTAAAAGCATAAAAATAAACGAATGACAAACGTTATTTACTAAAGTATTCCCCTCCCATATAGTTTGTGTGAAATTTATGTCTTCAGAGAACATGACCTAATGGCAAGCAACGACCATGCTGTGTTTTTCAGTTAGACGCTAAAAAAACATACCACTTAGGATAGTCATATCTAATGGATGTTCATCAGTGTGTATCAGACATGTTTTTTTCTTCTTCTGTTAAGGAGACCCTCGGGATAGTGATAATAATAATAACATAGTCACCCCTCGCTTGTCTGTCTGCTTCTTACAAGATTTAAAGGTTAATTTATTTTGGAACTTCCAAAAGAAATATGTCTAAAAACGCAAATTCGCATTGATGATGATGATGATGATATATATATATATATATATATATATATATATATATATATATATATATATACATATGTATAAAACGTTAATGGTCAGAGTTGAATCAGACCAGAAAACAGTAGCATTAAAAGTGCTCAGAACACATGTGAAAAAAAAATAACATGTAGAGTTTTTAACTTTAAAAATTGGAAGATCAGTTGAATCCGCTACCTTGGTTTCAACATTATTATATTTCTCAGACAATTTTTATCAAAATTGATAGAAATTCCTGTGAGCATACCCAAGCAGATTCAACTGATTACCTAATTTTTACACTTTACACACACACACACACACACACACACACACACACACACACACACACACATATATATATATATATATATATATATTGTTGTTTCCTTCTCACCCTTTTCTTCCCCCAAAAAAACATCCCATCCTTATAAATCCTTCTTTATTATCAACCTCTTGCTTTCCCTCCAACTTAATGTCTTCACTGACTATTAGACACTTCAGTCTAAAGAAACAAATGCTTAAGTATTACTATATTAAAACCGACTTTTATTTTAATTAAGAATTCTTTCATTAAATTAATTAAATTTGAATCGGCTTGGTTTGTCCTGCCTAAAAACAACAAACAGTATCGCCTAATGTAAAATACAACTTATTATAAAAATCTGAAGATTATAAAATAAATTCTTGGCTGGGTGAACCGACTACTACCACCCACTAATCTCTTAGCCCTTTCTTTTCCGCTCTCACCTTCCCTCCCCGATACCAATCTAATGTGTCCGTCCGGTGTATTTTAGCCGTTTAGGGAGTAAATTTCAATCTGAAGAGTTGAACACCTAGGTGTTCACGAAATAAATGGAAATAAAAATAAATGAAAATGGATAATTAAAGTCTCCGTCTTCTGATTACCCTTATATATATATATATATATATATATATATATATATATATATATATATATAAGGTGTTTCAAAAACACTGATATAATTTAAAATGCGAATATCTCAATAACTACATGTTTCTGGCAAACCAAATTAAATAGACTTGAACAATAAAAATATTCATCCAAATTCGAATATGCATTGAACACAGACACAGATACCAATCCTCTAGGGAGAACATACGTCGCTAACAATCATTTAGTGTGTATATGCTCATATTCATCTGGTGTGAGCATGTTTTCACAGTAGATGGCGGATGGCTATATATGTTCCTACTAGATGTCAGTTGGCTATTAGCAGCAACTTCCTGCCAATGAGTGGTTCCATGTTCTTACCAAAATAGTGGTAGCTGTTTTCCCATCAAATGAAAGTTGGCAACGGATGTTCACACTATATGGTAGTTTTCTATTGACAGCAACTCGCCATTATTTTTTCTGGTATCCCCTCAAATCCCAGTACGGCTGTTGTCTTGTCAGTTTCAATTCTTTATCGAATTTCGAACTCATCCATTCAAACGTCGAATGATTTTTTTATATTTTTGATGCGACATTAACTATGATAGTCTTCACTCTTCACAGTCTTCTTACATCCCGAGCAAGGTTCTGCCATATTTCCAATTTAGCATTTTCCTTTCCTATTTTCTGGTAGTACATTGCTAAAAAAACAAACAAACATTAATCTGAAAATACTAGTCTTTTTTTTAAATATCCTCGTCAGTTCGAAACTTTCATAGGGATGTCATCCATGGTGCCATACATGTTCAGAAAGATGTAATCTGTCAGTTGTATGCAACCGATTTCTAAAATCAACGTTTAAAATGGCTTCCGACGAGTGGGCCGTGTGGGTTTTGGCGGAGAACTGGCGATACAGAATTACAAACAAAGGACTGTACAGAGATAGTAGAAACCGCATCATCTAAGGAATTTCCACAGATGCAACAACTAAAATGGAGAGCATATGTAACTCGAAGAGAAAATAATGACATTATCAAGACGTTGACATTCCACACAGGTCAAATAAAAGGTTAGGATGGAAACCTTCATCAATACTGGAATAACCAATTACAGCTACTGGACTTGAGAAACCTATTTTCTTGAAAAATTATTTTAAAAGAAATATTTTTTACCATGGGTACATGGCAGCACCCCCGACAAACTGGGGCAGAAGAGTATTAGAGGACAACAACACTCATACAACAGATTCGGTATACCTAACCTATGTGAAGGAATTATCGGAAAAAAATTCAAAAGTTCTGTGGTCCATATAACATCAGTACGAACTTCAAAAGTGCTTCGAAAGTTTGCAGACACCTCTTCCAAGTAAGAACCCTCATAGAGGAGAACATGTCTAAGAACTGTATGTATGCCATCCCGTGCAGTTGTAGTAAGAAATATAAAGGAGAAACAGGCCATCCGCTTAAGGTAAGAAAACAAGAACATCGTAAAGCCGTAACACGAGGAGAAATGACGATATATGGAGGGAAAGGAAGATCATCGTCACCTTTGTAATGAGGTTGAAATAATAGATAGAGAACATGACTGGAAAATACGAAAACTCAAGAAATCAGCACATATGCTAGGTCAGAAAAATCTCCTAAGCCGCCAAGTGTAGAAAGGAATACGATATGGGAACTAGTAATAAGGAGTGCTAGAGAAAAACATTAATAACAAGAAAATCGCAATATGAACTCAGGTAAAAAATGCTTACTGAGACATTAAGCTTATAAGTCCCCAAAATTCATACACTGATGTCCTCGTATGGCCCAATGGATAAAAACGCTCGTTGAATCCACTGGGTTTACCCCAGCATTTGTGACTTCATTACTTGGCTAACGCAGTGGACAAAAACATAACGTTGATACTGGGAAAGCGATAACAAGTACAGGTGGTGAGAAACTATTTTAAGGGAAAGATTTTATAAATTTCACCTGACAACAGTACTGGCTCCTTCGTCAACGAATGCCAATTTTTTCCTCACAGGGAAACGGCTAATGTTATCATTATCACTGTACACTTGTTATGTCAACTTCACAGTCATCTGTGCCAATGCCAATTACCAGTTATCTAGGGCAAAAATAGCTACTAGTCAACTGTTTTGAACCTATATCTCTAACAGTGATCTGATGCAAAAGCAGTCACCAGTCATCAGGTGTGAATATGTATTGCTAACAGTCATCTGGTGCGAAAATGTATTTCATTCGGTTGAGTTAACTCGGCCATTCTTCTGTCGAGCACGCCAACCATTAAGGTGAGAATATCATTAGGATGTCATTCCGTGTCAGAACATTGCTAGTCAATGTATACGATTACTGGGGGTCAGACCACCTTGTTCCTTAGCTAGATGACCAGACCAGTAGACCACTCTCGAGTTTTTGTTTTTCTCGCCAGAAGTGTCTCGCACATCTCATTTTGTGTTTCGTATGATTGAAGAAATATCAGGGATGGATTTATAGAGCAGTGATTTAGATGGATGTTGTCTCTGAGAGATGTTAAGTATAGCTCTCAGCATCTGAGCGTGAATTCCATCTAGCTTAGACTCAAGGGTTTTAGCTAATGTCCTGGTAGCTAATGTCCATATATTAACACCGCCTCTAGAGTGGCTGGAAAGAATCTCCGCTTGAGGTTGCTTCCTTGATCAGATTTTTCCAGATTACATCCATTTTATTGAAAGCAGTTCACATCCTTTTCAGTAGAATTTACCTCGACTCCTAGGTATTTAAAAGATTTTACAGATTTATCTGGTTACAACCTGTCATCAAACACAAAAAAGTAATTAAAATGTGTCGCAGAACAGGTCGTAGGATAAGAGATAGTTTATTACACAAACGCTAGAGACCGACATTTTAAGACGACAGTAGGCAATGTCGTTTTTGGAAAGACGTATAATTACGTCCACAGCAGAGGAAGAATTAAATAAAATTATTTGTCCTCACTTCCAAAATGACGACATATATGAAATTGATATTTTCTTAAATCTAAATATTATTTGGTTGGTGCAAAAATAATGACGTAATAATGTCGTTTTTTGACGTTAAAAATACGTCAAAAAACGACATTATTACGTCATTATTTTTGCACCAACCTAATAATAGATTTTCGCATATGATTTTAAAAATATATTTTCCTATTATCGTTGTCGTATTCTTTACTTTCACTGATTAGCCATTTTTATTTCGTGGTTTCGTAAACATTTTTGAACAATATCATAACAAAGGTGTAACGTGAGAGATCTAGGGAAGAATGTATTATTCTTCCAAATACATTTCCCCCATTACGGGCATTATTATATCTATGATATAATACCACCATAATTCACTACTGGACAGAATGGCTGAAAGAAAAAGTGAATGACGAACATGCTTGGTTCTCTGAGAGACGTTTATACTACTAAGACATATATAAAAATATATATACATGTGTATACGTGTGTCTACGTGACAATAACATATCACATACATCTACACAGCAAAACAGAGTGTAAGGAGAAACAAAAATGAAGGCTCTTACATTTATATGGTGATGCTCCTGTATCTGAAGAAGCCATGTTTAGGACTTCAGATTCAAACGAGCCGGATTCATCTCTGTCCAAGGCGATGAATATTCCATGAACAGGAAACAGCGAGTCTTGGGAGTTTTACAAGTTTTCTACCTCAACCTGTATATAGAGAGCAATTTCTTTTAATCTAAAACGATTTTATATTCTTTGATCCGGCAGATTCAGTATTACCAATTTTATGCCAGTTTAAACAGGAATCTCGGTCAGTCATTTCCACAAAATATTTCGAAACTGCTCAATTAAATAGTAATCGAATATTTTAACCAAGTTTTAATATCACGCAGAACAATGTATCATGGCAAAGCGTTGTTATGTTCCGGCAACCATATCGATGTTTGCAAAACTGGCACACTTGCCAAGTTATTGATGGAGAAACTGGTGATGGTCAGCAGAAAACTGCGGAATCTATTCAGGAAATCCTACAGCCGTTCAAACAGGAAATGAAAAGATGGCTGACAGAAACGAAAGCTAAAGGAAATGGAATTCTACATTTTCGTCTTTCTTGGTAAACTTCCTGGAAGGCATGCTTTCGATAAAATTTGGCAGGCATTGAAAAATGACGTTATAAAAATGAACACTTCTTATAATAATAATAATAATAATAATAATAATAATAATAATATTAGGTTGGTGCAAAAATAATGTCGTTTTCTCACATATGTGAGAAAACGACATTATTTTTGCACCAACCTAATAATAATAATAAAAAGAAGAAGAAGAACAACAAGAACAATATAATTATACTTGTTCCTTCTTTAGTTAGATGCCTATACTCTGCCCACAAATTTAGCTTGTCTGTCTCCTGGCAACAAATTCTTAGAATAGCAGCAGCGGGCAGAGTGAATCGAAGTTGTATACATGCATACATGCAGGCATACATACATACATACATACATATATATATATATATATATATATATATATATATATATATATATATATAGTATATTGGGGCAGTAGATCATTATTTAAATATTTATTGTTAAGTATAACAGGCAGTGAATGTCTAGTTTCGGCAGAAAATAAAGTAAAAAAATGTCCAAAATTTGTTTGTGTTTTATTATGCCGTTCGTCGATCTAAGCTTGCGGCTCACATGAGCCACAATCAAAGTGGTTATATGGATATTAAGACAGAGATGGTCAAAATTAAAGATGGCATCCTGTTATGTTTACATAGAAATTTGCTATGCGAGGATAACGGTCGCGGAATAGCAGACGCAAGTCGGAAATTCGGAATGCGGTTCTAAGACGTCGTACATGACCACGTCAGAGAAAGAAATGTTATCAACAAAACTACGCGTTTAAATGCATTTTAATATGTTGCGTCTACTTTGAAATGTAATTTTGTTGAGTGTGGGTTGCTTTGTTTTAATGTAGATGGCCTTCAATATCTTAATTTTCTTTTTACTGTAGTTACGTGTGAGAATAGTTGTGCTATCAACTAATTTCTGTCTAATATCAAGTACATTACTATTTTTTTCTAAGAAATGTTGTTTAATGCAACTACGGTCAGAAAAGTGACAAGTAAGTCTACGAGAGAGCGTGGTTGTAGTGAAATCAATATGTGTAGTGGATTTATTATTAGTATCAGCGACACAGCCTCTGAACGATCATGTAATTTGTTACACTGTTTTTTTTGTAGAGGATTTAGTTATGTGGTTGTAGGGTTATTAGAGACGATGAGCACAATTGATTTGATTTTTTTTATAATTATGATGAGAGTAACTTGTTTATTATTATTAATGGGTTTAACATTTCTGCCTATTATGTTTTTGAGCGCTGTTTTATCATGTTTGTAATTATTATGTATTTGGTTACAACAGTATAAGTATTCTGTTTATTTTGATGTACACTACTATGGTTACAATTATTATTAATATTAGCAATTTTGTTAGTGGTATTATTAAGTTTATTGAGATACATCTATTGATCAGTTACGAAATTAGGGAATCCATTATTAACAAGTTTTTGTTTAATGTTATGTAATTCTTTATAGAATATGGTTTTGGACGAAGATATCATTTGTGTGCGCTGGATTAAGTTTTTTCTGTCGGCTAACTTATATCGTTGGGGGCATTTACTATTACAATTAAGAAGACACGAGTTAATGCTAGTGAGTTTCCTATATAGAGAAGTAGTAAATGTATGTGTGCTGGAATCAATAAGTACATTTTATTATTAATATTAAATTCTAATATAAATTTGAGGGCAGAGTGACTTTCAATTGTGTTTTTAAGTTGTGTAATTTGATCAATAATTTTTGTTGAAATGAAAATGTCATCTATGTATCTAATATATATATAGGGTGTTTATTAGTGTCATTAAGTATTTTATTTTCTAAATGTGCCATATAATAATTAGAAAAAGGGGGTCTAAAAGAGATTCTATGATGATACCGTCTATTTGAGTTTAAATATTACCTAGGGGGCCAGGAAAAGGTCCTTGAGTGATACATTCTAATAATAGTTTTTAAAAACAATGGGTTTAATATTGATGGGTGGGAGAGAATTGTGATTGTATACATCATGGATAATGATGTCAGTTGTTTCATGGATGAGGACATTAGTAAATAAATTTTGTACATCCAAAGATGCGATTATTTGGTTGTTTGCTTTTATAGCATGAGGAATTTGTACAAATTCGTTTGTGGAGTTAATACAATATTTATTTGGAAGGTAGGGAGTAATTAATTTGTTAAGGGTTTTTGAAAGGTAATATCTTGGTGTAGGTGTTTGTTCAATGATAGGTCGGAGGGGGACGATCTTTTTATGGATTTTTACATTTCCATAAAGGGACCCAGATTGATAGTCATCTATAATCTTTTGATGTTTGTAAGATCCTATTTCAATATTGTTAGCAGTAATAAGTTTATTGATATGGTTTTTAAGGGAGGTGGTGCCATTGTTTAACTTTTGAAATCTATTGTAATCGTCCAAAATGGCTTGTAATTAAATGGTATAAATTAATTAAATTAAGTAAAATGGCTCGTCGGATAACAATAATATTGTTATTTCTTTAGTTGTGTGGCTGCTTTGATTAAAGCGGTATTTATAAATCTATTACTTCCTGGGTATGACGTTAAACTACATCCGCGTCCTGGGTATGGCGATAAACTACATCCAACAGTAGGGCCTCGGATAATGTTTTCGGAAAAATAATGTTGCCAGCTATACGTTTTTGAAACAATAATGTTGCTAGCTGTACGTTTTTGAAGCAATAATGTTGCCAGCTGTACGTTTTTGAAACAATAATGTTGCCAGCTATCCGTTTTTGGAACAATAATGTTGCCGGCTATACGTTTTTGACTTTTAAAGTCACTCAAAATCATTTTTGGCATAAAGTTTGAGATGCCGTTAAACAAAACAATTAATCAATCAAGAAGATGAAGAAATTATTTTCAAAAACTGAACCAAAAATTATATTGAATTTTCTAAAAAGAATTGGTCTCTTATCAAATATGTAGACTGATGTGTAAACAACATATCCTACCTTTTACCATTTTGCAAATAAAATGTCCTTATCAAATGGAAATTCTTGACTTAAACAAAAATACCTAGGATTATTTTGCAGTGTACAAGCAAATAAGCTCTAGCTTGCTAAAAATGTTCCATACAAAATAGGCATTTAAAATTCCTATATTTGGCATATATATATATAAACTGGATTTGGCATTAAATAACCCACAGTGGTTGATATGCCATAAAACCCAAACAAACAAACAAACAAACAAATATAAATCTATTCGGATTTTTATGGTATCGGTGTTTAATAGATTCGGCTTTAAGACATTTTTTATGTTTAACAGTATTAACAATATTTACCGGCCGGAATGTCCGAGAAATTTTCTTAGAAAATATGTGTCCTCCGACAGGAATCGAACCTGTATCTTATACGGAACCGTCATATAGCTTGACTGTATGACGGTTTCCTTTATATAACGAATGCTGTTAATACTGTTTATTATAAACAGAGAATTTACTTAAATATTTGTATCTATAAAAAGAACGTATAAACATGAAAAAATATCTTAAATAATCGTCAGATTTGTCAATTTCATAATGTCTGACGTCATTTTTTTACATTTGGATACGCATTGAGCAGATATGAATGAATGAGAGAAAACCATGGAGAATTGTGTTTAAAAACAGTAAAATCGATCTTGTTACCCGAACTCTCTTCTGTGGCCCAATCGGTTAATGCACGTCAGGCTATATGACGGTTCCATTAGAATAAATATATATTTATCTGTACTGGTTTCCGTGGAAGGCAGAAAGCCCCAAATTACGAAATACTATTTCAAAATATGATTGAAACATATGAAGATTTAGGTTGCAGAATGTCACTAAAGGTGGATTTTTTAGCACTGGTATCTGCCTTACTCCCCGGAAAACGTAGCAGATCCAGCCATGAACATGGTAAAAGATTCCACCAAGATATTGACAAAACAGAAAATCGGTATAAAAGCAAGTGGAGTACTGTGTAAAGACAAAAGTACACAGGTGTATGCTTTAAGAAAGATTTATTCAACTGAGAATACACGGTTCGTGTATAGTGTCCTTTTATAGTTCCAGTAAACAGAAATAGTTATCTCAAAGAGGAGAGTAACAAAACAAGGGGAGACCACTCTTGATTATTCATAACATCCTGCATTGCTAGAAGATTTTTGCTGGACTCTTTGTAGAGACATTCCAGATACTAAACATTGAAAAAACCATAAATACTCTAAAAAGTTTAAATTATTTAGTAAAAAAATTATTTTAATAAAGAAGCCTGTGTTTTCTTATATATTTTAAATGAAATGAAACGTTAATATGAACATATTTAACACCTATACATATGCTCATAAATCTAAATTTTTCGAAATTTGGAAAAATTTAATTTGTAAATTACCAAAATCTCTAGTAATTTAATGAAAAAAGAAATTCATTTTTGTGATCGACAAAAAAAAAAAAAAAAAACTCAAGAAAAACTCCTTGTTTCTGTAGCAATATCATTCATTGTTGGACAGTATAATTGATACATTCACTTACGTGCTAATACCCTTAGGTAAATAGCAGGGCAGACCGTGTTCTATAGCTTTGGATGGCAACTGATCTACCGCAGGAAGAAATGGCAACCTACTGCGAGAAAAACATCTGCCACGTCAGTCATGTATGGAATGACATATAAGACATATGGCACATAACTGACTACATATTAAATTTATTCAAACATCATGAGTTTAATACAATTTACATTTGGACGATACAATTACTATGCGCTGATAACGGCCGTGCAATAGCAAAATTCTTAATGCAGTACATGAGCACGCGAGAGAAAAGATGTTATCAACAGAACAATATGTTTAAATGCATTGTATTATGTAGTGACTGGTTTGAAATGCAATTTTGTTGAGTGTGGGTTGCCTTGTTTTATTGTAGATGGACTCCAATATTGTTGGACAATTTTTGTTTTTATTTTCTCCCGAAACGCAATCGACTTTCCGAAGCTGAGAACGGCTTATGAACAAACATAATAGACATTCTTTGCCTTTAATATTTAACAATATATGTCTGAATAATGATCTGCTGCCCCAATACAGTAAATCTGTCTGTCTCTGTCTCTGTCTCTCTCTCTCTCTCTCTATATATATATATATATAAACATAAAACACACACACACACACACACACACACACACACACACACACACACACATATATATATATATATATATATATATATATATATGATGAAATAATAGATTTAATTTTGAATCCGATATTTTTTGTTACTTCAAACGGTACTATAGAGGTTTACTAGTATTTGAAAACGGCACAACATTTTTATGTATACTTTTAAACGATGTGTATTATATAGAAAAAGAGGGAGTGAGAGAGAGAGAGAGAGATGGAAAGAGAGATAGATATAGACAGAGACATCTAGAGGGCGTGAAAGGTAGACACTATTTCCCTTTATTTATGATGTATTAATTTTCGGACATGAATAGCAAAGGCATTGTATATATATATATATATATATATATACACAAGTGTATGTGTGTGCTTGTGTATGTGTATGTACATGTTAACTTGGGCTATGAATATATATATATATATATATATATATATATATATATATATATATATATATATATATATATATATAGCTTTTCTGTCTATAGATTTATGACTTCATGTAGCTTATTGAAATTCTGTCGATCTGTGACACTTCCGTTATATTTGCCTCATCCGGTGTTTTTTTTACTAAATTCTTTTCATCAAAAATGTATTAATACGTTTACCTTACATTCTCGTCTCTCTCTTCTACTCATTTCCTTAGATTCCCAGCATAATAATGCCTGATCGCTTTTACAGAGGGAAAATCTTACTCATACCTGCTTTTCATCGACAGACCAAGCATCCGACAACCCGATGAAACCAGATTTACCAGATCACGTCTGTCGTAATACCCTTTGAGGCGCTTCTGATCAAGTGTGTTGGCTTCTTCGTCAACCAAAATTTTGTCAACCCAAATCATATTCACACGAATGGCCCCGTCAAATTCTCTTTGATTCACAACCTCTCCGCCAACACCACCAGGGGAGAGAAAGGGAATAGGGTGAGAGGATGACGCCTACGCCACCAGGGGAGAGAAAGGGAATAGGGTAAGAGGATGACGCCAACGCCACCAGGGGAGAGAAAGGGTATAGGGTAAGAGGATGACGACCCCGATGCTCGGATGCGAGCAGGTGTCGATGACAAAGAGATAGTCATTTAAATAGACGACTAAGCCGTATTGAATTAAAAATATTATTATGGGTTTAGAAACGCAACCGGAAGGTTTTCGTGATTACGGAACCAAACAACCAACAAGCCCAAGCCAGTTAAGACATTAAATAACCAACAAAGCGAACCCAATACGTTCAATCGCTAAATCAACTCAGATCAATATTACTAATGAAACAAACGAACTGATACAGACCAATCGGATTAAAGCAAACAGTTGACCAATCAAACAATCAACCCAGCCCAACTAACCAATCAATAAACATAAGCCAAGCCAATATGACCAAGCAACTACAAAATAAGTCCATGAAAATAGATGTAAGATGAATTAAAAGAGTAATTAAGACATTTGAAGAAATTGTTTTCGAATTTAAACATAGATTAAAAATAGAATGAATATTAAGAAAGTTGGCGAAATACATACGCGTAACTAAATGAATGTAGACCTACATTAGATGGACTTAATGGCTCGGCGAGATACTGGAATATTCATGAAAATTGTGAACTAAAACGACTTAGAACCAATACGTGATGAAGAATAATATCTTGGATTAGAACTGTAGGCAGTCAAATTATAATAACGGTAATAGTAATATTATAAGAAAAACATTTATAAGAAAACATTTGACATTCAGTCCAGTAGCTGTTTTCAATCTTTGCAGTACTGATCTGTATTTCGTTATTAGTCTTTTATTTGAAGTAATTTGGAATATTAACATCTTGATTACGTCATCATTATCTCTTCCAGATGCATATGAAAAAAGAATTTAGCTGTTGCTTCTGTTGAAAGTCCTTCTGTGGTATGGCTTCTATATTCTGTAGCACCAGAATGACAGAGTTCGAATAAGGATGGTCTTAGCCAAGACCATCAACAGACGTCACCCGCTCAAAGGCTTTTACACCATTGATCTTAGACAGCAGTTTAGATATTTCTGAATAGGCTTTGCGCCATGTATGATATCCATATGAAGGTCTCGCTCTGCCGAGGCTATTTAAGAACATGACACGGGTTTTTAGGTTAATGTTTTGCTTGTGCAGTAATTTACGGTGTTGGGCGAAACTGGCTCTAGCGGAGCCTATTCTATAGGTCCCTGAAAAATTGATCATTGTGCTAAATTGAATTATAATAAATCATTGAATTACAAGTTTCTTTTGAATCGTACAGGTCACAATACAAAAAAATGTAAGTTAAAGAGTATATCCATGCAAGACATTGTTCTTAAATAGAGCTAGCCACTCACGACTCTGTCACTATATTCAAGACGAGATAGATGCAGCAAACCAGGATTTCATATACACTATGCCGATAGATTCTCATTTCCTTTGTATCTCATTGAAGGGAGAAAGTTCTACTAAAACAGCTTCTTCCCTGTAAATATTAAGTTGTGAAACAAAGTCCGGAAAATATTCTTTCCCGATCTCTAAAATCTGAATGTCTTCATGTTTATCATTAACCTTTTTCTATCCTACATATCATCAAAATGTTCACTTCTTACACCCCTTCTATGCCGTTAAAAAAGCTCATTTAATAACCTACCTTGGGTGGCTATTGGGACTTGTATTGGGCGAACTATAGTATAAAAAACCTTTCCAAAAAAACAACGTATTAATGGAATCGTCTCCAGCCTCTATAGATACTAAAGAAACAGAAAACTATGTCGAAGGGCAGAGTCCCGTCTCGGGAAACAGCTACCCGACCCCGTTTTATACAGATACTATATTAAATTCGGCCCTGTGCCACATCTGACCGCGTGGGGCGGTTGGTAGATATCCTGCAGTTGGAGATTCATTGTGGAATTCACTTGACTCACTTCTAGCAGTTGACTACTACTTCTACGTGTCGCTGGCGAATCTTATATCTGCTGTTCTTGTCCTAAGTATTATCGTTCATTACCAACATTCATGTGATTATTCTATTCAGTAACCTTCCGTAGGTTACAACATATACCTTCCTTAATATGATGTTTGACGAAAACTTGTGGCTCATCATTAGACGAGAATAGATATCTTAATAGAACACAATGTTCAAGCAAAGATATCTTGAAAGCAATAATACCTGCTTTAAATAACACTAACATTAAAACAATGAAAAAATTAAACACCACGATTAAAAGACAGAATCATGTTATAGAATATCCATAAATAAAATCATAACATTTAATCATTTCACCCCCAAACAAGGCGTGAATACCACTAGTACGCAGGGTGGGGTATGCGGAGTGAAAGTGAAAGTGAAAGTGAAAGAGAAGACTGAGAATAGGAAGGATTGAGGAAAGAACAAACGATTAACGGGATTCAGTAAGATAGAAGATGGCGATTGAGGTCGAATTTCAATTTTTGAAGATTGTATTTATCAGGGAAGAAAGGAAACGGTAAGTATTTCCACAGGCGGGAAACTGAAGAAAAGAAATTGCTATAGCAGAAGTGGCTGTTGCATTTAACTATTTCAACAGTAAAAGGATGGGACCTAGATGCCAATCTAGTAGCACGTTTAAATTCATGTAGTCGGAGGGCCAAGGAAGAAAAGCTCGTCAGAGGAATTGCAATAAAAATATTTGTAGTAAAGACAGAGAGAAGCCATGTCACGTCGGTGAGAATGTGACTGAATTCGAGATGCTAAATCAGGATCTGTTACATTGCGGATCCTTCTTTGGATTTTGTCAAGAACCCCGAGATGCACAGTAGGAGAATCAGACCAGAAATGGCAGCAGTATTAAATGCACGGATGAATGGTAGATTTGTAAATGTGCAAGATGGATTCTGATGAGAAAAGGTTTCTGGCACGAAACAGTGACCCAATGTTTCTTACATAAAAAACAGCTGTTGATTTGATGTAGTCACCGAACTTCAAGTCAGTTGAAAACGGTTGGATATAGGATATTATGTTTATAATAAACCTATATATATATAAAAAAAAACTATATATTTTGGATATATTTTTAAATAAAAATTATTGCTCTTTGCCTGTAGAAGAAGAAAAAAAACCCGACATTCTTTTTATAAATATTTATATTTAGTGGGTAAAACCTTAAAATCATTAGATATTCAGATGATACAGTATTAGCAGTAGACATATAAACTGCATTAATTGCTAGACAAAAAAACAATGGAAAAGGAAAAGAAATGATTAACCCTCAATTGTAAGAAAACAGAATGTATGGTTGATCTCAAAAAGGTACATCCCAAGGTGCGAGTTACGAATTAGAGATATGAAAATTAAACAAGTACTATAATTACAATATATAGAAGTGTTGATAGCGAAAACCGGATCCGAAGGTCCATTAGGCTAGTAAATATGGCCTTCCAAAAGCTAAACAAAGGAGTAAGAAACAGGAAAATTGCATTAGAAACAGTGAAAAGAGTGCTCATCTGTTATGTAATATCAGTTTTCTACATGGCAGTGAATGTTGGACAATCTACTCACAGATGAAAAGACAAGGTAAAAGAAATATGGTTTTATAGATGGATACTGAGAATACCATGAACCGAAAGTGTAAGCAACGAAGAAATTTTGAGAAAAATGATACCTAGACTCTATAGATTTAAGCGCATTACTAGTTTGGCAGCAAAGTCTCATAATTTTACACTCCAAATAGCTAAATGTAACCGAAAGTTCTATGCTAACAGTTTCTTCTCGCTTGTGGAACTCTCTTCCTGCTTGCTTTGCAGGAACTTTAAAAAATTTAAATGCAATGTCAAAATTTATATTCTGTCCTCTTAGATCTGTTCTTTTTTGTTCTGGCTCCATAATAAGGTTTTTCACACTCGGTAACAACCTGCGTTTTAGTGACTCTGTTGCCTTTCTTGGGGGGGGATGATTTAAAAAGAAATGAAAATAAAAAAAAGAATGCTTATATTCAGAAACAGAAAGAGAAGAAAAAAGGCTTGGAAAGTTTGACACTCACAGAATATACTAAAATTCAGAAAGACAGAACGAAACACTGAGCAATCTAAACAAACTTACTAAATACTATTGCAGAACAGTTGGTGGGAGAGACAGAGAACACAAAAACATTGCTAACAGTTATAACAGTATGTTGTGGAGATGTCCGCCTCTTGAAGGGGTGTGGCACATAGGAAAAGAAAATGTATAATTGTCTGAACCATTCGCTGAACGTTTTCAATTTAAAAATCACAAGACGTGGAAGAATATCACTTATTTTAGAAGCACATTGTTGTCGACTTAACGCGTCAACATCAGAATCGTAGAAGAAACACAATTTATATTAACATTTCTCTTCAGTCAAACATGTTTCTCTTTGATCATATAATTTCTTTAGCTTCTAGTGGCACCTTGGGAATAACAGATCAAGAAACGTGATTCACATTAAAGACTAATAGTGTCTCTAAGTAGCCATTCTCGGTATAAATAATTATTCATTATAGCAACGCGGAATACTGTCGTAAAGTTAATATAGCAATTCGTTATCGGCGATTTTCTTATGAGGTGTCTAGCCGTTAATATCTTCGGCTCAAATCAGCAAATGACAGTAAATAGTTACTTAGTATACTATTCTAGCATACCTATGAGCGATAATAGGTATGTCCCTATTCACATAAATACAATAGTAAATGCTGTATGTTGGTCTGCAGTTGGAGATTTGTTTCCAGCTGTGCAAGTCAAACTCTCTGCCTTTGGGCTGAGAGGATCTCCAGAAGAGGCTATGTGGAAGGGCAGAGTCCCGTCTCGGGAAACAGCTACCCGACCCCGTTTTATACGGATACTATATTAAATTCGGCCCTGTGCCACATCTGACCGCGTGGGGCGGTTGGTAGATATCCTGCAGTTGGAGATTCATCGTGGAATTCACTTGACTCACTTCTAGCAGTTGACTACTACTTCTACGCGTCGCTGGCGAATCTTATATCTGCTGTTCTTGTCCTAAGTATTATCGTTCATTACCAACCTTCATGTGATTATTCTATTCAGTAACCTTCCGTAGGTTACAACATATACCTTCCTTAATATGATGTTTGACGAAATTTATCAACATTTTATTTGTTAATTTCCTGTAAGCATGCGCTCTTGGCATACCATAATAGGATACAAAGGCCGAATGAGAGTCAGTTAGGATCTACTTCTTCTATGCGCCGTGTGCCTTCATCAAGTGGGTGACCATGACTCTCAACAACTTCGTATGGTAATATTAGCCGTTTCCCTATAAGGAAACATTTGGCATTCATTGACCGAGCAGTTAGTTTTTTTCAGTTTTTTAAAATCTTCTCTTAAAACATATTTAGGAAAACAGGTTTCTTAAGTCTAATAGCTGTTATCACTCTTTCAAGTACTGATGTGGGGTTCCTGTGACACTATAAAGTGGTTTGGTTTGGTTTGTTTTAAGGCACCTCATCCTCAATGGGCTATTTAATGCCGACAATATTTTTATTGCTGGTACTATTTTTCTTGTATAATGTATTGCTGGTAATATTTCATTGCCGGTAATAATTTCTTTTCTGAAAAAAATTAATTGCTGGTAATATTTTTTTTATAAAAATCTATTAAAACCTATTTTACACTTTCATAGTACTTATGATGCACTTCATCTATGGGTCATGTCCCTTCATCAAATGGGTGACCATGGCTCTCAACAGCTTTAGAAATTATAAAAGCTTTCCCTTTAAACAATGTCTTAGAAAAACAGGTTTCTCAAGTCCAGTAGCTGTTATCGTTCTTTCCAATATTGATGATGGTTTCCTTCCTAGCCTTTTTTTGTAGTAGAGGTGAAATTTGTAAGATCTTTCTATTAAAACAATTGTTCAGAAAAATAGGTTTCTCAAGACCAGTAGCTGTTATCATTCTTTCCATACAGGGAGGGTGGTTCTCCCTAACCTTTTTATTTGAAGTGGAGTGGTATGTTATTCTATGTGTTATCCATTATAGTCGCTAATAGTCCTCAAGTGATGCCGTTTTTTGTTATTTGGCACATTTCTTCGCTTGAAATTCTGTAGCGGCAATCCACAATGTTCAAAGAAATATGCTCTTTACCGAGAGAGCCTTAGTCTTTACTCGTTCAAAGCAAAAAATGATATTTTAAAGGTATTATTATTATTATTATAAACATTAAACATTTTGTGTCGATTATATTGAATGATTTTGTTTTTCTAATATACGAATCTCTTTTCAGAAATGTGGGTGTTGCGTGTCGATAAATTAGCCAACATGTATTTCGAGTAATTTATCAATACACAATCGAGAGAATTAGACTTAGTAATATATACAAAATACTAAATATTCTTTTTACTGTGATTTATTGTAACTTGTGTCGTAGAAGAAAAACAACCCGGGAAAAAAATTATGAAATAAAGCAATTTAAACAATAAATATATTAATTGATTGATTGTTTCTTTTACTCATAACTCTAATGTTGCATATGCAAATGTTACAGTTTCAAAACACAAGTTGAAATTGTTGTAAATTGGCTCATTTCTTTCAGGGGAATTATCTCGATAAATTATCTGAAGACATAAATAATTACACCAGCCTTCCAACCATGATTTAGGATAAATTTGATATTATTAATGGCTTCGGTTTGGATAGGATCCATGCTGTTCTGCGGAGTGTTGTATTTAAACTAGAATAAATGTCCCTCTGTAACCTCGAAATACTTCCGGTTCATAGAGGTTATAACATATGAGTCATCGTTTACTTTGCTGCAAACAAATATCAGAATGTTTGCACTCTCCAATATAACATGCGTTTTCCACGAATTTTATGAATTTCTCTCACTTGTACACACACAAACACACACACACAATATATATATATATATATATATATATATATATATATATATATATGTATATATAGATATAGATAGATAGATAGATAGATAGAGAGAGAGAGAGAGAGAGAGAGAGAGAGAGAGAGAGAGAGAGAGAGAAAAGATAACCATATGTAACTTTTTGTATATCAAGAAAAATATTGGTGGAAAATGGATGACAAAGTTGAAAAAGTATTCGTGTGACGCATTTCGTCTTTTAAGAATTAGTCCTAAAGGACGATATATATATATATATATATATATATATATATATATATATATATATATATATATTGTATATATAGGCACCACTCCCTCTATCATACATGTTTTATTAAAGACGACAGACAAGTTATTGGGATTAAGCTTCTTATTTAATTTTTCTTGTGTCCGAACAAGTGTTTTCTTTTCAGGAGACAGTGTGTAGAAACTGTACAAATGTTCTGTAAGTCCGAGCGCGTTTTAGTCATTATCAAGGATGATTTTACTTTTACTTTTTATCGGGCTGTATGGGTTGTGTGTATGTATATAGAGTTATTGTGATGTTTTATTTTCCGAACAGAGTCAGCACATTGTGGCCGTGTTCGTAGTTAATATTATTGGTGTTGGCTTTTTAATTTTAATTAGTAAGACTTCCATTTTTTAAAATCTTTTTTCACATGTGGATAAGGTTATTATGCTTGTATTTTCTGCTATGTATCTTATGGAGTCTAGGAATATTATGTGTGTGTGTAAATAAGTTCTAATGGAGATGTGGTCTGATAGGTAAAACGTAAGTCATCTTGATAAGGATGTAGTAGTGTGGCCGTTGTAATTATTTATGAGTTTGATTTTATCAAATTTAATCAAATCATTAATGTCCTTAGATTATATAATCTGTAGGTAAAAATATAGGTACATGATTAAATTTTAATGCCTAATGCATATATATATATATATATGTAATGAATATATATATGTAGCTATATGATTAATATATATATATATATATATATATATATATATATATATATATATATATATATATATATATAATAATAAAAAGGTTTAAACACTAATATTCCATGGTCATAATTTATTCCATTGGAATCGTAAATAAGATCCAATTCATCAGACCTACGAATTCAAAATTTTGCATATGTATGTGTATATTTACCACTGATATTATCTCACTCTCCATATATATATATATATATATATATATATATATATATATATATATATTGGTATATTGTATATTGTATTTGTTACATTTAATTTTTTTTCTAATGTTCTGTATGTGTGTGGTCAATTTATCCACACGCAGCAACAATATTTGCGAAAGGATATTCGTCTATACGAAAGAAGATCATTAAATATAATAGATACAAAATGTCTATTGGTTATAAATACGTTTTTTAAGACTAATTGCTGTCCAAATATCGCGAGTATATATAATAATAGATATTAGTCATTAAAATCTAGTCACATATATTTTTCTCTCCAATCCTTCCCATCCAGACATTTTTATTTACATAGTTGATATAGATGAGACCGTCTTTGACTTTATTTTTTTTTTTTTAAAAGAACTATTATCATTAATTTTAGCTAGTAGATTTGTTAACACACGTAGAATAACGATTGGAAGTGTGGAGGATGAAAAGCGATAGAAATAAGATAAAAAAAAAAACAATGCACAAAAACTACTAATGTATCTATCTATATTTCTGGGATGAGGTATTATGTACACTATTTACATTATTCGGACTATTGTCCTCATCTGGTTTGCCATATTTATCACAGCGTCTCGGTCGTTGTACGCTCTGGACTTCTTCAGGTGGTGGGAATCTCGAATTGAACCCTTTATTTCGATCACTGGGGTAGACTGTTCTAGTTTCACGTGGCATGTCTAATGGATGTTAGTTATCAGTCATCTCTTGTTAACTCACCTCTCCAAGTACTCTACTGCCTTAACTGGGTATTGAACTCCCAGCTCTGTGGGTCCTGTCACTGGATTTAGCAGAGGGCGGTGATCTCCCTTTTCTCTCCATATTTATCTCCAGTTTATACCCGCCTGAGACAGGCGGGTACAAGAGGATGACAACAACACCCAGAAAACATTCTGCTTGCCTTATTTGAAGGGGTTATGGGAGAAAATACAAAGGACCCGTGGTCCGTATAACACCAGGACAACCTTGAAAAGCTGGACGACACTTCGCAGAAATCTATTTCGAGTAAGACCCCCTCATAGAGGAGAACATGTTTAAAGAGACTGTATGCACGCCATCCCGTGCAGCTGCGGTAAGAAATATAAAGGGGAGGCAAGCTACCTCCTTAAGGTAAGGCTTCAAGAACACCAGAAAGCTGTAACACGAGGGGAAGTGGAAAAATGAGACGTGGCTGACCACATATGGAGAGAAAAGGGAGATCACCGCCCTCTGTTGGATCAGGTTGAAATCATAGACAAAGAAATTGGAAAATTCGTAAACTTAAGGAATCGGCACATATGCTAGGCCACAAAAATCTCCTGAGCCGGCCAAACATAGAAATGAATTCTACATGGGGACCAGTAATAAGGATTGCCAGAAAAAGCAATAATAACAACGAAAATTGCAATATGAGCTCTGGTAAAAAGTATTTAATGATAACAGCAAAAATTGCAATATGAGCACTGGTAAAAATGGTTGCTGAAGACATTAAGTTTATAAGTCCCAGAAATTCATACACAGATGTCCTTAAGGACACACGGCACAGTGGATAAAGGCGTTGGTTAGATCCATTGACAGGATCCACAGAATTGTGATTTCAAAACCTGATTAAGACAGTAGAGAACTCGAAGAGGGCAATTAACAGGAGATAACTGATAACTGACATCCATTAGACATGGCACGTGGAACTAGAACAGTCTACCACAGCGAACGAAATAAAAAGGGTTCATTTCGACATTCCAACCACCTGAAGAAGGCAGGGACGTACAACGGCCGAAACATTGTGATAAATATGGAAATAAAGATGAGGACAATAGTCCGAATAATGTAAAAATTCCTAATAATAGCAATGATTCATGTTCAACATTTGACGATCTTTGCAAAGTTTAATTTATGTAGAAATATATGAACTGAAAATAAATTCTATTTCATTCAGGTTTATAGACATTTTTTTTCTTTTGGCGCAACAGAAAGAAATTTCGATATCATAATTATCTGGAAAAGGTAGAAAAGAAGGAAGATGGCGTCGCTTAGTGTGGATACAGATGCGTATGAGAGCGGAGATAAAGGCTCACAAAATACTGAAATTGTAAGTGGAAGCTTAATCGACATTTCGGCAAATGTCGTCTGGTTCTGCTCACTTGGGTGTAACCAATTACCGTGTGCGAGCATACTGTCCACTGCTTCCAAACAATTGTTGATATCAAATGCCAGTCAAGTTTTATAGGTTTGAAGGAAGTGGAATCGCATTTCCAGGTTTGATCGGCCTATTTGCATGATGGGGAAGCTGGAATACACTCGCGTGCGAATATAAGGGGGTACAGAAAAATATCGGCTAAAAAATAATAACAGAAAAACAAAAGGAATTACTTAAAGTTATTAAATGTATACACTATTCTACATGATTACCCTGCAGTGAAAGAATTTTTGCACATCGTTTTTTAAGTTTCTGTAACCCTTGCAAAAAATAAATGAATCTATTGCCTCCAACTAATTCGAAAATGACTCTCTTTTAAGTTCATGAAATAGAAAATAGGTGGTATAATCTTTAGTAATAAGATGGGAATTCTATGTCCAAAGTCTTTTCTCTGGGACGTATTTTCGGAATGAAAATTTGCTCGCGCCTCACGAAATTTCATGTCATATAAATTTCATTTAAAAGTAAAACACACACAGACACACGCAGAGAGAGAGAGAGAGAGAGAGAGAGAGAGAGAGAGAGAGACCGAGAGAGGAGAGTTAAAGGGAGATAACCGCTGATTCGAAGTCAGAACATTATCATTGATAACTCTCTCCTCCCATTTGCGGACCCTAGTTACTATACTTGATATAATGCATACCCCCCCCAAAAAAACCAAAAAAAACCCAAAAAACAAAAAAACCCCAAAAAACAAAAAAAACCCAAAAAACAAAAAAACCCAAAAAACAAAAAAACAAAAAACACAATGATAAAATGGGTCAAAATTATTTATAACTATTTATACTGGGACTCATGCATGCAATTACAAGTAATAATATTTTACATTTTGAAATCATATTTACTTTTGGCATATGGATTTTTTAAACTGTTTTTAAATCTTACATTGTCTTTCGATCATTTCGCCTCACCTGCTATCCTATTCCGCCACACCCATGAGGCACATGGCACCGTTTGCAAACCACTGGTCTATGAATTCAAACTCCACATACTTCAAAATAACCATCACCTAACTAAATTCTTCAAAACGGACGTTATCTTTCCTTCTCCCTGTGCAGTATTTGGTCCTGCAAAAAGAGAAAACCTTTCCTCAGTATTTCTCACATTTTTTCTCCTCATTTGAAAATAGAATATTATTGCAATATTCACTATGACTATTTGGCCATTCTTAAGATAGAATACCCTGTTACAGAATGCAGGGATTTAGCTCAGAGTGGTAAATTACTGGTTAGAAGACCCCGTGAGGGGTTAATTTTGGGGAATAAGACCAACACGGTGCGTAG
>OZ010584.1:73601138-73838638 GCA_963932145.1 Acanthosepion lycidas | reverse complement strand
TACAAAAGGAAGGCCCACGGGATCTGATATAGAAGTACTATATTCGAGCCAGAAGTATTGGTTAGTTGTCTTTTCCTGGCATCCAGATTCAAAATCCTGAGGGGTAAATGTTGTTTCATTCTCAAATCCAAACGTTTGGACGTCCTCCCTATGTAGTCGAGTCCACAACTACAGTTACATGGATAAATCACTGAATTAACATGATGGGGCGGGGAAAGACGTCCTTACGAATGGAAGAGAAAACAGGAAAAATACCCGAAAAATAACAGCTATTAATCATATGCGAAATTAGTCTAGATAAAGTCTCACCCTCTGTAGCAATATAGGAAAGACGCAAATAAACTGGACATTTTTCAACAAGATGCAGCTTAACCCTATGAAATCTATTAATGACATCATGGATCTATCTCTCTCTCTCTCTCTCTCTCTCTCTCTCTCTCTCTATATATATATATATATATATATATATATATATATATATAGCACAGGTAATAGATCCGTTGGTATATAATCCAGGTGGATCCTAGTAATATCAAATATTAAAACTGATCCACAGAGAGCTCAATGTATTTACAATGAAAGGCTCTGACCTTAAATTAACTCCGCCTCCAGACACCACCCCCTTAGATACTTACTCCCTCCCCTTGTGACCAACGCAAGCCCCTTATCAAAAACAAGGGGTCCCTTTGAGTAGAACTTCTATGTAAAATAAATTCAAAACCACAATTCTAGACAGTCATTCGAGGGCTGATGATAATGCCGGTCTGAAATAGACTATAGACGCATGAGGTAATTTTGGATTTTTTCTATAATATATATATATATATATATATATATATATATATATATATATATGAGTGTGTACACTTATCAACTGCGAGTATTGAGAGTCTGTTACATGATTAAGCGTAAACGTCAGGATATATAATTTTGGTGGAAACTCAAGGTAGTTGACTAATGGGATATTATGGTCAGCAAGATAATTCAATAAACCGAGAATAGCTAGTCTTGCTACCCACAATGCCTCATAGACCTGAGTTTTGTAAGTAGTCGAGCTATCAGCAAACGTACATGGCCTGAAGATTGCATTTAAGACTGCCCCAGTTGGCGTTGATCTCAGGCTGCATGGTTAAGTTTACACACACTCTATGCCTGATATTGAGCACTTTTACTCATCAATATTGCATACATTAAAACTCCATGCTCCTGAAAAATTTATTTCGGTTGAGCTGTATGGGGAGGAAGTGTGGTTCTGTAAATCGTGACTATTACGGCTAATAATGAAAGACTCGTCGGTAATCGAATCGAGTTCTCTCAGTCACTGTGTGTTTATCTAAATATAAAGACGCTTAAATTCACCTCCATCCCTGCCGTGCGCCAATGGTAGGATCCCCGACATGCCAATTCAGTCGGGTTTCTATCCTAGCTAGAGGCAACCGGACGTCTAGCTACATTGATGACCTGTGATACAGAGAAACAGTCTGTCTGTGGATGACAATATATATATATATATATAACGTCATCCACAGAGAGACTGTTTCGCAGCTCATCAGTTCGGCTAGACATCCGGTTGTCTCTAGCTCGGATCGAAACCCGACTGAACTGGGGTCAGTCGGAGAATCTACCACTAAGCCGTCGGCGCACGGCAAGGATGGAGGTGGATTTTTAGCGTATTTATTTTCAGAAACACGCCCAGTGACTGACAGTTACTCAATTCGCTAGGCGAAGAGTCTCGCTATATATATATATATATATATATATATATATATATATATATATATATATATATATATATATATATATATATATATATATATATATATATATATATATATATATATATATATATATATATATATATATATATATATATTACAGCAAAAATTGGCTCGTCATAGATGATAGTCTATTTCAAGTCGGCTATCATTAGCCCCTAAGTATCTGTCTCGGAGTATTGTTTTAAATTTATTTTCAATGTCAGTTCTCTTCTGGTAGATGCCTTGTTAATGAGGATGGTTTTGTGTTAGCGATTGGTGGGGCGCAATTTATCTTATCCAGGGGGAAGCTTCCACCAATCGCTAACATTAGGTCAAGCTTTTAGTGATCGGGGAAACATTCCATTGGGAGTCGGTTCCAAATGAAACGGTTCGTGAGAAGAAACTGTTCTAGTGGAACTTACATCTCACCAATGGAATACAAATGGAATGACGGTATTTCGCTATTATGTCCGTCGCACGGCTGGTCTTAGCTCTGAAATTTAGAACTGGTGGAACTAAACGGTTGTAGTTCGTCTGAATACTTTCTCTAAAAATGGCGATAGGGTGTCATGTCTTCCCAGTTGCCATAATTATTTCCATATCTCATTGTTGAAGATGGAAATCAGTTGTCCACCGTCCGTGTTCGTGTGAGTTCATATTAATGTTTCGTGCTTTTGACTGGGTTGAGAAAAAAAAAGATATTCACAGACTGTCGAACGCTTGGGACCTTAACAAGAACTAACAGAATCTATGGACGGCTTTTAGCACGTTCAATAGAAAAGATTAGTAGCATTGGCCCTATTAATTGTTATGATTTGGCATGTTATACTATTGCTTCGGACACCGTAACAGCGAGTTTCTTCAAAGATTTTTTGTTAACCCTAATGTCCAATGATTTTCATCTTCGCTGTTATTCGGAACACATCGTATTAAGGTGCTCGGAAAGTAATTAACTACAGAAAAAATCATTTAAAAGATATGCATAACTCTTTTTAAAACAAAAAAAATGTTTATATATATATATATATATATATATATATATATATATATATATATATATATATATATATATATATATATATATATATATATATATATATATATATTCTCGGTAATGGATGCGCACTGCTGATGAGTCCCAAATATAGGACGAAACGGCCGTCCAGTGCTTTCTGCATTCTGTTGAGGTTTCTTTCAGACTCGATGAATTAATTAGATATAATTATCAAATCCTCCTAATAATTTCGATCTATGTATATCATCGCTTGAACCGGCTTCTAATGCTCTAGAGTGAGAGGCTTGGTGAGAGTCTGATTTGCAATCTCTTCATCACCGAGGCCCATTGGAACAGTTGGTATGATGTTTGCTTGACAACCTGACTGTCAAGGTTTCAGTTCTCGGTAGTGGATGCGCCCTGCTGATGACTTCCAAATATAGGACGGCCGTCCAGTGCTTTCTGCATTCTGTTGAGGTTTCTATCAGAGTCGATGAATTAATTCAATATAATAATCAAATCCTCCTAATAATTTCCATATAAATATATTAGGTTGGTGCAAAGGTAATGTCGTTTTCTCGCATAATAACATATGTGTGAAAACGATATTATTTTTGCACCAACCTAATAAATATAAAAGTGGACATAGAAGTCAACACTTAGAGGCGACAGTCTGTTATAAATCGCTACATAAATGCGCTCATGTTTCTACACTGTATGTGCCTCTTCAGTCTTCGTTTCTTCTCTGGCTTTAAAATTCCTGTAAAAAATGATAAACTGGAAGAAACAAGTCAGTAAAAAAAAAATCACATGTACTTAATCTTTACATAAGGAAGAGAAATACATTGAATATACTTTAAAAATCCCCTGAATCCTAATCATTTCATATATAATGATTATCGATAAGCTCATTAGATTTATAAAACTAGAATATAAATAGTCTTTATAAAAACAAGTGCATAATACTATTACCAACTCAATAACGACTACAATTGAAAATAATATCTTAAGGCTTAATATAAAATTTATTGTAGCTCCATCATAAACAGTAAACTAATTCATATAGATAAAAATAATATCAACCTAATAACTGAAGCCGGGATTTACAATATAGACAGTGATAAACGCCACATGAAATACATAATTGAAACATCTTGGAATTGAATAATAGAATATATGAACACAAATAGGATCTTTTACGAAGCAATACACTCAGTGAATTATTCTGACCATAATTTTGACTTAAAGAGTGCAGTTTTAAGTAAAAGAGAAAGTAATTCATTAAGGCGAAAATCTATAGAAAGTGCACTTATTTATGAGTCTTCTATGATAAATTTAGATCCGTGTACATATACCACGTCGCCTTTGTTAAAAAAAACTAACGCGATTACTATGTTAGATATTTAAAAACAACCACGACAAAGATAAAAACGAAATGCAGTAGGAAACTGAATAAAGTTGATAAGATTCTGCATCTAGACACGCGCGAAAACAGAAAATTAAAATATGAACATAAAATTGACCAACTCTGTAACTTTTTTTTATCGATGTATAATTACACTTGACATTTCCTTGTATTACATTTTCTTTCACGACATATACGCCACTTTCTACTACTATTATTACTACTATTGTCAAACATACCTCGGTTTGACACAAGCCTTGTGAGTGAAGTTGTTTAGATGGAACTATGTGGAAACCATCAACGATATATATGCCCCTTTCTACAACTATTATTACTACTATTGTCAAACATACCTCGGTTTGACCCAAGCCTTGTCTGAAGTTGTTTAGATGGAACTATTTGGAAGCCATTAACGGTAGTGATAGCCCGAGTTTGCAAGTCATCGTGACAGTGTGATATCACAAGACTACTGATATCACCAGATAATAATGCACTCTTTGTAACTAAGGTCTGCACAGTATAATTGCAGCATGCACCACAGATGGTTTCTGTGGGTGTTGAATAAACACAAATATGACCAAGCAGGCGTCTGCAACATGGAATGACTACCCCCCCCCCAGCGGACGTGTATACTCGAGTAACGACTGGTTATACACTGTTTTTACTACTGCTACTATTAAATTTCTTATCACGAAGGCGTTGACCCCAGGAGAGCCACCTTGTCCTACCAGATCTCACGGTTTTAGCAGAGCTTTGGAACATTCTCTCGTTCCAGCTTGATTTGATAGAGGTCCTGGCGTGTGACGTCCTTTCTGCGGTTGTGTGCAATCAGCAGATGTCGGCTCAACTGGTAGATAACTGGTGGTACAGCCGTCATGTCGAGCCACCGAATTCGGTGCTGAGCGATGGTGTTAGGGATGCTCCGACTAAGATCGATGGTCCTGAGCTTTCGTCATAGCCTCGTCTGGGGATCCTCTCTTCCCGGTGGCAGAGAATTTGACCAGTACAGCTGGAGACGAATCTCCAACTCTAGAGTAATTTCGAAGCAAGTATATTTGCCAACCGCCCCACGTGGGTCAGATGAAGCACAAGGCCGAATTTAACGCATACACGGCGTCAGGTAACTAACACCCAGGACGAGACTCTGCCTTTCAGAATAGCCTCATTTGCGTTCCACTCTGCCCGGAGGCAGAGAGTTTGACCAGTACATCTGGAGAAGAATCTCCAACTCAATTTCGAAGTAAGTCCGCCGGGTATATCCTGTGCTTATTATATATATCTACTGACAGAGTTAGTCCACAATAGGCTTTACGGAGAGTGGGAGATTCCATTAAAAAAAATTTCCCCCGAGCTACTTTTCCCATGAAATTTTGCTCAATACCTCTTCTTTTTGGGGTCAGGATATATCTGTTTTACATTTTCCTCTTCCTAGTACTTTTCCGTCTCACCAGCACAAAAGTTAGAAACAAAGAAAAGATGCTGCCCTTCTTCGTGATATCTTTTATATGGAAGTGAATGCTATAAAGCTTCTTCACAAATGAATAAGCGGTTTGATGCGAAAGTTTGATTGATTGATTCGATTTCTATGGCACATCAACTCATAGCAGGTTATTTAAAGCCAGAAGATATTTTTAAAATATAAGAATATTTTAAACATAATGATGGTTAAGTGATACAAGTCTTACCAATTAACCATAGATTTTTGGAAGTGTAGGATCTATAGTTTCTTCAGTGTAATTAAGCATAGGTGAATACAATGGACCCAACAGGAATTGGAAATTGGCTCTCCGATTAACAATTCCAAGTCATTATTCATTTACCACTAGTACATCCACGCTTACAGCACCAGGTATTTCGAAGCCGTCACCCATCTAGGTACTAACCAAACTGGAAGTTGCTTAACTTCTGTGATCATACAGGGACCGGTGTATCAATCTAATGTAGACATGCACTGTTGACGAATGTGGAAGAGGAATCAACGATAGGATATGTGAGTAATGAGGAAAAATACGTTGGGTCTCTAAGGGGCCTCTACACTGAGAATCGGAGGAGAAATACAGGTGAGGAGAAGGGAAGCGAAAAGATGCCACCAGACGTAGAGGTGCGTGGCCCGGGAGGAAACCGGTTTCTATCTTAAAGCTGCAATTTAGAGTTAACTGGTATTCTTAGAGTTCATTCAAAGTCATCTGCAGAGATAAATGAGAAGAAATAAAAGTGTTGTTGAAGAATTTTTTGTCTATATATCTGAGATGAGGTGTTATGTACACTGTTTACATTATTCGGACTATTTTTCCTCATCTTTGTAGCCATTTTTATCAACAACGTTTCGGCCGTTGTACGTTCCGGCCTTCTTCAGGTGGTTCGAATGTCGAACTGAACCCTTTATTTCGCTCGCCGGGGTAGACTGTTTTAGTTCCACGTGCCATGTCTAATGAATGTCAGTTATCAGGTATCTCCTGTTAATTCCCCACCCCTTAGTTCTCCATCGCCTTAACCAGGTATTGAACTCTCAACGCTTTGAGTCCTGTCACTGGATCTAACTAACGCCTTTATCCACTGTTCCATGTGTCCTTGAGGAAGAAATTTTGTGCCAATGGTTTCACCCTATCTCAAGCTCGTAACTTTTAAATCTATCTATCTATCTATCTATCTATCTATCTATCTATCTATCTATCTATCTATCTATCTATCTATCCAAACCTGTTCATATCTATCTATACAAACCTGTTCCTATCTATCTATCTATCTATCTATCTATACAAACCTGTTCATATCTATCTATCTATCTATCTATCTATCTATCTATCTATCTATCTATCTATCTATCTATCTATCTATCTATCTATCCAAACCTGTTCATATCTATCTATACAAACCTGTTCATATCTATCTATCTATCTATCTATCTATCTATCTATCTATCTATCTATCTATCTATCTATCTATCTATCTATACAAACCTGTTCATATCTATCTATACAATCCTGTTCCTATCTATCTATCTATCTATCTATCTATCTATCTATCTATCTATCTATCTATCTATCTATCTATCTATACAAACCTGTTCATAACTATCTATCTATCTATCTATCTATCTATCTATCTATCTATCTATCTATCTATCTATCTATCTATCTATACAAACCTGTTCATATCTATCTATACAAACCTGTTCATATCTATCTATCTATCTATCTATCTATCTATCTATCTATCTATCTATCTATCTATCTATCTATCTATCTATCCAAACCTGTTCATATCTATCTATACAAACCTATTCATATCTATCTATCTATCTATCTATCTATCTATCTATCTATCTATCTATCTATCTATCTATCTATCTATCCAAACCTGTTCATATCTATCTATACAAACCTATTCATATCTATCTATCTATCTATCTATCTATCTATCTATCTATCTATCTATCTATCTATCTATCTATCCAAATCTGTTCATATCTATCTATACAAACCTGTTCATATCTATCTATCTATCTATCTATCTATCTATCTATCTATCTATCTATCTATCTATCCAAACCTGTTCATATCTATCTATACAAACCTGTTCCTATCTATCTATCTATCTATCTATCTATACAAACCTGTTCATATCTATCTATCTATCTATCTATCTATCTATCTATCTATCTATCTATCTATCTATCCAAACCTGTTCATATCTATCTATACAAACCTGTTCATATCTATCTATCTATCTATCTATCTATCTATCTATCTATCTATCTATCTATCTATCTATCTATACAAACCTGTTCATATCTATCTATACAATCCTGTTCCTATCTATCTATCTATCTATCTATCTATCTATCTATCTATCTATCTATCTATCTATCTATCTATCTATACAAACCTGTTCATAACTATCTATCTATCTATCTATCTATCTATCTATCTATCTATCTATCTATCTATCTATCTATCTATACAAACCTGTTCATATCTATCTATACAAACCTGTTCATATCTATCTATCTATCTATCTATCTATCTATCTATCTATCTATCTATCTATCTATCTATCTATCTATCTATCTATCTATCTATCCAAACCTGTTCATATCTATCTATACAAACCTATTCATATCTATCTATCTATCTATCTATCTATCTATCTATCTATCTATCTATCTATCTATCTATCCAAACCTGTTCATATCTATCTATACAAACCTATTCATATCTATCTATCTATCTATCTATCTATCTATCTATCTATCTATCCAAATCTGTTCATATCTATCTATACAAACCTGTTCATATCTATCTATCTATCTATCTATCTATCTATCTATCTATCTATCTATCTATCTATCCAAATCTGTTCATATCTATCTATACAAACCTGTTCATATCTATCTATCTATCTATCTATCTATCTATCTATCTATCTATCTATCTATCTATCCAAATCTGTTCATATCTATCTATACAAACCTGTTCATATCTATCTATCTATCTATCTATCTATCTATCTATCTATCTATCTATCTATCCAAACCTGTTCATATCTATCTATACAAACCTATTCATATCTATCTATCTATCTATCTATCTATCTATCTATCTATCTATCTATCTATCCAAATCTGTTCATATCTATCTATACAAACCTGTTCATATCTATCTATCTATCTATCTATCTATCTATCTATCTATCTATCTATCTATCTATCTATCTATCTATCCAAACCTGTTCATATCTATCTATCCAAACCTGTTCATATCTATCTATCTATCTATCTATCTATCTATCTATCTATCTATCTATACAAACCTGTTCATATCTATCTACCAAGACAATACGTCACAAATGTGCAATGGTTTACTGAATGTTAGAGAATATGAGAAAAATACTCTTAAGGAGAGAAAACAATAAAGGAACAACAATTACGTTACTGGTTCTACAATTAGATAATTATTTAGCATTGATTCCAATATAGGGATATTCGAACTACTGACATCATCGGGAAAGAAAATTATTAGCCCTGAAGCTACCATGCAATTTCATATTTTTCTAGTTTGGTTGGTAGGTGAAAAACCTACGACTAGTATTTGTAAGCATATATATTTTCATCAGATATAAATGTTTTATGAAATGTCTATGATACTATTTTTACCCATCTATCTCTGTACAATTATAATTTTGCTTGAGAAGAAATGTGAATGTTTTTTCCTTGTTTTCTTTAGCGAATGTCAGGGAAATTCTGTTAATATAAATATCCGCTGCAAGTAAAAAGCGGCAAAACGTTTACTGCGTTTAAGCAAACTTTTCACTTTTCTCAAATAAGGCTTCAGATCAAATTTCAGGCAAGTCTTATATGCTATCAAAATGAAACACGTACAGGATTAAATATTTGGGAAGTGTTTTAACAGAGGGTGGAAAAAGTGATACCGAAATCCGAAGTCGCATTAGAATAGAAAAAGATGCCTGGGATATTATGCTATAGAACTATAATGCAATTGAATGAAATACAAAACGCACCCAGAAGAAGAAAAAAAACAGCAAAAAACAAATGCCAAAAAAAAAAATCAGATAAAAACCAACAGCTCAAAAAAAAAAAAAAAAAAAAAAAAAAAAGGAGGAAAGTCAATAAGAAGTAAAATAATATCGTCAGCATTGGATGTTTTTCGACATCATCCATAATGACCTCATCACAATACTATTAAGACACAAAAATGATTGACACATAGGAATATTATGACACGGAAAACATTGACACACATTGATACACAAAAAAGGACTGACACAAAAAAGATTGACACACAAAATATTAAGACAGAAAAAAGACTGACACGCCAAAAAGATTGACATACAAAAAAGATTGACATAGAAGAATATTAAGACAGAAAAAAGACTGACACGCCAAAAAGATTGACATACAAAAAAGATTGACATAGAAGAATATTAAGACAGAAAAAAGACTGACACGCCAAAAAGATTGACATACAAAAAAGATTGACATAGAAAAATATTAAGACAGAAAAAAGACTGACACGCCAAAAAGATTGACATACAAAAAAGATTGACATAGAAGAATATTAAGACAGAAAAAAGACTGACACGCCAAAAAGATTGACATACAAAAAAGATTGACATAGAAGAATATTAAGACAGAAAAAAGACTGACACGCCAAAAAGATTGACATACAAAAAAGATTGACATAGAAGAATATTAAGACAGAAAAAAGACTGACACGCCAAAAAGATTGACATACAAAAAAGATTGACATAGAAGAATATTAATACAGAAAAAAGACTGACACGCCAAAAAGATTGACATACAAAAAAGATTGACATAGAAGAATATTAAGACAGAAAAAAGACTGACACGCCAAAAAGATTGACATACAAAAAAGATTGACATAGAAGAATATTAAGACAGAAAAAAGACTGACACGCCAAAAAGATTGACATACAAAAAAGATTGACATAGAAGAATATTAAGACAGAAAAAAGACTGACACGCCAAAAAGATTGACATACAAAAAAGATTGACATAGAAGAATATTAAGACAGAAAAAAGACTGACACGCCAAAAAGATTGACATACAAAAAAGATTGACATAGAAGAATATTAAGACAGAAAAAAGACTGACACGCCAAAAAGATTGACATACAAAAAAGATTGACATAGAAGAATATTAAGACAGAAAAAAGACTGACAGGCCAAAAAGATTGACATACAAAAAAGATTGACATAGAAGAATATTAAGACAGAAAAAAGACTGACACGCCAAAAAGATTGACATACAAAAAAGATTGACATAGAAGAATATTAAGACAGAAAAAAGACTGACACGCCAAAAAGATTGACATACAAAAAAGATTGACATAGAAGAATATTAAGACAGAAAAAAGACTGACACGCCAAAAAGATTGACATACAAAAAAGATTGACATAGAAGAATATTAAGACAGAAAAAAGACTGACACGCCAAAAAGATTGACATACAAAAAAGATTGACATAGAAGAATATTAAGACAGAAAAAAGACTGACACGCCAAAAAGATTGACATACAAAAAAGATTGACATAGAAGAATATTAAGACAGAAAAAAGACTGACAGGCCAAAAAGATTGACATACAAAAAAGATTGACATAGAAGAATATTAAGACAGAAAAAAGACTGACAGGCCAAAAAGATTGACATACAAAAAAGATTGACATAGAAGAATATTAAGACAGAAAAAAGACTGACACGCCAAAAAGATTGACATACAAAAAAGATTGACATAGAAGAATATTAAGACAGAAAAAAGACTGACACGCCAAAAAGATTGACATACAAAAAAGATTGACATAGAAGAATATTAAGACAGAAAAAAGACTGACACGCCAAAAAGATTGACATACAAAAAAGATTGACATAGAAGAATATTAAGACAGAAAAAAGACTGACACGCCAAAAAGATTGACATACAAAAAAGATTGACATAGAAGAATATTAAGACAGAAAAAAGACTGACACGCCAAAAAGATTGACATACAAAAAAGATTGACATAGAAGAATATTAAGACAGAAAAAAGACTGACACGCCAAAAAGATTGACATACAAAAAAGATTGACATAGAAGAATATTAAGACAGAAAAAAGACTGACACGCCAAAAAGATTGACATACAAAAAAGATTGACATAGAAGAATATTAAGACAGAAAAAAGACTGACACGCCAAAAAGATTGACATACAAAAAAGATTGACATAGAAGAATATTAAGACAGAAAAAAGACTGACACGCCAAAAAGATTGACATACAAAAAAGATTGACATAGAAGAATATTAAGACACAAAAAAAGTGGTTGAAACAGATTTCAAATTACTTTGAAAATAAAAATAAAGATTCCTTTAAACGTGGAACTGAAAATTTGCCTTCCCGTTGTAAATGAAGGCAATTATATTTTTGGTAAATAATATTTAAATAATTTTAATCTACAATTATTTTTATATCCGTTCCGAAAAAACGTCATTACTTTCCGAACAGACTAAAAAAAAGCCCTGATTCCAATATCAGAATATTTCATGGTCAATGAAGCATTCTTCTATTACCTTCAAGAACCGGGCGATTTTACCTCTCCACAACTTCTTGACTTTCATAGCTCTAAGAGATTTTTGACCACTCATCTTTCATTCCAGTCCATGTTGTGCCATCCATTTACATAAATACCTTTCTCTATATCTATTAATTCAATATATCCTGTGAGGCTCGAATTCTCCAAGCCCTCTTTCCTCATTATCTATTCCAAAAATTTCAACTATATTTTTCTAATCTTAAGCAAAAGTGACCGTTTTGATACCATTTTACTTAAGATTACCGTGTTGCTCACAGGTTGGGGCAATTGTATTGTCATCAGCTTTCTGATGTCTCAAGATTACTGTTTATCTACGGAGATATATTTAGGAATTCACTGCTATATGACATTACAAAACACTTCGAGAAAATATTCCTGTTTCTTAATACTTTGTTTAGTATCATTCGCTAGATCGTGTAACAAACTATGAAAATTTTATTATATTTAAAGACATTTTTATGTTTATACATTCTTTTTATAGATACAAATATTTAAGTAAATGCTCTGTTTATAATAAACAGTATTAAACAACATTTACCGGCCTGAATGTACGAGAAATTTTCATAGAAAATATTTGTCCTCCGACAGGATTCAAAACTTTATTCTATACGGAACCATCATTTAGCTAACCGTGTCTTTACCGATTTGGCCACAGAGGTGCGTTCGGTTAGTAAGGTCGAATTTACTGTATATATATATTAGTAGTAGTAATCTTATAAGTATAAGAAATTATACTCGTCCGGAAAACCTTCAGTGTTTTGATTTGCAAATAGTCAAGCCAATACCAAAGGGAAAAAAAGGTATAAAAAAAAGAAAGAACCAAGAACATGTACGTTAACCGAAAATAATCGTCCAGCATGAAAGTCCAAAGCCCAAAGAAAAAAAACGATACGAGTAGGCAAAATAACTAACTAAAGTACTCAATACAATAAGCAGAGCAGACCTAGTTAAACCTAGGGAGCCAGACAAACCTTGGTAGGTTTGTCTGGCTCTCTACGTTTAACTATATATAGAGAGAGAGAGAGTCAAGAGAAAAAAATAAATCAAAACAAAAAACATCACATTTCATTCGAAAGTGATTAAATTCGCCCAATTTAAAAAGGTATCTTCTTAACGGGAAGTTTTGAACAAAGTAAGAATTCTGTTATATGCCATAGAATTGTAATTAAGCAGGAGGAGTAGCCAGCTACAGCCTCCTACCCTTTATTTTTTTTAGTGAGATATGGGGTCTTGTTGGTTCCAGATTTGGTATTTCTTTTTTCTTTTTTTTAATAAAGAATAAAGAAATACCAAATTTTTCAAATTGCGTTGTCATAATCCCTAGTCAGTAACGACCAGAAAAAAAAACTTCATTAAATGCTGGGACCCCAATCAATTAACATTACGTTAACAAACACGTTATCAGTACGAACGTGTTTATATATTTTGTCAGGTTTGTATAGATAGATAGATAGATAGATAGATAGATAGATAGATAGATAGATAGATAGATAGATATGAACAGGTTTGTCAGATATGGATGCTGCATATGGCGCCAAACACGTTAAGAAATATCTAAATTATCAGATGTATACAACTGCTTCCTAAGATCAATCGTGAAAAAAATATTTGTGTGTGTAAAACCCGTATCTTGGAAAAGATCATCTGTTTGAATATTGTAGTCTGGCACTAGAAAATCACAAATAACTGGACCAAATAACAGAAAGTACATAATTTGGGGACTACCAACAGCAGCAACAACTAGAATGGATAGCACAGGTTACTTGAAAAGAAAATAATGACATAATCAAGATGTTAACATTCCACACCACATCAAATAGAAAGTTGGGAATGATATCACACAGCTTGATCCTAGGTCCTTCCCACGCTGGTCGGTACTGCCGCAGTCAACTGATTGTTATCTGTTTGCTTCTTCGTTCCTTTATCTGCCCCACGTTGTGTTCCTTGATCATAGAGCAGTAAAGATCGAATATCGTCCGTAGTCGAGCGCTTGTTCGAACCGCAGCGGCACCGTGCCATAAAAGAGAAAAATAACATTTCCGCAGGCGAAAATAAAACAGACATAAAATAACGAAGAAGGTCGCCGGGTTAATTTTCATTTGTTTCATATAGTTCTTGATACGGCAAAATTAACCCTTCCAGTTAAAATATCTATCATGTCACTTTGTCTTTTTCTTCTAAAACTTGGACCGGGTTCAAAAAAAGAACGACAGTAATTCTCTCGACACAAGTCACATGACTTCTTGCTTTCCGCCCACATGACTTCTTCTTCTTGCTTTTCTAGCTTCTGCTTTTTAGGTCAACTCAACACCCGTTTATAAATATTTCGTTTGGCTCCTACGGACCTCAAGATTCATTAATATTCATATCAATTCATTAATTATCTCTCCACTACTGGAGAACCGATACAGGCATTCAAACAAAGCTGTCCGCGGTCGGTCACTTATTCAAAATTATAAATTCTTCCCTAACAAACTTGTGTTTATAAATTCTTTTCTATATCCTTGGCGTCAACCAGCCAAGATTACAAATGGCAAAATCGAGGCATTCTTTTGGTTTGATAAGATCTGGGTCACCATTCCTTAGTTGCCGACTTTTCAATATGAACGATTAAAAATCTTGTCCACTTTGCATGTTTACAAAACGTATTTCAGATTGTTTACATTATCGGCTTTTGCGAATCATAACAATTCCATTTGTTGTTCAGCTGACAAATAGTTTACATTTTACATTTCTCAGTACATATCTTAGACACAACTTTCCATTCTGCTTTTCTGGTTAGCAGACAGGGGAAAAAAATCATCTTTCTGTTTTTCTTCGCTTCATATTTCAATTCATGTTTTCACCTTAACGTTTTTAATCTTTCAATTCCCTAAATCCTATTAAGGGTTTTCCCATGACCCCTTTTAATCCTTTTTTATACTGCCAGTGTCACAATAGTGTCTCATTTAACCCTTTCAACTACAACCAGTGAAACTTTATAGTGCTTCCTGGGTAAGACGATAAACTACATCCGACAGCAAGGCCCCTGATCAGGAGTTTTTGAGGAGCGTTAAACCAACTATTAATTGCTGGTGTTACTAGGTCCACCCTAACCCGGGGTGTTAGCAGCTGTTAGGGTCCCAGCTATGGGCAAACATTTAACCCGAAACTGGAATCAAAACACTATGAAAGTGTAAAATAGGTTTTAATACCAGCAATAGAGTTCTCTAAGAAAATATTACTAGCAATGAATTTTTGAAGAAAATAAATTATTACCAGCAATGAAATGTTACCAACAATACATTTTTAAAGAAAAAATATTACCAGCAATAAAAATCTTGTCGGCATTAAATAACCCATTGGGGATGAGGTGCCGTAAAACAAACCAAACCACTTTATAGTGTCACAGGAAACCCACATTAGTACTTGAAAGAGTGATAACAGCTACTGGAATTAAGAAACCTGTTTTTCTAAATGTTTTAAGAGAAGATTTTACAAATTTCAACTGAAAAAAAACCTACTAACTGCTCAGTCAATGAATGCCAAATGTTTCCTTATAGGGAAACGGCTAATAGTACCATTAATAGTACCATTAACATACGAAGTTGTTGAGAGTCATGGTCACCCACTTGCCGAAGGCACACGGCGAATAGTAGAAGTAGATCCTAACTGACTCTCATTCGGCCTTTGTATCTTATTATGTTATGCCAAGTATGCAGGATTATAGGAAATGTTGATAAATTCACTGGCGAATATAAATCTAAATAGAACAAGATCTTATTAATGTGTATACGTGTTTTACTATAAAAGAAAAAGTATGAAAAGAAAAAAAGTTATCTGCTAAGAACGGAGCCGGGACAGACGTGAGCTTCCTGGATGTATTTCTGTGGCTATTGTCGACCTTACAGTGTAAGTCCACATTATATTATTTTCGCTATAATCGACTATTTCTTGACCTTTCCATGAATCTATGACATTCATTCGTTTTCCAATACAGCTGACACCAGACAGAACCATCAAAGCCTCTAGTAATTAACGCAGCCAAAAACATTCTTTTTCTATAGAACAACAGCCGGAAATATTTAGCCGGTTTATTCTGTCCGTTTGTCTCGTCTGTGGTATTATTCTGTATTTGACGTTTAAAATGAAACAACTGCGAATGATAAAATATCTCTAATCTGTGCATTAACTGAACCCACTTTACTCCGAGTAACACAGATGATAATAGAATTTGCAAGATTCTGCTATTTAAAGCGTCTGTTTTTATTACGACATATATTACTTCCTTAACGGAAAGCGGTTATTTCATTTTTTTCTTCTGAGTTGTTATTCTTTATTTTACTTTCATTTGCGAAAATATTCGATTATCTAATTTCAAAAACCAAAAGCTATCTTAGAATTTTGACCGTTTACCACTTGTTTCTAACTGTCAAGATTAGGTTACGAAATTGTCAACATTAGATAAACAATATTGCATCCAATTTTACAGCTGTGGGAACGAAAATATGTTTGCCAAAATCTCTAATTTTAAGAATCGAGGATTTTATCAACTCTGTTGGTATGCGTTATGAAAGCGAAGACCTGCTGTTGGATGATTTTTTCTTTCCATACCTGCAGATATTCTCCATGGCAGGGTAACAAGTCTTAGCAGAACAGGGATTAAGAAATATTGCAAAAAAAAAAAAAAAACGTTTAGAAAGGCCTACAAACCACAGAAAGTTATGAAGAGTCATCTTCTTGAGACACGCTACAAAGAAGAAGAAGAAGAAGAAGAAGAAGTGTGTCTAGCTTGCTAGATAGATAGATAGATAGATATACGAACAAAGAAAGAAAGAAAGAAAGGAAGAAAGAAGGAAAAAAGAAAGAATGACATTTGCATCTTAACTACGTGACTAGCTAGCTAGTTAAACATGGATACATAGATAGATATGAACAGACTGAGATAGATAAAAGTATTTATTTAACATCTCGTAAAACATTTATATCTCGTAATATATATATATATATATATATATATATATATATATATATATATATATATATATGCTTACAAATTTTTATCCTAGTTTTTTCACCTACCTACATGTTCTGGTTCCTCAGTAAGCGTCTGTCTCGTACGCATGAACACTTCATAGTAATTAAGACACTGAAGACAAAGTCCTGTTCGTCAGCAGGATTATTAAAAGTCGAAAAGGTAAAACTAAAAAAAGAAATATATACATATAAGTTTAGTCTGAATAACAGACAAGCAAAAAGATACAAAGGAATATGACAAAAGCAAACGGTGGCTTGAACATTGAAGCAAGACTATTTGTCTAAATGGGTAAAGGAAGGTAGTGAATACTTTGCTGAACCCGAATATGTATAGAATTGCTTTGATAACTTCGCTGAAAGGAAGGAAGTTATTAGGTTACGTCCACTGGGGGGGGGGTAGTAATTCCCTGTTGCAGACGCCTGCTTGGTCATATTTGTGTTTATTCAACACCCACAGAAACCATCTGTGGTGCATGCTCCAATTATACTGTGCAGACATTAGTTACAAAGAGTGCATTATTATCTGGTGATATCAGTAGTCTGATCAAGGACAGAACAATCAAACACACTGTCAAGATGACTTGAAAAATCGGGCTATCACTACCGTTAATGGCTTCCAAATAGTTCCATTTAAACAACTTCACTCACAAGGCATGGGTCAAACCGAGATATGTTTGACAATAGTAGTAATAATAGTAGTAGAAAGGGGCATATATATCGTTGATGGCTTCCACATAGTTCCATCTAAACAACTTCACTCACAAGGTTTGGGTCACACCGAGATATGTTTGACAATAGTAGTAATAATAGTAGTATTAGGCTGGTGCAAAAATAATGACGTAATAATGTCGTTTTTTGACGTATTTTTTAACGTCAAAAACGACATTATTACGTCATTATTTTTGCACCAGCCTAATACATAGACGATACATTTGGGAAATGTGTGTAAGCGGAGAACACGTGACGAAAAGGATTATAAATTGTGAGATACAAACGTAAAATTAATGGATACCTTAAACGTATGTTCAAGTAATAACATGATATTAAAGGTGACTCGTGTAAAGAAAAGAAAAAAAAAAGGTTATAAAGATTATATACCATCGATGCTATCGTTGTGGGCAAGATTGAGGACGATGAGAAAAATATAAACCGCGTTCTTGGGTTCATGCTTTTTACAGTGCCAGCTCCGGTGATAAAGTGTTAACAGGAAGTTATCAAAACAGTGACCAATCTAAAAAGTAACTAAGCCGAAAAAGGGACAAACAATGGGAAATAAAACTATAGAGTTGGTAGCGGAACACAACCAAACTTTGCTCGAACCTAAAGCAATAATGATTGGCATGCAAAATAATGCTTTTATCTAATCAGCAACGACTTTCATTATCCATAACAGAACAAAACTTTTAAAAACAAAGTGATTTTCTGTAAAATTGCGTGACATTCATTCATTCGGAGATATTTGCCCATGTTTGTTGTTTTAACACAAAATTTTTGTCGTTCTATTCTCTGGCCTTCTCAGTGTTCTATTGTTTTGATTTTTCGTATTTATTTCTTCTCTTGTTGCAACTTCTATAACCCTCCGTTGGCAGTAACATTAATCAAATGCTTCTAAGTTCTCTATCTAATTATGGACGTCAGGTATAGCCGAACTTTAAATCCTTCAAGCCTATTGATCAACCGAACCAAAAATTCTGTTTCTCATGCATCCCCCTATTCAAGTGTTTTTTTAAAATTTAAAATCTGATATGTATATCATGCATAGCGCCTACAGTCTTATTGTTATTACTTTTACACATTGATTTATTCAGCCATTATTCCTCGTTTACCGCTATTTTTATTACAATGTTTCGGTTCTGGCATAAAGTGCTCCTGCTAAATTGGAAAGAACAACCACGTCAAGTGGATAGTAAATTATTTTATCAGCATCTGAATGGACTGATATCTTATGCCTACCGACAGCATCGCAATTAATATCCAGATGAAAGAATTTAAAATAAATCACCCGTTGTCCAAAAATATGGAAACAAAACGTTTAAATAAATAAAAGTTTCGGATCAAGTGATACTTAACCGTAGGATGAGTAATTAAGGTCAAGGCTTATATATTTAGGCCCCACTCGGAGTGTGACAATCTTAGTCAATGGCGATTCACGGTCTGCAGTCTAAGAGACATAGTTAATGTAAAAGAATGCGTAGAGAGATTTTCCCGTTGACCGAAGGGAAGATCTGGTTCGTTAGTCTGTCTTGAGAGAAGACGAATTTATTTCGAGTATACCTTCACAGACAATGCCAGATGAATCCATGCTCAATGATATTGAAAACAAGATTAGTGTTTTTTGTTCTCGGCCTTATATTTCATCTTTCTTTTCACTGTGAACTTAAATTAGGCTTTTTTTCCCCAGTTCTTTCTGTACCAAGACAGACGAGAATTGAACCAGGAGGTTGGGAAAATTTTGACCAGTTAACGAAACATTATTCGAGGAGCCCAGTTGCATGTTCACATTGTGATTGTGTTACTTTTTAGGCATAAACATAAAAAAATTATTTGTTTCTTACTGGTCCCCATGTAATGCATATAGTTCAGCCAATTGACCTTACTTTCCATTGTGTAGTTTATAGAAAAATTCATATAATAGAAGGCTTAAGAGCTACTCAAGGTAGAAGTCTACTGTTAAAATGAAAATGCCGAATGAGGAGTGTGATAGAAATGAAAGTAGTGTCGTTAGGAAGTGAGGATTAAGCGTAGAACTTGGTTAGATAATGGTTGTCCGTTGACTTGAAGAGGTTGGGATGGCTGTGTGAAAAGTAAACACGATGCTGTAGTCTGTTCCGTAAAGTGACAGTTATTCGAAATAAACTCTCTGAGATTTACTTTCTTGTTAAATTTTTTAAAACAGGGGCAACGGGGAGGATTCAACTGCGTGAAAGGGTCATGGCGTATACTGTGAACGATTGAATTGGTTGAACTAATGAATGGATCGCTCATTTGAATAATTACCTTGGGAAAAGAGATCGTGTAGCTGTGGGGAAAGCAGCCACCGAGTGACGAATAGGTTTTACTCTACAAGACCGCGTAACCGGTTTTGAACAATGTCAAGGTTGAAAAGTGAAGACTGAGATATCTCAAGCGCAGATATGGAATGAGCAAAATTCTATTTTTGGTCTAATCTGAATTTTGTTAAAAATAATGACTAGCCGAGGGAGTTACGTTCTGAAGCGAGAGAATGGATTGACCGTTTTTCACAGCATGTTTAATAGCGATTGATCTCATGTATCAGCTCCACCTGACGGCTGTAGTGAACTTGAGGTTAATATTTCTTCAACGTATTTGAGCCTCATCGAGAAAACAACGTTTTTTTATTGTGACTGGAGAAGACTCAGAGTCTGAATGTTAATATGTTTATTATTTATTTTCGGCGTTGTGTCTTTTCTTTTCGATAACTTATTCGCGATTTCAAATTATCCCCAAGGAGTACAGTCTCTCAAGCTTAATTATTTAAAAAAATGGTTTCGATTCTTTTCTTGTTCAGTTAATTTCCTTTCTGGAAGCCAATTCTCAGTTGCCTTATTAATTCTATGTCTTGGTCATTTATTTCATAGAACGAGGTATTTTGAATTTCAAAAGCTAATTGTATGTGGCAGATGCACTAAAGTATCTTTCCAGTTCATCTACGAAACTGCCTAATTCAATCTTTTGTAATAAAGAGCAACGCATTTTATCATCTATCTTTTTGTTATCTATTGATTGTACTTGACCTAGAGCAAAATGTATTATATTCCATAAAGCAAGGGAAATAATATCGTTTCTGACGAGATACTTTACCAGAATTGCTTGTCCAAACTCTATCTATCTATCTATCTATCTATCTATCTATCTATCTATCTATCTATCTATCTATCTATGTCTGTTTGTCTTTCTTTATCTATCTATCTATCTATCTATCTATCTATCTATCTATCTATCTAAATGGATACATAAATATGTAACAGATTTAGAGATAATACCAAACGAAACATTTAACTATATATATATATATATATATATACACACACACACACACACACACACACACATATATATATATATATATATATATATATATATGGTAATATCGAACAGTACCTTTCCGACTCGGGGTTCGATCTTATGATCTGATCAGGTAGCTTATTGGACGATTTTGGGGCGCACACCAACTAACTTATTTATTCAGGAAGTGGACATGAGAGGAGGAGGGAGAACAAAGAAAATAATCAAAACGCTATAAAGCTGAGTAACAGTGGCACCCAAAACTTGAAAAAAAAATCATTAAAAGTCACAACGCTACCATTTTCTGTGATATTAACTGCAGAGTAAAAAATAATTGTCCGTTGGATGGTGCCTGTTGCACGGAAAGCATTGTATATCAGGCAGAAGTCAAAGGTTAAGTAATGTGAAAAAGATATACATTGGCTATACAGAGAGCTACTTTAAAAAAGGTAGTACAATCATACTTCTTCATTTAGATTACAAAGCCATAGACACACCACTAATTTGGCTGACTGGGTTTGGCAGTTTGGGTATGGAAAATCAAATCAAGTGGAAGTCCTAAAAAAAGTAAAACCAGGTAGAACGCGTGCAAATTGTTTCAAACTATGCCAAGAAGAAAAGCTTAAGATAGCTACATACTATAACCGTTCTGATTTATTGAATTCAAGGACGGGAATTATGTCGTAGGCACATAAGAAAATAACTTATAGGTCTGTTTGAAACCGGATAAAGGCAATTAAGACAATTTCTTTTTTTCTTTCTCTTCTGCCTCCTCTCCTGCCCAATCCCGTTTTAAATAAGATAGTTGGTGTGCGCCAAAAAAAAAAAAAAAAAAAAGAAAAAAAAAAGAAGTCTAGTAAGCCACCTGATGAGATCATAAGATCGAAACCCGGCCCATAAATCTACTGTTCTGGTAGATATGATACCATAGTTATTGTATAGTTCTGTTGGGCCCCCACTTCTTTATTGGATGTCCAGTATTGGGCACATTTATTTGTGCTTTTTTAGGCGTAAGCTCCTTACAGCTGATTTTTGTAAATATTTATTAATTTATTTACTTGCAAATTTTTACATGTTTTAGTAGGCATGGCCGATTTGAAGCCTTTTAAGAACATTTGATATTATGTATATACGAGGTTGATGCAAAAATAATGGCGTTTTCTCACATATGTTACTATGTGAGAAAACGACATTATTTTTGCACCAACCTAATATATATATATATATATATATATATATATATATAGAGAGAGAGAGAGAGAGAGATATAGATAGATAGATAGATAGACCGAATGACGGAAACAGAGAAAGACATAGAGCTATCATAATCTATGGCATCTAAGCCAACCTGCTTCAATCTTGTTATATGTGTCTTTATTTACTTTAGTCTATCTATCTATCTATCTATCTATCTATCTATCTATCTATCTATCTATCTATCTATCTATCTCTAGCCCTTTGTAAACTTTGTCTTTTCGCTATATTTCCTAATCCCTTTTCTGGCAACCATTAACGCAAGCTCCTTAGGTAGCTTATGCACTAATTTTCCTATTTCGCTCTTATCTTCAATACATCCTGTGAGTGACAAATTTTACAACACCTTTTTCCTATTTATTTTCAACAGAATTTGCACCTATCGCCTTCTGGTGATACGTATGTGTCATTTGCGTTTCCATTTACTCTAAAAATCTATCTATCTATCTATCTATCTATCTATCTATCTATCTATCTATCTATAGATTTGAGTGAGTGTGCATACGTGTATATGGCTGGTAAACTGCACATGTTTGCGTTTATATATGCGCCGTTTACACCTTTGTTTGATTGATTTTTGCCGTTCGAAAGAAGCGCGATAATTCTATTTACCAATCTCTAAAGATATCGAAATAGCGTAAATGTCAATTTCAACTAGTTTTAAAAGCAAAGAATGCATTGTCCTTTCACAAAAAAAAAAAAAAAAAAAAAAAAATGATACAGAATCGCTGAACAGGATGTCGATTTTGGTCGATTCCTTTCCAGGAGAAGTTTCAAGAGAGTTTTTTTTTTTTTTTTTTTTACATTGGCACATAAAGAATATTGATCAAATAAGAAATGACATCCTACACAGTTCATTCACAAAGCCTACTGAGTCTGTAAAAGTCGATATCTTCAGCCATATTTTAACGATGAAACTGAAGAGACGCCGATTTCACAGATACGATGCTTGAGAATCTGAACGGTATGCGTATTTCAAAATTATAATACCACTGATATAATCAACCCGAGTGGAAAATATCAACCCTCACTTTTCAAAAAAATATATGACAGGCCTTTTCTGCTCTCATCTATCACATTTAATATAAGAGGCTAATTGAAATAAACATGAATTTAATGTATCCGAGCTTCATAACATATTTTTTGGATGTATGTTTTGACATTACTAGATTTTTAGTCCAGACGCACGTTTCCCAGTTGTCTTCTGTTCTTCTTGGTTGGTTGCATAATCTAACGGCATATCTATCCTTTTTGGGTTATTTAATATCGAATTATAAGACATATAAGACAAAAATAACAAAGAACTGATTGGTAGACATGGGTACGTATTAGACTAGTGTAAAATACGTAGATATTGACCTTGTTTACACTAGATTACAAAACGTAGTCATTGGTCTGGATTACAATAATGGAAAAGATAGACACTTGTTTGGTTTACATTAGTATAAAAAAGTAGTCATTGTTTTGGCTTACACTACAAGAAAAGATGGTAGTGTATAAAAGTAGTGACTGGTTTGGTTTACACTACAGCCAAAGGGTAGATATTGTTACTTTTTAACAATAATTTTGTTGCTAAGAGAAAAAGGTAGGCACGCGTCTGGTTTACACACGTGTCAAAACGTAGTTACCATTGTTAAACGGTAGAAACTGGTCTGGTTTACATTAGTGTCTAAAAGTAGTCATTGGTTTTCTTTACACTACAGGCAAAATGTAAACACTGGTCTGGTTTGAACTACAAAAAGTTTTACTGGTCTGTTTTACACTACAAGCAAAAGGTAGAGATTGTCATGTTTTACAGTAGTGTTTTTGGTTTGTTTTACCCCATAGGCAAAAGGTTGATATTTGACTGCTATAAACTATAAACAAAAAGTAGTCATTGGTCTGCTTTACATTATAGTCAAAATGCTGATATTGATCTGGCTTGCACTATAGGAAAAAGGTAATAATTGGTTTGCTTTATCCCTAAAGTGAAAAGGTAGTCATTTGTTTGGTTTACACTGTAGACAAAAGGCAGTCATTGGACTGGTTAACAATATCGGTAAAAGGTAAACATTGGTATACACAATAGTTGAAATTTAGATATTTGTATATTTTACACGTTAGACAAAAGTACAGGATTTGGACTGGTTTGCAGAATAGTAAATTGGTCTGATATACACTATAGGAAAAGGATAATATATTAGTATCAAGAAAATAGTCATTGGTATGGTATAAACTATAGACAAAAGGCAGACATTAGTCTGGTTTACACTAGTGTCGAAACGTATTCACTTGTTTGGTTTACACTACAGACAAAAGGTCGACATAGTTTTGGTTTACACTAATCGTAAGATATACTGACCTAGTTTACATTGGCGTACAGGTAACAATTGTTTTATGTTATATCAAATATATATTATACTGGTTTACACTATAGTAAAAAAGGGAAATTCGTTTGGTTTATATTAATATACAAATATATATTGTTTTGTCTGCACGATGTTTATATATTGTTTTGTCTGCACGATGTTTAAAGTTATTCATTCGCCTGATTTACACGATAAGCAAAAGGCAAACAATGGTCTGTTTTAGAAAAAGACCGAAATGTATAGATTGGTTTGGTTGACATTAATAAAAATAGGTAGACATTATTCTGGTTTTCAGTGACGGGAAAAAGCAATCCTTGTTCTGGATTATATTATAGGGAAAATGTCGGCATTTGCATGGTTTACACTAGTGTAAAAAAAGATAATTACTGGACAGATTTACACCGTAGGCAAAACGTAGATATTGCTCTAGTTTACACTAGCGTTAAAAAATTATCAGTAGTCAAGTTAGATTGGTATGAAGTAGAGTCAAAAGATAGATATTGGTTATGTTTACGCTCTACTTTAAAAGTGGATAGTGGTTTTGATTAAAATGGTGTCAAAGTAGTCATTGTTCTGGTTTATGCTATGAGCAAAAGTTAGATATTAATCTTTGTTACTCTATTGGGAAAAAGTTAGTCATTGACCTGGTTTTCAAAATTTTCAAAAGTTAGTCAATATTGTATTTTACATAATAGGTCAAACAATGATTATTATCATTTGCATTATAGGCAAAATTTATAAATTGGTTTGTGATAGACTAGTGTAAATAAGAAAATAATTTGTCGGACTTACTCTATAAGCAAAGATAGACATTGGTCTGGTTTACGCTAATGCCAAATGGTAGTTATTTGTTTGCTTTATACTACCGGCAAAATGTATAAATTGATCGAGTTTAAACTATAGCCAACTGCGAGACACTGGTTTACATGATACTTAACATGTAACTATTAGTCTAATTTACATTATACGCAAACGGTAGACATTGCCTTACTTTAAAATAGTATATCAAATGTAGACACTGTCTCAGCAAAAGTAGACATGGGTTTGTTGTACATTATACTGAAATGTAAAATTCGGTTTTCTTTACACTATAAGCCAAAGGAATACATTGTTTTGGATTAGGATAGTTTCAGAAAGATATATGTTAGTCTGATTTATACTGGAGTCAAAATGGTAGATATTAGTTTAGTTCACACTAAATCCAAAAGTTAGACATTGATATGGTTCACGATGAATTTAGATGGGTGGCCATTGTTCTAGTTCATACCCATATAAAAATCATTGGTCTGGTTTACAATAGCGTCGAAAGGTAGGTATTTGTCTGGTTCGAAAGAGTAGCTATTCGTCTTATACACGCTAATATGAAAATGGTAGACATCGGTCTGGTTTATACTATAGTCAAAAGGCCGTCAGTCTTTTTGTATTCTCTATAGGTGAATAATATAAACGTGTCTAGTTTCTACTACCCTCAAAAGGTCTTCTTTATGACAAGTATAAAACGTCAAATGGTCGACATTGTTTATTATCATTCTTGCGTGAAAAAAGGAATTATTGTTCTGATTTATACAATAGTCAAACAGTATTGGTTTGGTTTACACTAGTGTCGAAGAAGGCAAAACAGTGGTTTGGCTTATATCTCTGTCAGCTAGTCTACTTTGCGGGATTGTCTTGCCCCTCTGCAAGGGGAGTATTTTGGCGTATTCTAAACACCAGCGACAGAAACAGTATTTTGTATTGTATATTAGTAGCTAAGTGGTTTTCGTATTTCACTTTGGTGGGACAAAATGGTTTTGAATCACAAGTGAAAAGCTAAGATTAAAAAGCGAATATTCGAAGATAACATACATCTGTCAGTGGGATACACTATCTATTTAAAAAACACGATCTAGATTTTAATATTCCTCCATTATATCTGGAATAGGTCATATTACTGTTTGTAGTAACATTAATCAAATGCCTCTAAGTTCTCTATCTGATTATCGACGTCAGGAATAGCCGAAATTTGAGTCCTCCAAACCGATTGATCAACTGATCCGAAAATTCTGCATCCGGCATAAATAAAAACACTAATCCAAGTGATTTTTTAAAAATTCAAAATCTGATATGTATATCATACGTAGCGCCTAAATCGTTGAAAGATATTTAAATTATCAGCTATTTTCAAACATTTTCTGATATCAATGACAATAAATGGATTCAAAGGAAAGAAACATCATCGCTCATGAAAATCTAAATGGTGGCCATAGACAATCACACTGAAGCCCCCCCCCCAGCCTTGGTGAAAACTAACATCTGTATACAGCCGTTTTCTCAGATCAATGAGTAAAAATGAATTTAAACGAATGAGTCTTGATCACTAATCAAAATCTTTGGGCTGGCGCTAGACAATTACAGTCAAAAACCTCCAACACTTGTCTAAACTCTCATCTGTATACAACCGTTTTCGCAGATCAATGATTGAAAATGGATAAAAATGAATTAAACATGACACTCCCCAAAACTATATGCTGGCGCTAGACAATCACAAACAAAAATTCCAAGACTTGTCTAAACTACCATCTGTATACAATGGTTTTCTCAGAATAATGTTTAAAATGAATTCAAACGAACGAAACTTCATCACACATCAAACCTTATATGCTGGCGCTAGACAATCACAATAAAAAATGACACAACTTATCTAAACTATCATCTGTATACAATGACTTTCTCAGATCTGTTACTTTGGAGATAATTGTTACTTTGTAGAAGGAACTCCCGAGAGGATCCTTTCTCTGAAAACTACAATCTTGGTCCAGGGCCAACCGATATCTATCAAAAACGTTCTTATAATAGGTACCACTTACTCCATACATCCTATTCGCTCATAATAATTTCGCTCGATAAATCTTTATCGCGAATGGCAGTTAGGCGTTGCATTGAGTCATCTAACAGTGTATAAAAAGATCAATGATTAAAAGTTGTCTTAATGAATCCTTTAGGTCTTAAAGAAGACAATTCTGTCGCTATGGAATCACAAATAAAAAGCTTTAGTAAATGACAAAAAGACATGACCTAAAGATTTCTAACAGCATCAACGAAGAACATATGGAACTAGAAGTGAAAATAATGATATAATCAAGATGTTAAATGTCCGCACTAAAGAAAGAAATTGGACAGAATTTCCATCAGTACTAGAAAGAGCTATAACATTTACTGCACTTAAAAAATCTTATTTTCCGAAAAACTTTTTAAAGAAAAGGATTTTGTAAATATTATCCTCAATATATGGAAATGGATATTTACAGGATTATATATATATATATATATATATATATATATATATATATATATATATATATATATATATATATATATATATATATATGTGTGTGTGTGTGTGTGTTTAAAAAGTTGAACTTCTGAATAAAATCATCATAATACCTGTAAACATGGTCCATATCTTTGTCTATGTAGAGAATTTCTACTTCGATTCAAGGTTTGGTCTATTCATAAAAAAAAGGTTGGCCTATACATACATTATGACAGAAAGTGTAGATTTTTTAACATATCTCTCTCTCTCTCTCTCTCTCTCTCTATATATATATATATATATATATATATATATATATATATATATATATATATATGTATATATATATATGTGTGTGTTCGTGTGTGTGCGTGTGTGTTTTAAAATATAGTTTTAAGTTAAGCTGTATTTACGGGTTAAATTGCTCAATATAAGGAATAGAGCGTATGTAAATTAAAAAGTGGACAATGAAGTCAACGCATATTGGCAACAAAATCTTTCATGGTAAACGATGGCCTGGCGATTGCATTTTGCATGAAACAGACTACTGGGTGTTGGCTTAATGTTCACTTATACATCCACACATATATATATAATTATATTATGAATATAATTATATAAGTTAAGTTATAAGGAACTTGGTAAACCGAATTGGTAAATCCAAAGAGGATGAAATAAAGAGAGTTCATTGTGAGGACAGAGCTAATATGTAATGAAAAACAAACCACTTTAAGGTACCATTACGATAATTATTTCACCTAAATCCTTTTTTAAGGATTCAGGATCATTAGGTAAAACTTGAAACAACGAATTGAGAGGAGAAATGGCTCTCAATTCGTTGTTGTAAGTTTTACCACATGATCCTGAATCCTTAAAAAAGGATTTAGGTGAAATAAATTATCGTAATGGTACCTTAAAGTGGTTTGTTTTTCCTTACATATATATATATATATATATATATATATATATATATATATATATATATATATATATATATATATATAGTCATTTAGGAATGTCCTTACTTTTTGATAGAATGTATTTACAATTACAATCTTTATATATATGTTAGACATAAAAGAACTATATTACACCTTGCCATTGTATGGTGTAAGTGCAATTAGCATTTATATTACTGAAAACAGAGAGCTACAACTCGATACTTTTACTAAAAATAATCGTAAACGCTATGTGCATATTATGCAGCATAAATTAATAGATAAAGAAAAGGATTTCACTTCCTGATTCACTTATCATAAAAACAAGAAAATTTAAGTTAAATAAAAGCTACGTTTTTGTGACTGGGATCAGAATGTATTTAACAGTTTGGTAGATATTTTTAGCCTGATACAAAAGTCGATTGTATTTCACCTCATGTATTATGTCTTTCAGACGAACAAATGAAAAGCAATATAATGGCAAATTTAAAAGTGTTTATAAAGTTAAAACAAAGTCAAATAAAATAAAACAACAGAAACAATCAAATCAACAAACCAATAGCCCCATTCTTATTCCACGAAACAAAGAGAGATTAACATTTTTCGATTGCAGGCCTTGTTTGTGGGTGGATTCTCTTTATTCACTGTGGGCTAACCATTTTCTTTATCGCTATTATATTTGTACCTGTATTTTTATTACAGAGAACAGACTTTTGATGATTCTGACCAGAAAACGTCAGGTAGCTCTCCAATCACTAGCAGAAGATGAGCAACCGATTGTTCAAGTTTAGACAATTTCCTAAGTTCATGAAAGTCTTTTATAATAAAAGTGTAACTTAGAAATGGAGCAATGGGTAGATTGTCGCCATTTTATATTTCTGATTTCGCGCATGCGCGTTGTTTGTTTTTGATTTTGTCGACTGCAGAGCATACTTAGGACAGTTGGGTAACATTTGTGAGAAAAAGAAGACAATGACGCAATTCACTCCGCCAAAGATTTCGGAACGGCATGCTGTAATGATTGGCATTCACGCCGGAAGCTCCAATACGAACATTTCAGAGTTTTTGGGTGTCAATCTGAGGACAGTGCAGAGGATGCGGAAAGAGTTGGACAAGTCTAACGGTTATTACAAAGGCACGCAACTCGGAAAAGTCACTCTGATCGTTCTGATAAGAACTCTCGAATTAATTGGTGAGGGTTTCACACTCAACATTGAAGCGTACAGCAAATACCATGAGGAGGTAATAGTGACGGAAGACCTAATGTCTGACAACAGGACTCAGCACCATGCCACACAAGCAGGAGAGCCCAGACATGGTTGCCAAACAATTTTTTCGAGATATCACCCCTTACATCTGGCCATCTAATTTCCCCGACTGCAGCCCCCTGATTATTATGTGTTGGGCGCAGTTAAACAAGCGACCAACAAAAATCCTTGTAACACCAAAGATGAACTGATGGCAAGGATTATAGCAACATTCATCAACGTATACAAGTAGATCTTCCAGAAGAGATGGAGGAGATTCTGAAGTCGTCTGGAGGATGTGGTTGAAGCCAATGGAGATTTTATTGAATAAATCTACTCTTTAGTGTTTCAAAATCACCCCTTGCATATAGCCACCTAACTCCCCAGATTATATGTCAGGAGCAGTTGAGCGAGAGGCCAACAAAACTCCTCGTAACACTGAAGATGAAATGAAGGCAAGGATTATAGCAACATCCACTAATTGAAACAAAGAGACCACATAGAAGAGTTTTAGGTGATTCTGAAGTCGTCTAGAGGCGGTGGTTGAAGCCAGTGGCGATTTTATTGAATAAATTTACTCTTTAGTATTTGAAGATATTTTTGTGTAATGTACGTAAATCTATCTGTTAAAATAATATGTTAGCGTTAATTTTATTTTGGTGTAATTTAGACGAAAATTTAATCATCGCACCTTTTATTGATCTATATAGATAATTCTTATGCCCATTGCTTAGGTTTCTGCAAAACTACGATTTGCAGAAGTTCAGTATTAAACAGAACTTGGTCGTCCAGATCGAAGGGAATATTTGTGAGAAAAACATCCCGATCAAAACAGGGCAAACCATTGTTCGCATGGTGATTTTCTAAGCGGAGCCTTGATGTGGCACAAAGCCGAAATTAGGGAGAATACCAGTGAGGATCGAACTCAATATTCAGTCATATTTGATTTAGCGAGATAAGCTGGCTAGACATCAAACCACGTGGAAATGCCCTAACCTTTGTTAGCATGTCTAGAAAACTTAAAGGTTCACTTCCAGAGACAGAGCGGATATTTAATCCCGCTTTCGTTTCTAAAGATCCTCTTTTGAAGTCATAAAGCATCGTCTATTTTATATTGGTGTGCTATAAATTCATTTTAAAAGGCTAGCATTGACACAAAATGTATCCATTCAAAAATTAGGCAATATGCTAAGAGAAAAAATTAGAACTTAAAATTGATGAGTTTTTCAGCCTTAATATTGATGAAGTACTGTCAAAGTAACCCTGTAAAGATGCGACATTAGTTTTTTTTATCAACTTAATAGAATAATACTTCTCTGATTAATTTGCAGTGTAACACCCGCACTCAGTTTGCATTAAAAATTTCCAAAATACTTATGTTTATGTGTAATTGTACATGCTCCCTTTGAATCTGGCTTGATAAATTTGATAAAATCTACCGATTTATCGACAGTGAAATTTGGGATTCAGTCGCATCGTTGGCGGCAGCCATTACTCTCGTTGTTTGCATACATTTGCTGCGAAAAGCTAAACGCGGAAGGCTAAGCTCTGAACTGATCTTTCTTGTCTAAATTTGTCTCAATTACTACGCAGGAGAACTATTTACATACAGACTCTCAGTTTGTGCATTGATACCAATATTTAGCGGATGTATACAAACAACGCCAGTAATGGCTGCCCGCGACGCGAATGGATCCAAAATTTCACTGTCGTTGACTCCAAAACGTTAGATCTTATCAAATTTATCAAGCCAGATTCGAATGGAACATGTACAATTACACATGAATGTAAGTATTTTGGAAATGTTTAATGCGGGTGTTACACTGCAAATTAAATTCTTCTCTTAAAGTTTTTAATGAGTGTAGGCACTGGAAGAAATATTATCGTCAAACAGTAAAAAGAAAATTGGATGGAATCTATTTTTGTTTGTTTGCCTAGGTTATCGTTTTCGGAATATGAAGCAGAAACCTGAGTTTGTCCGCTTGGGAAACATTGGAACGTATCCTACTTACTACCACCTATTAATATTCGGTTGGAAATATTTCTCTTGAAAATTAAGAAGTTTACTCTCAAGTTAACCGATATTTGTGTTTGATTTTACAAAGAAGTCCAACACTATAGAAGGTTCAAGAGTCCCACAATGTAGAGGTAACGGGACACATTTTACTGAAAGGGACAGCTCAAAACTGCCGACTTAGTGCCGCCAATTGAGCGCCGGGACAACTCAGAACCGAGACAACTCAGCACCAGAAAAAAACGTAACTTTGTTTATAACCGAAGAAAAGTAATTTATTAAGGATTGAAACTATATTTATAGAGTATTTTTCTTCAAATAAGGCATTTGAAAAGACATTATGTAAAATATGAACAAGTTTTTTTTTGTTTTTAATTGTTTTTAATAAAGTAAATCGTAAAGAAATTTATTTTTGAATAAAGTAAATCAACAATCATCTGGATAAGGCCGGATCATACAAATGCCGAAACGTTGTGAATATGGCAATGAAAACGCGGCTAACAGTCCGAATAATGTAAATTCGGTTATAAAAATTTATGTTTTTCTGGTGCTGAATTGTCGGGGTCCTGAGTTGTCTCAGCGCTCAGTCGGAGGTGTTGAGTTGACTTGCACCCTACATTTTATAGGGATATGTAGGGAAGATAACGGTTAATTCTAGAGTTGAACGGGTTAATATTGTAGTGATCAAAGAAGCATACGCTTGGGACTTGGTTCCACGAAGTAACGGTTCGTGGGAAGATGTTCGAGTGGAAGTTACAGGTCTCCCGGCGAACTGACTGGGGAAACGTGGCATGAGCACCTGAATGCTTAAGGCTCTGTTTGTTGGATCGAAAAGTTTTTAAAATTATTCTCAATAATGTCAGTGTTCGGTAGCCTTCATCTATCCATATTTATCAGCGTATTCATATCTATCTATCTATCTATCTATCTATCTATCTATCTATCTATCTATCTATCTCGATGTATTCATTTTCTTTCTTTCTTTCTTTCTTTCTTTCTTTCTTTCTTTCTATCTATCTATCTATCTATCTATCTACATAAAGATTGCGCATGTTTAAAATTTATGCGAAATAAAGGCAACCCATTTCTCTTTGTGTACCGAAATCTTTTAATTTTATTTGAAGTAAATATATTTCTATCACAACGGAACCTAACCGGTATGTATCTTTGTCTTTCGTTCTCTTTCGCTTTCTCTATTGCTTCTTCACACTCTCTCACATCACTTTATTTTCTCTTTCAGTTTAATTCTCTTTTTTGTTGTTGTATGATTTCTTTGTCACTTCTTCTTCCTTCTCGTGACACATTCTGTTGCTCCGTCTTCTCGTTCTTCTCGCTTGACATTCATTTTCCCGCCTTCACCGGCATCCATTCCTCTACTCCTCCTTCACCATCTCCATCTTTTACACTCTTCTCTTTTTTTCCCGTTTTCCTTTCTACCACTAGCATTCTCTTTTTTCCTCACACCTCTCAAATTCAGTGACTTTGCGTGGCTTAATCTGGCAAAGAGCCACACGTGTTGTGTACCCCTTGAGAATCAAACACATTTCATGATCAATGACCTATGAGATTTGCTTACCAACTCTCTCCATCTATTCCTGCAAATCGAAATATTACAGAACAATTCCAGAAAGAAGAGCATATAAATATTTAAAAGTGAAACTATTAGGTTGGTGTAAAAATAATGACGGTTTTTGACGTAGTTTTTATCGTCAAAAACCGTCATTATTTTTGCACCAACCTAATATAACAGCAGCTAATAAGGTAACATCATATAAATCAGTGAAATCTCATTGGGACAGTGGTCAACAAACATGTAATGGTTAATGAGTTCGGTCTTCCTTTAGTATAACACTATTCTGACTCAATATTACACGTAACTAATGTCTCAACACAGACACACACGCGCACACACATACATCCCCCATCCCCCTATATATATATATATATATATATATATATATATATATATATATATATATATATATATATATATATATTGTCATCCACAGACTGTTTCGTTGTATCACAGCTAGACATCCGATCGCCTCAAGCCGAGATCAAAACACGACTGATTTGGCATCAGTCGGAGATTCTACCCATGAGCTATCAGCGCCCGGTTGAAAGGAAGGCTAATTTTTGCGTATTTATTCTTAGAATGACCAAGTGGGTTCAATTCATGGAAGCGCTTTGAAGCAGTAGTCATTGTTTACAAATTCGCGTTTTTTCTTCCCAGACTGCTCGAATTATTTTAAAGATTTTTCTGCATTCAGATGAGTGTAAAAAATCAAATATTGGGAGCGTTACCAATAACAAAAGAAGGAACCAACTTTCAAAAATAACAATTATGAACATGGCCACAACGTACTGGCTGAGATCTGAAATTAGACCATTCCTACTGCCATAGAAGAATCTTCATATTCAAAGAAAAAATCCTTGATAATGGCTAACAGATAAGCCGAAAACTGTCGCACTCACAGATCATTTGAGCAGTTTTTACACGTGTTATGTCCCAATGATAAATCACTTTTACAAATTTAATAAATATATAATAAAAGGTGTGTTGTCAGTTGACTTCAAAGAAACCTGTATAAAAGAGTGATTGCTGTCCAAATATACAATTATATCTATATCTATCTATCTCTATATATTTGTATGATGAAAATATAGTTTTAAGATATGCTATGTTTATGGGTAAAAGCACTTAATAGCAGGGAGTGGACGTAAGATTTTTGATTGATCACTATTAGCTAACCGTCAGGTGTCGCGGAAGCATCTCCCTGTTGTTTTGACCGCGAATTTTCAAAAGTACCTTTACTTTCTGATTTAATCTTATATATGTATATATATATTCTAAGGTTAGAGGGTATTATTATAGGGTAATAAATTATATTATCTAAGAAAGAGCGTTTAAAAAATTGCCTGAAGATCACATTGAGGTATCATGCAGTTAAAAAAAGCACCACATACATATATATATATATAAGCACCATATATATATATATATATATATATATATATATAATATATATATATATATATATATATATGTGTGTGTGTGTGTGTGTGTGTGTGTGCACGTGCGTGCGTGCGTGTGTGTGTGCCTTTATATGTGTGTGTACGTCCGTGAGTGTGTGTTTATGTGAGCTTGAATGTGTGCATGTGTTTAGGTAATAATCTTTAATTTATCCAAGTTTTGTTAAATAGAAATTTGCTAAGTATTTTCTAAATTAATATATATATATATATATATATATATATATAATATGTATATCAAACACATAGTGAATGCTGTTAGTTATAGAAAAGTGCTCGTGTAAAATAACAGAGCTAAAATGTATACTACTAAAAAGTATACATTTGTACCTCACCGTTTGGCTGAAGTCATAAAATGGCGCACAGTAAGTGTTAGTATAAATATAATATAGTCAACAGAATGTTGTAGCAAAATGTGAGAAACTAATAAATTTTTATTACTTGTATATTTATTATTTTTATATTATATATATATATATATATATATATATATATATATATATATATATATATATACAGGGTGTCCATATATTTCGTGTGCACTTTAAATAATTTATAACTTGAAGTGCAAATGAACTTTATAGAGACCCTGTGTATATATATATCTATATATATATATATATATATATATATATATATATATATATATATGTGTGTGTATATGTATTGTATATATATGGTATATATATATATATATATATATTGTATATATATATATATATATATCTATATATATATCTATATATATATATCTATATATATATATTGTATATATATATATATATATATATATATATATATATATATATATATATATATATATCAGTTCATGCGTTGAGACATTTACAGTTAAGACCTGCCATCCCATATACACAAGAGCGAACCATTTTTCAATCTCATCTTATCCCCTTGGTAAGAAGGAAGTCCGATTCGAATTCCTTCTCCAGAAGAACCGCTGCATTATGGAGCAGAATCCCAAGATGCTTCATTGATTACTACTATCTTAGCCTCTTCATGTGCCTGGACAACCCTTGCTCATTGTCCGCATCCTCTTTATCTTCTCTTCCTCTCTTATAGCCATTCAACTTCATTTCGTAACGCTTCACTTTGAGTGGCTCTTGGGCCTTGTATTAGATAGATATTTAGCAGTTTTTTTTTAATATTTTTGTTCGAATTATATTTTTCTTCAAATTATATATTTTTTAACACATTTTGTACGGTTTTTTTCTTTTTTTACGCAAACATTACATTACTGTTATCATATTACGGGTCCATAAATATGCACACACACTTTCTAAAATCTGGCCAAATAACTAATCATCAGATTTTGATAAGGAAGTGCTTCTTGGTTGCACTGAATTCTTTTCATTACCAATCAGCTCATACAAAAATATCGCTGACTTGCCATAGAGCAGTGGTTGACACATTAATTCTCTTGAACTTTTCTATTATAGAGAGTTCGATCGTTATTGATTTCTATGAAGCAGAATTGTATAAAGCTTAGTATACCGTATATACTCGCGTACCATGCGACTTTTGAAGACCTAATTTTGAAGTTAATTTTAAGGGGCTCGCATCTTACACGAGATAGAAAATTAGTGTATGTAATGCTAGCCCTGGCAACGCTATTGAACAAACTATATATCCTATTTACGATAGTCAAATTAGCTTAAAAACTACGTCTTCAAAGGTAGCATGATACACAAGTATTAGGTTGGTGCAAAAATAATGACGTAATAGTGTCGTTTTTTGACGTATTTTTAACGTAAAAAAACGACATTATTACGTCATTATTTTTGCACCAACCTAATATATACGGTATATCTCTTCAGGATATTAACGATCATGTCAGCATACAACTTCCTCTTGTCGCGTGTTCTTTATGGATTGTAGTGTGCTATTGGCAGTTCCTCAGTAGGGTCCTCGGCACTGTTTCAACAGACAATCATCTAAAGCCAAATTTCTACAGTTTTCTTTTCAATTCGCTTTATTAAAGGAGAAACATTGTAGGCATTGTTTCTTGGAAGAAGCGAAAACGAAAATGATATTTATATTTTTAGATGTCAACAGGCCGGCTCGTTAGACATCTTCATGTTGTGGTTTATCTCTTTGCTGAACCACAGAACACAAGTGAATCTGGGAGAGGAAGGCTAGGACGAGAGAAGAGCTCTTGACTTCTATACTGCCGCAAGTGACCGTTGGTATTCGCGCGATTTTCGGTATCCTATCAAAACTTATACAAAACAATCTAACATTGTCAGGATTTTATGCCCATGGGGCTCAAAACCTCCCTACTCAGTTCGAATCGTCAGAATTCTGACTAGTATGGTAGGGACTGGTTTTATATTCACTAGTATTAACATTTTATTACTTTTGTCTACGCATTCCATAAAATTGTATTTTTGTTGCTTTTAGAAATACTTGTTTCATTACGACATTGTCTTTATCTTTGCACCTTTATGAACTTGTCCGGCAGGTTAATCAGTGCTTTCCATTGCTTGTCTCCGATGTGCCCCGTGAATGCCTATAGGTAAAAGCAATGCGATATAATAAGGAAAATAGATTTTTACGTCGCGGCAAAACTTGTATAGATATGTAACTTTAAGCTTAGCTTTCTGCACGCGGACAATTGAATATTAATAAGACGAGATTGTCCCTCGTGGAAAGAATTTATTACACACCTCTGAAAAAACAGCATTCGACGTCCAGCTTATTACCGAAACTCGAATACTGAATTTTGGTGCCGTTAGCTAATGTATGATAACCCCAGTGACTACGAAAGTTTGAACACAATATATATGCAGATATCATACACATATATGTGTCGTGCGAGAAAATGTTTCTTTCCAGGATCTATTATACATATCTATAAGTCTACCATTTGTCCATGCTTAGAATATTGCAACCACATATTGTCCAGTGCCCTTGCTATTTACCTTGAGCTCCTTGATAAAATCCAAAGAATCAGCAATGTTATCAGTCATGATCTTACGGGTCAGTTTCCGTCAATTTCCCACCACCATAAGGTTGCCACCCTGTGCCTTTTCTATAAATACTTTTATAATTGTTCAGATGAGCTCTTCACCTGGACATTTTGAATTTAAGTGCAGTACTAGACTGTCATCGAAATCTCATCAATTTACAGTTGAACTGGTTAGATATAGCTATAAATTCTACACTAACATTTTTTTTTCTTACTTCTCACTTGTGGTACTCCCTTCCAGCTCCAAGCTTTCCAATCAACTTTAATCTCCAAAAATTTAAATGCAATGTCAATTGCTATCTACTGCCCTCTTGATTACTCTTTTCTTTTCCTACTCATTAGTTATGTTTCTGTTCTTAATTCTTCCATACCTTATCTCTTATCTGACATGATTTTAGATTTATTTCAGCCAATATTTTGTGGTGGTTAAGAATATTTATAACCAGCTTTTTTTTCAGCTCAACAATCTCCATTGCAGAAATTAAAAACTTATTCATATTCTTATCAGATTCATATATAATTCCACTCATATCCATAATTTGGTCAAGTCATTGTCCAGTGAGCCTGAGTATACTTGTTGCTTCAAATAAACCGTTTACAATTGATGGATTTTTACCAGAAATTTGAAAAACTGAAGACTATAATCAATCCATTGCTAGGTCAGTTGCTAAGAAAGTGTTGTGTGAGACAATTTTTCTTTCCAGGATCTATTATACATATCTATAAGTCTACCATTTGTCCATGCTTAGAATATTGCTACCAGATATTGTCCAGTGCCCTTGCTATTTACCTTGAGCTCCTTGTTAAAATTCAAAGAATCAGCAATGTTATTGGTCCTGCTCCTCTGTGGTTTTTCGATAAATACTTTCTTGGTAATTGTTCAGATGAGCTCTTTGCGATGGTACCTAGACTTTTTAAAAATTTGAGTTCAGAACTAGACTGTCATTGAGGTCTCAACAATTTACAGTTGAGCTGGCTACATGTATGCATCAATTCTATGTTAACAGTTTGTTTTCTCGCACTTCTCGCTTGTGGAACTCACTTCAGGATCAGTGTTTTCCAGTCAACTTTAATGTGCGAAAAGTTAAATGCAATGTCAATCGCTATATACTGTCCTCCTGATTGCTCTTTTCTCTTCCTGCTGATTAATGTTATTGGTCCTAATTCTTCAACACTGTATAACCCCTGGTGTCTTAGTGGTTTTACTGCCTTGCATGGGTTAATAAATTTATATATATATATATATATATATATATTATAATAATATTTTTTGTTTAAAAATATGATTCCTTCGCTACATAAGAGTTCTCATGTTTCAAAAACGAGAAATAAAAACAAAAATACTAAGGAACCCCGGATTATGCACCCAACGTGTTCTTTTCTATTTTCTGCATACCTGCACAAGGATACATATATATATATATATATATATATATATATATATATATATATATATATATATATATATATGTCTAACATTCACTAGATTATTTTGTTCGACGCTGAGTACCTCATTATCTAGTTTTATGAGATATGTAAAGGATTCAAAATCCTAATAGGTTACGATGGCTAACATAAAATACAAGTTTTTTGGACATTTTATTTCATTTGGATGAAAGAATAAATAGCGAGGTACAGTGGCCAGAATGCGAGGTTAGCGACAAAGAGAAATTGGCGATCCGTGTTCGGAATCCGGTTGAGTTTTTATATTCCCTTTTGCCCAAATACCCTTCGTAAATATAGAAATCCACTTCTCCCATCTATGGGTTAAATAGCTGGTCTGACTGGACTATCTTGTCTTGATGTGTCATGCAGTATACGAGAAGGAAAACACTGAATTATAACCAGTGTGAATAGGGCTGGACCCCGTTATACTTTCTTGCCCTAGAAACACTATTACTGCTATGGCCGTAGCAAATATGGTGCGACCCTACAATCCTAAGTGGAATGGACGTGACCTGGCTTCATACATAAACGTCTAAAAGTTCAGCTAGAAGGGCTTGAAATATTATTCCTTTCTTGGAAAAAATGCTTAGATTTACTTTTAACATTTGAGCAGCCAAATTCCACCATATTCGGTAATTATTTGACGTTTGAAATAGTTCAAAATAGAAACAAAAAGCTGCATGATAAATGTTTCTATTAGCCTGAAGTTACACTTTTATTCAAAACTGACAACTGATTGGATCACATGTTTGTTACGGTGTCTTCGAGGTCTGATTTTGAGCTAGGATTTCATAAGCTTAATTCTTTCGGAAATCAAACCCTAGTATTTGGAAATCGGATGAAATCAATAATTTTTACCCTTATTGATCTTGTGCTGTACAAAGTTAAGTTTAACGAATATTAGAACTAAATATTATTTCACTTACTGAAAAAAAGTTTAGTAGATCAGCAATGATAACAGTTTTAATTTCATCTTGGTAATATGAAACGAATCTTATGCTTTCCTGCAAAACCCGGAGCCTTTTCATAAACGAATAGAACACATATATTCTTCTATCTGCCGTTTCCCTTATAGTTATTAGTAATATTTATGTTTTATTATCATTTTTCAGTCCCTATTCCGCCATACATTTACAAAAGCACGTTAAATAAGTTTCTCGGTCATTCCCTGTCTCCTCAGTATGTTCTTTAAGTTACAAACGTTCTCATTCCATTTATTAGGATATTTAACTCTCTTCTTCTGATTCTAAGTATAAGAATACTTTTTCTTTCCATATTCCATTTTAATTCGCCTGAAAACGGCCTCGTTGTTCACTTGATCCGTTCATGGTATTGTCAGCATCCTTTTGTAGAATCGCACTTCTATTAGTCCAAGTCTCCTCTTGATCTGTAAGAAGATTGTACAGCATTCACTAACACAAAAGGAGATTGCTATTATATAGCTCTTCAACACTATTTTATTTGATAATAACGAAAATATGTTTCTTAATAATTTGGCTAGTTTTAGAAGACATTTTTCGCTACTTAACGTGCCTTCGGATATCAGCGTTAAATTTTCTGTCATCTGTTAAAACACTTCCCACTTTTGTACCTTTTTTCATCTTAAAACTCAAGTTCGTAGCTTACGTTTTGAACTGTTTCTCTTGCTAACAACCATAAATTCTATTTTATAACAATTGATAATATAGTACTTCTTTATTTCTTTTACTAACTTCTTTAGGAATTCTTGCAATTTCCTTAATGTGTCCGTCTGCAATACCATACGATACCACCTACATATATATTTTTTTCTCACAGATAATATATACTGACAGGATTCCAGCTGTATTAGGACTTCCCCGTAGTAAGGACCAATTTCGGGAAGGCATACGTTGAAACATTGTTTTCAGTACGATCACCGAAGTTAAGATATGTCGAGCCTGGTCAGTGCCTAAATGGGTTACCGTTTGCTGTAAGCTTGGATGTGCGGGTGGTGTAACAGATAATGGCTTGGAATTGGAGATCAGAGAGCCAAGTTCCACTTACATTTGAGTTCGTTCACACGCAAATTTCTTTGGGAAAGGTATGAATCCGCATCATCTCCCACAGCTATTGGTTAACGAGTAAGACTTCTATCACTAAATTATGATCTCAAAAATAATTCTTACAATCTACAAATATTTTTTGGCATTAAATAACTTTCAATGGGTTGATAAGCCGTGGAAAGCGAATAAATCAAACAAGGTACCCCCCTGTTAACTATTCTCTTGTCCATTTATACAAACCTGTTAGATAACTCGCTGCTTCGTTCTTTCTCCCTCGCCTTCGATGTGCCCTCTGAATGTTACATTTTTCAAGCTTTCTTTTCTCGGTTTGTGTCCTAGAAAATACGGATAACGTGGCCGAGTCGCTAGTTTGTCTATAACTGTTAAAAAAAACCCCCAAAAACTCTCTTTTTCTAAGACAATACACCCTTGTGTAAATTATTTGAAACAAAACGAATAATTCCGTTAATATTTACATTTTTTTCGTAATTTTCCAATGAAACATGATCCAGTGAACGTGTTAGTACTTCGTATATTCATTCCACGAAGTAGTTCCTTGCAGATTGACCATCGATTCTTAATTGAATTTAAGTCAGCAGAGTTTCCGGGCCAGTCTATAGTACTTTGATTAGCTCACTGGTAAGGCATGCCGCTGTTATTTTCACATGCTTCCTTCGAGTGACATCCATCGCAGACAAAGCCCATAGGACAACTAATCGACAGTCGAGACAATAGTGTCTAAGCGTGATAAAAATCTGATGTAATCACGGATGACTCAATATTTTTCAAAGTCAAACAGCTTTCATCATAGACCCCGAAAAGAAATTCATATTACTTCACACCACTGTAAATTAATTTGCACAAGGATGTATGAGTGATAATTTATTTGCTTCACTTAAAACATATCTTCTCTGTCTTCAGGTGGGTAAATATATTATATTTTGGCTCTCAAATCGCTATATAGTTATCATATTATCTGAATCTATATTTAAAAATATGTTGTTCTCTATCCCGATACGCGTCCGTCTAGCACGCATGCGTACCTCAGTCGGCCATATAAATAACTCACGTCAGTTAAAACTTTGAAGACAATGTCCTGTATTATTTCTTGGTTTATTGAAAATCAAAAGTTGTTTATTTGGCTGTCGGAAGAACATACGCTTGCTATACGGTACGCGTATCTGAAGGCAGAAGAGTGAAACGACGATGCTATCATTTGGTTTAGATTTAAGTAGATAAGAATTTAGAAACCGCATGTTTTTACCTTATGCTTTATTGTACCAATTCCACTAATTACTACGGACTAAACAGGAAACTGTCAAAAAACGCTAACTAATCTAAAATGTTCCTAAATGAAAAAGGTCGGGGAATAAGGGGATAATAAAATAATACAGGCGCTGCGCCTTGGTAACAGAACATGTGACAAAACCCAAATCAATTGAAAAGTCTATTCCAAGCTATTTTTGACTAAGGTAGAATAAGCAAAAAAAAAAAAAAAAAAAAAAAATCACCAAAATGATAAAAATTATAAAATTTTTTTACAAATGTTATTAAACTTGTCTGTCTAATTTTCTGATCATCTCGTTATTGACCAGTCTGAAAGTTGCTTAACTTCGGTGATCGTATGAGAACCGGTGTTTCAACGTGATATGACCGTAAGCTTAATCTCTTCAACCAAACATGTTGCTACCAATCATGACATGACAACTTGCTGTCTCTTAGGGTTTCTGGGTGAAACTTGGAGGCAAATCATATAACAAGCTAGAAAATCTAAATAATAATAATAATAATAATAATAATAATAATAACTTATAACTTGCTATGACAGAGTGGTCCAATAACTGCACTAAAAAAACTGCAACTTTTACGGAAAGGAAACTGCAAAAAATTGGTATGAACACCACCGAGCCCCAGTCACGGAGATAGGATCTGTAACAATTTTATGGGACTCTACAATATACGCAGACCGAACATTCAAAGCTAATCGCCCAGACAACGTGATTAGAGAACGCAAAGACAAATAGTGCCTCCTTATTGACCCCTGAAGACTGCAATGTATCTTTGAAGATCTTCAAATACTATCAAAACACAAGGACCTTGAAATCGAAATTTAAAAAAAAATAACACATGAGAACCTTAACAATATCACTTGAAGTTGGAGCCCTCGGAATGATTGGAAAGGATCCCAATATATTTATTGGAGTGATTCCTGGTAGCCCACGCCTTAAAGAAATACAAAAAGTTGTTCTCATACGTACAGCCCACAACTTACGAAGGGTTTTATCTATAAAAAATGTGTGTGAATTTCTTTTCAAAACTTCTCAGTGGAAAATGTCATGATGCCATTTATGAGATTAGGTCTCTGGTCGGGACCCAGAAAGAAATGAGTATACATCGGAGATCAAAGAAATTTAATAATAATAATAATAATAATAATAATGGCATCCATTATATACGACAAAACAATTAATTATATTATAATAATAATGATAGCACATGATGACAGGAATATTATTAATAAACGTATAAAATTAAACTGCCCGTGGCTTAGAAATATCGGGTGATATCTGTCGGGAAGTAGTTGTGTCTCGTGGGCAAGATGAGTTCTTTAGTTTGGGCCGACAGTTGTCCTAGAGGTGGTATCTTGAACAAAATTATCGCTTGGGTAGTTAAGGATAAAACGCAAAAAATTTGCAAATGTTAATGTTTACAAACAAAAACTCATAACGTATCAGACGTTACCCGGATTATTAAGAGTTGCGTCCCTCAGAGAAGAAACAAGACTGGGGTCGAAAAATCTGTCACTAGAACAAAATCTTCCATCACCAAAACCGGATGTGTATATAACAGAAATCCAAGGAAATAATAATAATAATAATAATAATAATAATAATAATAATAATAATAATAATAATAATCGATGGTGAGAAAAATGATAATAAGATGATGCACCCAGTTTCGAAAACAAAAATATGACTGAGAGTTTAATGCCGCGTTGAAGTGTATCTAGCATTTATACATTCAGCCAGTAATTGAATTCTCTCCCAATAATTATATTGTCGCTTTCTTTTGAATTGGTTCCTGGATTTTACTATTCTATCAGTGACTATTATATTATTTGCCCCAAGTGATTTCGTTTGTCTTCAATTTTATATTTAAATCGGTCAAATTATGTAGCAAACAATCATATAAGAAGCGTACATTCAAGACGAGTTAATAGAGCTAAATTAATACAATAAAGAGCCAGAGAGTAAATGAAATTTATGAGAGACATATTAAGCAATAATGCTTTTACCAAGATCATTAATACAAATAATAGTAATTACGAGACATTATCTCTATTATATAGGGTACGATGTGTAAATCGTCGCCATTTTAGATTTTTCATTTCGTGCGAGCGCGTTGTTTGTTTTTGATTTCGTCGTCTGTCAGTTGGAAACCGTCTGTGAGAAAAAGAGAACCATGACGCAATTCACTCCGCCAGAAATTTGGAAACGGCATGCTGTACTGCTTGGCATTCATGCCGGTAGCTTCTATACGAATATTTGAGAGTGTTTGGATGTCAATCTGAGGACAGTGCAGAGGATTCAGAAAAATATATCCAGTCAACAACATGGTGTTTGGAGTGATCATTAACTTGATTATTATGTATGGCGTGCAGTTGAGCGAGATATCAACAAAACTCCTTATAACACCCAAGATGAACTGCAGGCAAGTATTATGGCAGCATCAACTAAAATACGCAGACCGTCCAGACGAGTTGCAGAAGATTCCGAAGTCGCCCGGAGGCCGTGGTTGAAGCCAATGACTATTTTATTGAATAAATGTACTTTTTAGTATTTCAAGATATTTTTGTTTAAATTTGGTAAATGTATCTGTTAATACGGGAGATCAGTGTTATTTTCATTTTTTCGTAGTTTAGACGACAATTTACACATCGCACTCTGTATATTACTAGGTAGTAGTTATTTAATTCTTAAACTTTCAGAAATGTAGGCTACTGGAATGATATGTAATATCCGAGCTCCTATATGGCAGTGAATGCTGGGCAATCTCATCAGTGATGAACAAGGGACTTCCGGCAACAGAAATATGGTTCCAAAGAAGGATGCCGAGAATACCATGGACTGAACAAGTGAGCAACGACGAAGCTTTAGAGAAAATGGAATCAAAAAGAACACTTATTATAATTAGAATCAGAAAGAGGCAATTGGAATATCTAGGGAACATAATGATAAAAGAGGGCTTTGAAAATGTCGTTTTTTGACGTTAAAAATACGTCAAAAAACGACATTATTACGTCAATATTTTTGCACCAACCTAATATATATATATATACACATACATACATACATATATATATATATATATATATATATATACATATATATATAAATATATATATATATATATATATATATATATATAATATATATATATATATATATATATATATATATATATATATATATATATATATATATATACATACATATATATATATATATATATATATATATATATATATATATATATATATATATATATATATATAGGTAAAAGCCCATGGCTAAGTAATCCAAGTTAAAGCCTTTAATATAAAAGAGAGCTCAATATATTTATTATAGAACATAGAAATAAATTACATAAAAATGAAATTCAACTGTATCCCATTTTTATGGCCATTTCGCTCCTCGGGATGAATCCCTGAAGATTGTCAATACTAAAACGTTTGATGAAACTATTTCATTGAAATGTTATTCCAGTTAAATGTAAGTTATCACAGATATTTTTATACAATACCCAATATCCTGCGGACAGGACCATATATAGAGTAAATGTTACGCTTTTTAAAAATCTTATTAAAGACAACCATAAGCGCAACTAAGAGTTTTACACTTTTTCTAGAACTTTCTGAAACCTTTGAAAATTTCATGGATTCTTCTATAAATTTATGCACCCACCTTCAACTTGTTTTTCTTTATTTGAAAGGCTGTATGTTATGCTATAGTATAAACTGTTAGATGCATTTAAATACGTAAGTACTGTCCAGTTACAAGGTGGTTCGAAGGTCCTGTAGGAGCACATATCACCCATCTGAAGCAGAAAATTATATTATGTGCCAGTGACAGTCCTGCACATCATTAGCGAATTGGAAAATAATGCTTCTGAAATGTTTTGACTTTTTACCCTTTTTGCGTATTTGATATAATGTAATTTTAGGTTTGGGGGTGACTTTTTTCGATAACTAAAACAAATTAATTACCTTTTCCATTACTTTTGAACAAAAGTACATCGATTTCATCTGACACAGGAACATATACTAATATATATCAGTCACAATCTATATATATAAGTGAACATTAAAGTCAACACTCAGAGGCGACAGGCTGTTTCATGCTAGACGCAATCGTCATGCCGCGAGTGTTGGATTTTTCTCGACTATTTATATATTGGTCTGTGGTGCATTGTGGGTAATCCATTCTAGCAGTTATTTTGGCGGGAGTCGCTTGTTTATTTATGTGGGTTATTTATTTTACTTCTTAATTTATTTTAATTGTTTTTTATTTTCATTTTTTATTTTTTATGTTCGGTTTCGATGTTTTATTACCGTAGTAAAAATGGCTTACGTCACTTATTTAATAATTTGTTTTGGCCTGGGAAGATAATTGAAGCTATTTATTCGTCTAATTATTGGATTGATTGCCTAGTCTATTCTGTTATTTTGGGGTCAGTTTTAATTTGTTTATTATTTTATTTATTTATTTGGATTGATTATTTGTTTTTGGTCATTTGTGTTTGTTTTTAATAGTTCCACCAGTTATTATAGCTGGAGCGATTTGTTAATTTGTTCATTTATTTATTTATTTGGATTAATTTTTACTTGTTTTCTATTGTTTACTTATTCTTTTATTTTTATATTGCTATTTATTCTATTCGGTTTTCGATTTTTGAGTAACGTAGTGATTTAAAAAAACATGTTTATTATGTCAGTTATAGCCATTTTTCGACCGATTTATATATATATATATATATATATATATATATATATATATATATATATATATATATATATATATATATATTGCCCAACAAACGTTTTCTCCTAAATGTCTCTCTCTCATGCAATCTGTCTATCCACGCACGCACTCACACACACACACACACACTCAGAGACACGCATGCATATATACAGATATTGCAAATGTTGGCTTAATATCTTTCTTTTTTGTTGTGATGAGAAAACAAATCATAACGAATGTCACTGATTATACGTAGAAGTAAAGCGCATGTCATACGACATTAGTGCTTCTCAGTGTCAACCATCATAGTCTTTGCCTTGCAATTCCAGGTTACATCCGTAGTGTAAAAATCAAAATCAAACAAGTACAACAATTTTAAGTATCTTTAAGATAACGGAAATGGCAACACTGATATCCGAAAGCCCATTTGAATAGTAGAAGTTGCCTTTTAAAAGCCAAGTAAAATATTAAGATGCAAAAAAATTTCATTAGAAAAAAAGAGCTGAACTCATATGTAATATTAGTCTTCCTGTATGATCCTGAATATTGGCCAATCTTTTTACAGATGAGGAGAGACCTGAAGCAACAGAAATGTGATTCTACAGGAGGATGCTGAGAATGCCATAGACCAGAGTAGAGAGCATAGGCGAAGATTTAAAAAAATGGAACCAAAAGTACACTTATATTTAACATAAAGAAGAGACAGTTGACATTTCTAGGCCAAATCAAGAGGAAAGAAGGCTTGGAAAATTTGATACTCGCAGGACAGATTGATGTCAAGAAGGACAAAGAAACGCAAGAAAAAACAAAACAAAAACAAACTACATAATAAGACTGCATAAATAAATTGCAGAGCAAGTTTTAGGAGACATAAGAAAATGAAAAAAAATGATTTACATTATTTATATTCTTCGGACTCTTGTCCTAATTTCTGTTGTCCTATTAACAAATTTTCGGCCGTTGATCTCTCCGACCTTCTTCAGGTGATTGGAATTTCGAACTGAACTCTTTATTTTCGTCCACCTGGGCAGATTACTTCAAACAACACTTTTATATAAAAGCGGCGGTTGAAGTAATTTGACCCAATGAGTTGTGAGTTCAGTATCTGGCCATAGCGGATGTCAACGAAAAACTTGGACAGTTGAATTACTAAAAGGAAATAACTGAAACTGAGATATCTGGAAGAGGCACGGCACATGGAACTAGAACAATCTACCTCAGTGATTGAAATACAGCATTTGTTTCGAAATTCCAATCAGCTGACGAAGGCAGGGGTTTACAACAGCTGACAAGTCGTGAATATGGCAACAAAAGATGAGAACAACAGTCCGAACAATGTAAGTAATGTAAATAGTTATAATACCTCATCTCCGAAATATAGACAGATAAGACAAAATTTATTAAGTGCTACAAAAGAAAAGAAAATTGTGATTCTGGTGCCACTTGTTATTCACTGTTAAAATACTTGCCAAATATTTAAACTGCCTAACACGACGTTGGTCTCATCATCAGGTTTTTCTTTTGCTGACAACTATACATTCTATTACTTATAGTAGTTAGCCCTTTCTTCCAACCTTTATTTACTACATTGTCTAAGAAGTCATCTGCTGTTTCATCTTCATATGTTATATATTTTTAAGATATTTAAGGTCTTACACTTCAACCAGACCAGGATGTAAAACAATCGTATTATATGAGGGTAATTAAAATTAATTAAAACGTAATTCTAATAATTCCTCAGCACAAAAATCCAGAGATAAGAGCTTTGCAAATTATTCGTTATGCAAATGCTAATCATTTGGAAAATATTCCTATTAATTAGGCTACAAAACATGTTAGTTCTAAAATGATCATGCCACTAAAATGATCAGCTACTAAAATGATCATGCCACTAAAATGATCATGCCGCTAATATGATCATGCCACTAAAATGATCATGCCACTAAAATGATCAGCTACTAAAATGATCATGCCACTAAAATGATCAGCTACTAAAATGATCAACTACTAAAATGATCATGCCACTAAAATGATCAGCTACTAAAATAATCAGCTACTAAAATGATCATGCCACTAAAATGATCAGCTACTAAAATGATCATGCCACTAAAATGATCATGCTACTAAAATGGTCATGCCACTAAAATAATCATGCCACTAAAATAGTCATGCCACTAAAATGGTCATCCCACTGAGACACATAGGGTTAAAAGCAGTGAAAGAATTAAAAAACACAGACATTATTAAGGAGCGAGAACAAAAGATCAGTAATCAGGCGGACAGTAGATAACGATTGATATTGCATTCAAAATTTTAGGCACGGTGGAGTAATGGATAGCGGCTCGAATTGAGGCATCGGGGAGCCGAGTTTGAATTCAAGTCGAATTCATTACATTCACTTACATGCTTATACCCTTGAGGAAGGTACGACTCCTCTTGTTTTCCCTCCATTTATGGTGAAATAGCAGGATAGACCCGGTTCTATACTCTTGGATGGTAACTTGTCTACGACAGAAAGGAATGGCAAACTACTGCGGGAAAAAAAATCTGCCTCGTCAGTCATATATCGAAAGATACATGATCGCCTAAGCATGTATCACGCATGGCACATAACTGGCTGAACTGGGAAGCATGGAGCTGGAAGAGAGTTCCACAAGCGAGAAGTGCGAGAAAAGAAACTATTAGCTTATGGTTACATCTAGGCAACTCAACTGTAAATTGGTGAGACTTCACCTCTAGTCTATTGCTGCTTTTAAATTCCTAGAATCTAGGTACAATAGTTGAAAAACCTCCCCACCCCCGAACAAATACATGAAAGTATTTATAGAACATAGACAGTGAAGGGCTGTATGGTGGTGGGAAAGCCGAGATGCAAGATCAGGACCAATAATATTACTGATTCTTCTTTGGATTTTATCAATGATCTCTAGATAATTATCAGGAGAACCAGACCGTATGTGGCAACAATATATTAAGCATGGACGAATGGTAGACTTATAGATATGTAAGATAATTTCCGGAGAGATAAATTGTCTTGCGCGAAACAGTGAACCAAGTTTCTCAACAGCCTACCTAGCAATGGATTCAATATAGTCTTTCCACTTCATGTCAGCTGAAGATGTTAGCTAGAGAAGGTACAACAAGCCACTCTCCTGGAGGGTAGCATCAGCCAAGCTGATGGAAGGTAGGAAGGGCTCTCTTAGATGATTAATAGAGAGCAGTTTAGTTTTGGATATGTTAAAAAAGTACGTCTAGATGTGAAAAATCAATAAAAATATGCCAACACAATGCAGTATTAATCAGCTTATTAGAAAGAAGCACGTTTTGCAGGGGTCAGGCGAGAGAAAGGAGAAATTGAAATTGAGAAAAAGAGAGAGATAAAGAGAAATATGAGAGAAAACACTATTAAGGAGAGAGAACAATAAAATAATAAACAATTGACATTGAATTTAAATTTTTGAAGACTGAAGTTGACTGGGAGGCAAGAAAGCAGAATAGAGTTCCACAGGCGAGAAGTGCAAGAGAAGTGCAAGGGAAGAAACTGTTAGCATGGAACTTATAGTTATATCTATCGATTTCAACTGCAAAATGAGGAGACATTAATGCCAATGTAGTTCATAAAGTCTAGGTACCATAGAAGGAAGTTCATCAGAACAATTACCATGAAAGTATTTATAGATTTATTAGTATTAAGGCAGTGGGAAAGTAACTGAAGCCGAGATGTTACCTATAATATTGCAGATTTTTCTTTGGATTTTATCAAGAATCTCTAAATATCAGGTCATCCCATAAGTTCTGTCCGAATTTTGAATAAAGAAAACAAGTGACCAAATGTTACATTTAATTACAGATTCAATCAACAATATATTTTCCCTGATTATCTATGACTTCCTTCCATCTATTAACAAGCTTACTAATTCCATTACTGTAAAATTCTTTTGGCTTTGATTCGAAGAACTCACAAATGTCGGTTTTAACCTCTTCCTGTGTTACAAAAGCTGTTTCTTCCAAATGATTCTGTAAGCTACGAAACAAATGGTAGTCTGAAGGAGCAAGATCGGGGGAATAAGGTGGATGAGGAATTTTCTCCCAATCAAGTTCTTCGATCTTTTGTGACGTGATTCTTGCTGTGTAGGGTCGCACATTGTCCTGATGAAACATCACCTCTTTTGAATTCACTAGAGCAAGTCTTTCTTTCCACAAAGCTTGGTTCAAACGCTCTAATTGCTGACAGTATATTTGAGCATTAATTGTTGCATTAGGTGGTAAGAATTCAAAGTAGATTATTCCTTGGCGATCCCACCAGATTGAAAGAAGCCATGAAGTTCGCTTCTCATCTGTGGCTGGGGTCCTTCCCCTTTACCAAGCCACTGTCTACGACGTTTAACACTTCGATAAAAAGATCCATTTTTCGTCGCCAGTCACAAATCTATCCAAAAAAGGTGAAACAAGTTGGCGAGAATGGAGAGAAGAGCAGGTCAACTCGGGATTTGAGGTTGTTTTCAGACAATTCATGAGGCACCCATTTTCCAAGTTTTGGAACTTTTCCAAGTTGTTGAAGATGACGATGAACAGTTGTATGGTTTGAACTGAGAACCACTGTCAATTCCTCGACTGATAAAGCAGGATTTTCTTCAAGGGCTGCTTCAAGAAGCTTTTCATCAAACTCAACTGGACGTCAGGTTCCATCTTCATCTTCAAGTGTGAAATCTCCACCCCTAAATTTTGCAAACCATCTTCTGTAAGTTCTTTCATTCACACATTCCTCTCCATAAACTGAGTGAATGTTTCTAGTCGCTTTGGCTGCTGAGTTTCCTTTCTTGAACTCATAAAGCATTATGTGCCTCAAATGATTCTTGGGTACTTCCATATTAGCAGGGTTTTAATCAAACAAAATTTAATTTTTATTGTTCCATGAAATAAAATTTGGTCATTTTAAATGCATCTAGACATAAAAATAATGTTCAGTTCCATTAGACATTATAAAATACTCTTAAAATTTCGTTCATTTTAAAAAAAAAAGTAAAATTCAGTCAGAACTTATGGGATGACTTGATATATAGCAGAACCACCAAACTAGATGTGGCAGCAATATTCAATGCATTCACGAATAAATAAATAAATTTGCAAGATAGATTCTGGCGAGAAAATTTGTCTAACACGACACAATCAATATTCCAATCAGTAGATCTAGCGGTTGATTCACTATGTCCACGGAAAAAAGTTACTTCGCGAAGGCGCAAGGAATCACTTTCCAGGAGGTTCTTATCATCCATGCTGATGGAAGGAAGGAAGGGCTCACTCAGATGATTTATGGAGAGCGGTTTAGTTTTGAAGGCGTTAAAAGTGCGTCTAGACGTGAAAAATCAATAAAAAATATGTCCGCAGAATGCAGTATTAATCAACTTATTAGAAAGAAGCGCCGTTTTGCAGGGGTCAGGAAAAAAAAAAGAAGAATTTGAAATTGAGAGATTGAGAGACAGAGACAGAGACAGAGAAAGAGAAAGATGTGAAGGAGAGAGAAGCAATGTTTTAGTAAGGGAGGAAACGACAGTTTCTCAACAAAGTGGGATGTGCCAGTAATTAGTCATTCATCAAGAGATTCATCCTTAAGCTTTAGGTAAATTAGTAGGGAATACTACAATGCCTTTACATTACCATCCGGTCTAGAAGTAGGAAAACATAATTTGCAAAGCTATCTCAGGAGATATGTTACCCGTCAGGCTGTCTTGCTAACACAACGAGGGTAGATGTAATGCTCCAACAACGCTATATCTGGTCACGTGATTAGAGAGAAAACGCTATGAAGTGCCATGGACATCTACAAATTGAAGAGACATGGTTTTTAGATAAAGAAAGACAGTATCTATCTATCTATCTATCTATCTATCTATCTATCTATCTATCTATCTATCTATCTATTTCCGTACATCCACTATCTATCTATCTATCTATCTATCTTTTTTTATTTCTATATAAATATTGCACATTGAAGAAAACCCATTTCTCTTAGGGAGCAAAAGTTTGATTATCATACAAAGATTAAACATTCTTTAAAATGAATATATTTCTATCACAACGAAGCTAAAGCGGTTTGTATCTTTGTCTTCGGTCCTTTTCACTTTTTTTTGTATTGCTTCTTCACTCTCTCGCATCACTTTATTTTCTCTTTCAGTTTAACTCTTATTTTTTCTCGGATGATTTCATTGTCACTTCTTCCTTCTCATGACTTTATTTTCTCTATCGTCTTGTTTTTTCTCTCTGCACATGCTTTTTGAAATAAAAAATAATTTCAAAGAATATAAAATTATTATTTTGTTAATTTTTGAAAATGACAAAAATTAGTTTTGCCTAATTATGATATTCATATATGCAATATAACCGCCAGCTTATTCACATTTTGAACAAATCTACAAAGAAATAATAGTGAAGAATATCAAATTATTAGTCAAAGTTTTTCAAAATTAAAAAAGTACGCTTTGCTACATTAATTGTTGCATAGTATGTAAATAAAATACAAATTTTCCTAAATTAAAATTGTAGCAATTTTTTTCCTGTTACCATTTGAATAGGTTTGGAATTTTATATTAGTGCTTACCATAAGTGGTGACTTCTTCGACAATATGGCATTTGTATAGTGATTTTCTAAGCCCGGCTTAGATATGGCACAAGGCGGAAAGTATGGGGCATCCAGTGAGGATCGAACTCATTACTCAATCGTAATTGATCTAGCAAGACAAACTTTCTAACCATTACACCACGTCGAGGTGCCCATACGGCATTTGTATAGTTTTAATTTCGTGCATGCGCGTTGTTTGTTTTTGATTTTGTCGCCTTCACAGGATCAGTTGGTCACCGTCTGTGAGAAAAAGAACGCCATGTCGCAATTCACTCCGCCAGAAATTTGGAAACGGTATGCTGTACTGTTTGTCATTTGCGCCAGAAGCTCCAGCTTCAATGTGAGGCCAGTGCAGAGGATTCAGAAAGAGTTGGATGAGTCTGATGGTGATTACGAAGTTATGGTAGTTCGGAAAACTCGCTCTGGTCGTTCTGATAAGGAAAGAACTCCCGAATTTGGTGGTGAGGACTTCAGATTCAACACTGTACCCTACGTCAAGTGCCTTGAGGATGTAGTGCTATCCTGGGTCCAGAGGGTGGTTGCTAGAAGACCTAATGTCATGCAACAGGACTCTGCACCATGCTACACACGCAAGATAACTCAGTTATAGCTGTCAGACAATTTCTGCGACCTCATTGCCTCTTACATCTGGTCACCTAACTCCTTAGAGTTCAACCCCCTTAATTATTATGTGTAGGGCGTGGTTGAGCGAGAAACGAACAAAACTCCTTGTAACATGAAAGATGAACTGAAAACAAGGATTAATGCAGCATTTATCTAATGACACAATAGGACCCTCCAGAAAAGATTTTGGAATTTCCGAAGTCGTCTGGATGCTGCTGTTTAAACCAATGGCGATTTTATTGAATAAATTTACTTTTTAGTATTTCAAGATAATTTTGTGTAATTTTGATGATAATTATATCTTTTAAAATGAGATGTTAGAGCCATTTTCATTTTTGGGTAACTTAAAGAGACTTTTTTATAAACATTTTCTAGAAAATGAAACCCTATAATGCGTAAAGTAACAAAAAAAAAAAAAAAAAGAACACAGCTTAACAAACTTCTTAAATTGGCAAAATTCTTTAAAGCTGGAGAACAGAAAATTGTTCCCTCAAACCTAACTAGTAATAACGTTAGCCAAGTTTCTGCATCAAAATAAACCTGCAATGAACCCCCCCTCCCTCCCTCATTCATTTCTGTTTTAAGTGATAATGTCTGACTTACAAAGACGTGACGTAGTTCAAACGTGGACCTAAGCAAATTTTCATTGTCTTTCCATATAACGCTGCAAGACGACGGTTTTCAATTACCCATTACAAGTCTATTATGAACAATGGAGAAGCTGTTCTTCGATCTTGGCTTGTATATTCCGAGAAATCCGTTAATGTGTTTTGCTTTTGTTGCAAATACTCTGGACAAAATGTAAGTCTATTTCGTTGTGGTAGATATACATGGTAAAACTTAAGGAAAAAAAAACACCAAAAAAAAAAACAAAACAAAAAAAAAACTGTAGTATTATGAAAATTATATTTCCCATTAACATTTCTTCAGTCAGTGAAGACAGATTTAAGAAGGAATCCTCAGTGTATCTAGTATAGATAAGAAAGAAATGCAGCTATTTCTGAAGGAAAGACAATTTGGGAGATATGTTCTGGAGCGACTTATTGACATTGTTGTGCTTCTTTTGGAATGAAACCTTTCCTTTATATGATCAGCTAACAGTGAAAAATTTCTGTAATAGTTTGAGCTTTTTGCAAAAAGGAATCTAGTAGTGAATGAAATGCGCCCGTTGTATCCATTCGGAATGTAACACTTGAGAAAAAGTACAAAATGTATTCAATTGCTTAGAAATGAAGTCGAAATAAAATTTAGGTAAATACTTTGACATAATTCTCTATTGCACGCCTAATGTCTCCCACAAAGAATAATTAACTATCATTTTTTGCTAATGTTTAGTGTGATCCATAAAAAGAAGTTACAGAGAAGCTGTCTTTTTGGGGCTACCTCCACCTCAATGATAGTTTGGGTAAAGATTTGTTGGACATATTTGTGGAGCGGCCAAAGTTAATATTTTCTCATCGGAGCAAACATGAAAGGAAAACAAGATGGAATTCTCAAAATGAACCCTAAAACTCTGTAAGCACCGTGTGCTAACCATTTACTGAATCTAGTTTTTACTGATTGTGCCTAATAATATACTAAATAGTCTGTCTATATTTCTGAGATGAGGTATTATGTACATTATTTACATTATTCGGACTATTGTCTTCATCTTTGTCGCCATATTTATCACAACGTTCTACGCTCCGGCCTTCTTCAGGTGATTGGAAGGTCGAACTGAACCCTTTATTTCGCTCCCTGTGGTAGACTGTTCTAGTTCCACGTGCCATGTTTAATGTATATCAGTTATCAGTTATCTCCTGTTAATTCCCCTCTCCAAGTTCTCCACTGCTTAAACTGGGTATTGAACTCACACTCTTTGGGTCCTGTCACTGGATCTGACTAACGCCTTTATCCACTGTGCCATGTATCCTCGAGGACACATGGCACAGTGGAGAACTTGGAGAGGGGAGTTAACAGGAGATAACTGATAACTGACATCCATTGAAACATGGCACTAGAACAGTCTACCCCACTGAGCGAATAAAGGGTTCAGTTCGACACTCCAACCACCTGAAGAAGGCCGGAGCGTACAACGGCCGAAACGTTGTGATATATATGGCAACAAAGTCGAGGAAATAAGTCCGAATAATGTAAATAATGAATATACTAAAGCTTTGACATTCATCGGTGTTCTGACAAGTTACTACACCATATTTTCTTCATCCGTCGTCCACACAGCGCGCTAGCATATTGAAGACCAATGTGCAATTTTCAATAAAATTTAAATCAGACACTTATTGGGAAAGTCGAATAATACTTGGCAAAGGTTTTGAATGTTTTAGAACAACTGGAAAAATTATTCATACAGAATAATGATGGAACAAGGTCTGTTTATGCTTCTTTATTAATAACGCAAAACGCATCATAGAATTGCATTTTCTGAAGTAACATTTAGCATGATAACCTTTCTTCAAATCAACAGAAGTAACAAAATCATTCATTCCTATGGTATCTCACTGGATTTCATGGCTAATGAAATCTAAGTAATGCAAAATCTTTGGTGCGAATTGGCACACTAGACCTGTCACGGGTACCCAGAAAATTGTGGAAAACCTAGATTAACTGTGCTTCACTCCTATTCGGATTTTAAAAAAAAGAAGAGATATTTGACTATGAAACTGGAAATTGTGTGCGTGTTCATAAGGTATATTATTTATTTTAGTTGGTTTTTATTTGTAACAGTTTTATGCATTTCAATGAGTGTATTATGTCGCGTTTTTCTAAGTATTTTGCGGATAGAATTTGCTGACTGTGTTTGGAAGTTAAAATATACCTTTACTATAAAAGCAAAATCTACATATTCAAACAAACATCCTTGGTAATAGTTAATAAGTTAGCAGAAAGCCCTCAGATGCACAGAACATTTGAACAGTTCTTATTGTATATGCCAAAAGTACAAACGCAGGAAAAATATTTAAAAAAAAAGCCTAATATCAGTGCCTCTATCCTTTATTACTTGAAACGTTATTTTCAGTGGATACCAATATTTGAAATAGAAAACGCTGTCGGTGAGCACATTTCGTTTATTAACACTTCTAGTTTGCGCAAAACAATAAATATAATAAAAAAACTATTTAAAATAAAAACGGGGCGTTTATTTCAAATACGGGTACCCACTATAAATAACGTTTGAAGTAATAAAAAATATCTCTATATATAAAAAAAGAGGGTGTCTGCGTGTCTGTGTGCCTTTATGTATGTGATACCTTTTCACTCGAGATCCATCCAACCGATTTTGAGCAAACTTGGTACTACATTGTAAAATGTAAGAGATAGGTTCTTGGTGTAAAAAATCGATAATTTAAAAAAAATCAATAATCGATAAAGCCGATCAAAATCGATAAAGTAAACATTTTTCATCCGATTTCGTTTAAACTCAGTATGTAGGTTATTTACATAATGACGAGCTCAACGATATCTCGTTTTTATTTCTACGCCAACGCGTTTATCGAAAAACCTCGAAAAACGAAAAATTGATTTCAACACAAATTTTAAACTAAAAACCCGCTCATTTTTCAAGCAATCTAATATAAATTTCAGTCAGTTGTAGCCAACAATAAGTTGATTGTTTAACAATCATTTAACTTGATAATTGAGTCCACCCATTTAGTGAAAACTCACATAAATAGCAAAAAATGGCGATTTTTACTGGTTTGTTATTTTTCGTTGATCTTTCAACCAATTCTCATCAGACATAACAATTGCTTTATAAATGTATCCCTCTTTTACATCCCTGGTATCACACTGAGAAATTGAATTTCACAAACTCCAAAATAATTGTGGTCTCATGTGGGTCTTCTTGTTCCCTCTCTAACCCTAACTTTGATTGAATACTACTTTTTTTATATAAACAACTGCATTAATTCAAAGTGTTTTTCTAATGAAAGTATTTAAAGTGATTGTAGAAGATAGACTCTGTTACATCTAAACATGGTGCTACTTTTGCTCCGTTCTAATTGAACGCTTTTTCTGATCGACCAGCTTGGTAGGGCTGCTAGTACTTATACAATTTATTTTGAATATGCATGTACCGTACCCGTATGGTTGGCTACTTTTTCACTATAACGGTTGACCATTGTCTTGAACAGACTAAGATTGTAGTGATCGAAGAAGCAACCTTTTGGGAGTTAGTTCCACAAAACAGCAGTCTGTGTGAAGAAGCTGATCGAACTTACATCTCATCAATTTAATGCGAAAGGAATGAGAGTTGTTCGCTACAATGTGCGCGGCATGATGAGTCAGAGTCGTAAAGGTTCTACCGTTTCAGAGCTTCACGGAATTGTAAGTTCGTCTGAACACTTTTCATGGAAATAGCGATAGTGTAGCAAGAAGCTTGCAAAGTTTTACACATTCCAGCCGCTGAAGTTGCTTTCGTAAAAAATACCCTTGGGAAAGGTATGAATCCTTCTAAACTTTCCAAAGCAGAGATTAATAGATTTGGTTGGCAACCAGTTAAATTTTGAATTCAAAACTGGTTGGGCGTAGGTCTAACAACTCCACCACGTTAACACCTACTCACTACGAAAACCACGTCAATAACACTTAGCATGTTCAGTTTAAGGTCCCAAACGCAGCAGAGGCGTCTACAGAGTTAACGTTCATATAATTCATAGACGAGGGATGTTCCAAATGTTTTTAAGAATTATCCTCTTTGCAATTGTTTCAGATTATTATCAAGATTTTAGATAGTATTTCTTGAACCGTTATATTTTAGTGGATGCACGTGTTTTAAAAAGACGCTCTGTTTTTATTATATATTTTTTAGAAATATAACATTTAGAGTAATAAGAAATAATGTCGGATTAAAAGTAAAGCCAATTAATCTCCTTATAAATAGAGAGAAAAACAGTGATTAATATCGAAACAGGACGTGTATAGGCGTAGACGGGACACCAATGATTGAAGCACCTAGATAGGTGTTCGCTTAAGGATACCAGATGTTATAATCTTGATTGTGTCGGTGGTGTAATCGAGAGCCGAGTTCCAATTCTAGTCCGGGTTTAGTTATATTTACATACGAGCAAATAACCTTGGAAATGGTATGAATCCTCCTCCTCTTCCGCAGCTATGATTAGTAGGACTTTTATCAGTATATCATTATTATCTGCCGCCTCACACACACACACACACACAAAAAATTCTTACAATCTAGAAATATTCCTCCAATTCTAATTGGTGACGTGATGTGAAAATTATTTGGGTGGTGTAATCGAGAGCCGAGTTCCAATTCTAGTCTGGGTTTAGTTATATTTACATACGAGCAAATAACCTTGGAAATGGTATGAATCCTCCTCTTCTCCTAATTGGTGACGTTATGTAAAAATTATTTGCTATAAAGTGAAATACACGTAAAACCTATATATTCTTATGCTGAAATATCATTAAAAATATTAATAAAACATAAAAAAATATGATTGAAAATATCATTAAAACATATCATTACGGCATCATTAAAATATCATTAAATCACATCATTAAAAATATCATTAAAAAATATAATGTTGGACACAACACTTCTGGAACACCTCTTTTTATTTATAGACTAGTGTATCCGTACCGTGAAAATGACGACAATTGATATAGAGGCCAGTGAACCGTTTCCTTTAATCCGTTCCTCTTATATTTTTTAGACGTTTAATGGTATCTATCATTCACTGGTTACTCCTGGCATTATATAAATCGTTTTTTGCTCAATATCTTTTCATCTTAAAAGTTATATGTGTTTAATATTACAGTGAAGTGTTATGTCCCGGAAGAAAAAGATTAGTAACAGAATGAGAAAGACGGTGACGACAAAGCCTATTTCAAAACCAATTTGAAGCAAGACGAACAGTTAACAGAGATAGATATCTGAGTGCCTCATACGAAAGGCTTGAACAAATAAGACTGCAATCTAAGAAACGTAGAAGTAAAGGTTTTGATTGGGAACTAATCTTGTTTAAAAATAACTATTCTATTTGTATAAATTATTATATTATCTAAGGGAAGTAATCACTCATGAATTTACTAATTTCAATTTACATCCCTTCCCACTAAAGATGGGACAGGAGATATATAAATTAATACAGATTGATAATTATTATATGGTTCGATATGCGTTATGGATAATGTTATATATGGGTGGATAGTTGAGCGGTTAGAACGGTATAGTTCCGATATGGATTCGAATAATTCAATGAGATCTCAGTGTGGTGGAGCATTGAGAAGTGCTTGAAATCCACATAACCGGTTGTTCTAAGCTTTGTGAGTGAAATTGGTTTTAAAGAAACAAACGTCGAGGGCTGCACTATCAAAAATCATGACGGGGGTTTCGAGTTAACTGGCTCTGTTTCAAATAATGATCACACCTTATAATGCGCTCGCTTTTAAAAACTAAATTCCGTTCAGCGCAGCTGCAGTATAAACCACGGGTTGACTTTCATGGCGTTGGAGAAACACGAATGTGCCTGAGCGGACAAACATATTGGCTAGCAACCCTTGTTCCCCTCGGTATAATGGAAAATGATCAGCTGAGAATTAATATTATTTAATATTATTATTTCGTATAGGATGCGTGATTGTTGCAGGAAAACAAATTTGGAAATTAGTACTGAGGCTCCTGAAAAGAGTTGTAGGTACTGGTGCAAAAATTGAAGTCCAATTAGAGACAGCCGTACCCGTATTCCTGCTGCAAGGGTCAGTGTTGACAATCTTGGGGACACATTTCTATTAGATATGGAGGGTTATCTTAGAAGGGCGGAAAAGGCATGTAGGGTCAGTAGTTGTGGAAGTTATTCTGGTTTGTATTGATAGATACTTCTGAGAGCTGCGCATGGATGAACAATAATAAACTAAGTAAGAAATTCTGTGTCAGCAGGATGGCACGTCCGGTGTGATAAGAATATATATGAAGCCGGAAAAAAGCATTCGAAAAACAGAGATCAGAGTGACTCAAGACACATCACTTTAGAAAGGCGAGAGAGAAAAAAAAGAAAGAGAAAAAAAAGAAAGAGAAAAAAAAAACGTCGAAAATTTGAGACTCGGCTTTCTTAACTGCGATCGGGAAGAAAAAGTAAGAGAGGAAAGCAAGAAAATTAAGCACACACACACACACACGTAGAAAAGGCCATTTTTATTCAAGAGAAAAAAGAAGACAGGGTAATATAAAAAATAAAAAAGAAACAAGTTATAAGGAAAAAAAAGAGAAGAAAAGAAGGGCGTGTAAATGAAAATGAAGAAGAAAAAGATCCAAATTTGTTGAAGAGAAAAGAACAAAAAAGACAATAATACACGGAGAACAAAGGGAAAAAACAGCCACATTTACAGAAGAAAAAATAGAAGAAAAGAAGTCTGTATAAACAAAGAAAAATAGAATCAGATCCACAGATATATATATATATATATATATATATATATATATATATATATATATATATATATATATATATTAGGTTGGTGCAAAAATAATGACGTAATAATGTCGTTTTTTGACGTATAACGTCAAAAAACGACATTATTACGTCATTATTTTTGCACCAACATAATATATATATATATATATATATATATATATATATATATATATATATATGTTGACAATAAAGTTACTATACAATTACTTATAATAAAAAAGCAAACCATTGGAGCAGGTCTTTTGAAGTTCGAACAGTATCCGTAATTAATTTACTATTCTTTACGATATAGAATTTTATTGTTATTAACTAGAATTAAACAGAACCGTTTTAATAATAAATTTCTGGACTGTTGATTAATTGCTTTGTTGTATAGTGACTTTATTGCCACCTGTATATATATATATATATATATATATATATATATATATATATATATATATATATATATATATATATATATATATATATATAAGCAAGAGAGTATAAACAAAGAAAAAGAGCCACATTTATTGAAGGGAAAATAGAAGAAATAGGACAATTAAAGCGAAAGACAAAAATAAAAGGATAAATAATGATAATAATAAAAAAAGAAATATAGATTGATAGGTAAGGTCTATAAGTAGAAGCTAAGTGATGCCTTATATGATATTCCGTGGCTGGATTGGCCTAAAATAGAAAATAAAGAAAAAAAAAAAACGATGAATTCATATCATTTTTCTCATCGCAAAAAAGTAAACTAGAAATGGAATAAGACAAACAACCGAAAAAGCATATTTTTTTGTCATTCAAGATGGAAAGAGAAGTAAGTGTACAGCAAAGAGGAAGCAAATAAGAAAGCAAGAAACTTGTGCAAAATAAAAATGAAATCCTAGTTTAGTAATTGAATCCACGTGACCTATTATTAAAAAGAATAAACAATCTGAATAATATCCGATATAACATTGCCTAATAGTAAAATATGTTTTATATTATCATTAGTAAGCTATATCTGTAATCAAGGTGAAGGTTTTGCTCTGTTTTGACACCTTTGAACCACAGAAATATTTTATAGACATTAATACGAGAAAAGTCTATTTTAAAAACCGGAAAAGGGGCATTGAATCTAATTGATTTGTCTAATCCTGTAATTATCCATTCAAAGCTCTTATTTTTGTTCAACGCCACATATCACTCATGTTTATGGTTTCAGCGTACTCAGGGCAATGAAAGAGATGGTGTTTCAGCTTCGAAATCCTGCAATAAAGAACGTGTAACAAGTCAAAATGAAACACTTACCCTTTGTTTTTACAGGTTTCGTTCAGTTATACATAAGATCATTCATTCCCTTCTCCCGATTTTAAGATATGCTGCCCACAGTTTTCAACATGATTCACAGCTATAAAAGGAACCAATAAATCAACATATGATTTGACAGAAATTTTCAAAGACAGCAAACAGTTTAAGTCGTATTAGCATCCCTGGACATCGAAAACTTATTCACCAACATACCAGTCAAAGAACTAATAGATATAATAATAATAATAATATTTCGTATCCAAGGATGTTTGTGTACTAGGGTGGCTAGCCAATCCCTGCCGAGGCACATTTGTGCTTGTTCAACATCCATAGAGCTCAAAAATTGGTTTATAATGCAACTATGTTGAGCGGACCGTAGTTACCGTTTCTGGGAGAGAGCGCATCTTTTGGCGTGATCAGCATTCTGAAGAAGGCCAGCACGCCCAAACACTCGGTCACGATGACTTGTATAACCATCGACAGTTCCGAAATAGTTCCGTCTACCGCATTTCACTTAGAAGGCGTGATATGGTTTGGATAATAGTTAATTAAACACATCCACATCTATCAGAAGAAGTTAATTAAACATATCCACATCTGTCAGCAAAGTTGTCAAAATAGTTCTGCCCTGACTGATTCCGTGAAGGAGGATTTTCTGCATCAACAATAATAAAAAACATATCACCCTAATAGACTGAATTTATGAGGCAAATATGGGAATTCAGTCATCTACTGTTAAACTTGGCTCCAAAGAGATTGTAAAATAAATATCCTTTCCTATGAAATCTATTTGACTTATGTTGGCACAGAAACTCTACCAACCAAAGGCAATCAAAGCCGGGTAGGCTGAAATCATGAAACTGGCTATCATGTCACTGATAGGCTCTTTTTGGAGAAGCCGATGTTACTCCATAAACATGTGTGAACATCATATGGCAATCAAGATGGACAAACACCGAAAGCCTACTAAAATTTTTAAACCCTGACATGTCCCCCGCTCTCTATCAGGCTATGATTTACAGCGAGGCATTGGGTCAAGTTGAGTCGTTTTTTTTTTCAAGGATGTCATGCATAAGATCGGTCTTGATATGATCCAAGCTGCACTTACAGGGTTCTGTAAACATGTTTTTAGGTGTCACGGATGTGACAGCTGTAGAGAACTTAGAAGTTTTACGAACTTGTACCGTTGACATATGATCGACTGAACTGCTCACACCGTTCTTTACATGAGCCTAATTTTAAAATTATCCACATTTTCTCGATAACATATCTATGGAATCAGTGTGGGTATTTTTTAAATTTTCCTCGTACAAGTTTACGCATGTAAACAGCGTACTTTTACGGTGTTCATGCGCGAAGAAATGGTTTGCAGAGACAAATATCAGTATTTCCAATGTATGATATATATTTCTCTAGTCCTTATATCCTTCTATTCCTTACACTACAGGAAAAAATGTTTGTAGAATGCTGCACGCTTTTAAAAAAACACATTAAATTAGATAGATTTGCATTTTATTTTAAATTAAAAGATAAAATTTCAGTAATTAAAGTGCAGTTATTTTTCATTTTGACAAAAATAAGAACTTACCTTAAAACTTTATCATACAACAGTATCATATTTTGTTTTCTGCAATAAAAGCACTATTTACTTTAATTATGGCTTTACAAATTCTTGGCATCCTTTACAAAAGTTTTTGAAAAAAGTAGATGACAGACATTTCCAAATATTCTTCAAACAATGAAAAAGCTCACTCTCACGCTTTGAGTATTATCACTGAACTATATCCAAATCATCCCATACTAATTCATTGGGAAAGACGTAAGGAGATTCCTTTTTTGACGAGATTATCTTGACATAATTTAGAAGTGTGTTTTTGATCATTGTCATGATTAAAGGTTAATTTTTTTCCAATTACTCGTAAAGCAAAGGGTATAGCATGTCTTTGGAAAATTGAATGTCTTTCTATTAACCAGAATAATATCGCCAGTCTTTTCATAATCTCAAAAAGTCTGCTATGGTGTTAATGGTGGAAACGAAATATAATGTTTCTCGTACAAAATATTCATACTTGAGCAAAATGTATTATGAAGATACGAATCCGGAAATGAATTTTTTATCTTAAGTGGAGCATGCAGAAATATTGAAAAATAAAAGCAAATACACTATAGTTACTGAAATTTTATCTTTTACTTTAAAAAATACAAAATTATGTAATTATAAGCTTTTTTGTTAAAGAAATTCAGCGGGTCCTTAAACAAGACGCTACGCAAGAGTTTGGGGCTTCTAAGTACCAGTCGGGAACAGCAACTAGAAAACTGTCAACCCGGTACCCTTAGAATGAAGAGGCGCTTGCCACAGACTGCACACATCACAAGAGAATCATGCCAGTACTACTACAGAGGCCAGAGAGAAAGAAAGGAAAAGTACCGGGAACCCCTTCCTAAACAAGGGGTGAGACTCTGCCATTGTTCAAAGAAGAGGAAGGAGTGTTGACCTTGCGAAGGGATTGCCTACCTATTCCTATTACATGCGCACTAACACACACACACAAAACAAAAAACAAAACAAGAAAGTTACAAGAAGTACAAGCACAAGAACAATATATATATATATATATATATATATAAATATATATATATATATATATATATATATATATATATATATATATATGTATATATATATATATATATATATATATATATATATATATATATATAAGGTTCTGTTATGGGACCTTACCCATAATAACATAATGGACTATTCCATACGTAATAAATACTGCGCCTCAAGAAGAAGCAGGGAGTTCAGCTCGAAGTCGGCTGATCGGCTGATTGGTTGAACTCTGGGCATGGAGGAACCCGAACGAGGCTACGGCGAAGGGCGGAGTCTATTTCGAGGAGGCAAACCGACCCTGAACCAGTTTATATGGGTTCAAAGGGCATATTTTTGGCCGAGCCCACGGGCTCGGAGATCCCACGTTAAACCGGCCTTGTGCCACATGATGCTCTCGTGGGGGGAGTGACTAAATACCGTTCAGTCCGAAGTCGGGCGACCGGCTGACTGGCTGATCGGTTGAACTCCCAACCTTCGGGCGGGGAGGAACCCGAACGAGGCAACGCCGAAGGGCGGAGTCTCGGGGAGGTAAACCGACCCTGAACCAGTTTATACGGGTACAAAGGGCATATTTTTGGCCGAGCCCACGGGCTCGGAGATCCCACGTTAAACCGGCCTTGTGCCACATGATGCCCTCGTTGGGGGATGACTAAATACCGTTGTCTGAAATCTGGAGTGAGATCCGTCAGAAGTCCGTTAGTCAGTCGAATCAGAGGCAGTCCGAAACAGAGTCGCGTTCAGACAATTACTACTAAACCTGATTGTTCGTACTAACACTTTCTACTTCTCTGTATATATTCCTGTTTGTAATACATCTGTGTTATTCCATATCCGTGTTCGAGTTCTTTATTGGTTCTACCTTGGACTATCCCCGTGGTACAAGGAACCGGACCATAACAGGTTCAAACACTAATATTTCATGGTTATAATTTATTTCCTTGGAATCGTAATAACAACCCAATTCATCGAACGAGGAACAGGAAAGAAGCTAATATGAAGGTCAGGAATAAAATTTTAAAGAAATCATATTTATCTAAATCTCACTCCTTAAAACCGTTAATTTCTCCCTTATTTAAATTTTGTTATTCTTCATCTTTATTTACACCTCTCTCTAGATCTTTCATTCTCACTCTGGTTTCCCACTCCCACATAGACACTCTCACAGAAATTTTGTTATTTAAACCCGGAGATATATTTTCTGTTTTCTTTTTGAATTTGTAGGTCTGATAAATTGGGTCGATTCCAGTGTAATGAATTATAACCATGGAATCTTAGTGTTTCAGCCTTTTATATTATATTCTTGCTCTGTCTATGACATAGAGCTCAACCTGGATTATATCCTCTTGGTAATATATTTCTATAACATTATGTGAGCATGTATAGTTTGCAATGGACAAATTGTCTAAATTACGCAAAAATGAAAATAACACTAATATCATTTTAACAGATATATTTACCAAAAATTACGTAAAAATATCTTGAAACACTAAAGAGTAAAATTATTCAATAAAATCGCCATTGGCTTCAACCACACCCTCCAGACGACTTCGGAATCTCCTGCGTCTCGTCTGGAAGATCTACTTGTATACGTTAATGAATGTTGCTATAATCCTTGCGTTCAATTCATCTTTGGTGTTTCAAGGAGTTTTGCTGGTCGCTTGTTTAACTGCGCCCAACACATAATCGGGGGTTGTAGTCTAGGTAATTAAATGGACAGATTTAAGGGGTGACGTCTCGCAAAACTTGTCTGACAGCCATGATTGGATACTTCTGCTTGTGTGGTATGGTGCAAAGTATTGTTGTCTGAGATTGGGTCTTCCAGTAATCACCTTCTGGAGCCAGAACAGCACTACCTTCTCATGGTATTTGCTGTAGGATTCCATGTTGAGTCTGAAAACCTCACCAACGAATTTGGGAGATCTTTTCTTATCAGAACGATTGAGTGAATTTTCTGAGCTTCCGCATCATCGTGATCACTATTAGACTTGTCCAACTCGTTTCCGAAGTTTCTACACTGTCCTCAGATTGACACCCCAAAACTCTGAAATGTTTGTATTAGAGCTTCCGGCGGGAATGTCAAGCAGAACAGCATGCTGTTTCTAAATATTTGGTCGGGTGAATAGCGTTATTGTGTTCGTTTTCTCGTAAACAGTACCCAGCTGTCTCTACTAACTTAATAAAATGTTTCATCAAAATTGACATTGTCGCATCAGTGTGGATGTGTGAGTGTTGGTGTTCATTGTCCTTTCCTTCTTCCCCCAAATCGTCCGCTCTTTATTCTGTCCATCAAACGCTGTTCGCTTATTGTTTTTTTCTTTTTTTCTCGTTTTTTTCCGTCATTATTTCCTATTTTGGTTTGTTGAAGAAGTGTGCTTGTGTGTGGCAGTAGAACAAAGTAATATCATGGCATTAGGTTGGTGCAAAAATAATATCCTTTTTGTTGACGTATTTTTTAACGTCAAAAACGATATTATTTTTGCACCAACCTAATACATACAGATTGTCCAATATGTCTAGACTACTTTTTTCATATTTTTTTTTCTTTTCAGTCCTCAGTCGAAAATCCTCTCTGAACATTTCCACGTTGTTTCAACCATTGTTGCCCCCCCTAATGCTGGAAGATCCTGGTCTCGGCACCAAATAACATATATGTTGCGTAGCCACTTCTTCTGGGGTCCTCTTGGTTACTGCGCCAATTTGAGTATATGTTGCATACCCCCTCGTTCTGGGGACATCGTAGTGACGGCTTCATTTAATACACAATTGTATATCTTCTCTTTGTCATCTCCCGGCAGGGTAGTTAAATCTTTTTGGCGTCCGGAAATAAAAGGGCATCAACAAAAGGATTTGAATTTTTATAGTTTATTATTCATGTCGATCAGTACATTTTCTATGTAGCCAATAGGGTTGCTATCTCACTATTGGGGAGCAGTTTCCAGACACAATATAACACGTTACGTTCTTCAACGTATAAAACTTAACTATTTGGAATCTCTTTCTATATCCAAAAATTCCACGTTACTTTTAACCAATCAAAAACAACTTCCTTTGTTTTACCGTATCTGACCTCAAAAATCAAAATGAAGAAATCAAGGAGAAATGCGATTCTCTAAACAAATAATATTTTGCTAGATTATAATTTAAAATTGAGTCTGAGGCTCTCACCAAAAATTCAGTTTTTTCTTATTAGAAAATCAGAGTGAGTTTTCCGACCTGCCGTACCGTCGTAATAACCATTAGAATCCTCTGCACTGTTCTCAGATTGACACCCAGACATTCTGAAATGTTCGTATTGGGTGCAAATGCCAAGCAGTACAGCATGCCGTTTTCAAATTTATGGTGGAGTGAATTGTGTGATGGTGCTATTTTTTTTTCAAAGACGCTGTCCAACTGACCCTACTATATTGTGCAGTCTACAAAATAAAAAATAACGCTCATGCGCGAAATTAAAAATATAAAATGGCGGCAATTTACCTAACACACCATGTATAAACTAAAAGTATAAGTTAATTACAGAAAATATATCGTTCATTAGCGTAAATTTATTTACGTTATGTATACTTGGGCTACACCATTGCGTACTTGGAAACAAGCGAGCAATAAGTGGGCAGTACTAAAAATAAGAACGATATCCCGAGAGATGGATCAGTGGAACAAGAACAGTCTACCCCAGTAGATTAAATAAAGAGTTCAGCTGAGAATTCACTGTACGGTATCCAGATCAATACACACTTGAGGAAGGCCGGAGGGCAAAATGATCGAAACATTGTGATAACAACAAAAATGATGAGAATAATAATCCAAATATGCATTAATATAAATGACGATAAGTCCTCATCCCAGAAATTCAGACAGAAAGTAATTCTTTATTTTATTTCACCAACAGAAATGAAGGGACTTATACAAATCGAGATTTTTTTAAAATTTATTTTATAACTGTTATGGCCTGTTTAGGGTCCAGAAAGAAAGACACGAAAGACGAAGGTAGGTTGAAAAGTATATTGAAGATATATACAAAACAATAGCGTTAGTAATAAGTAGATTAGCGCTGCGTCTACTATTCCACTCCACTTCACACTTTCTTCCATTTTTTCTTCGAGTTGTAATTGCTGTGCATTCTGGTATTTTACAAGTTCTAATAAAATACTTTTGAAATCTTCCATGATAAGTGTCTTTTACGAAAAAAGTCGATTTTCCGTATTTTGAGTGTGTTCCGTTTAATCACGATGGTCCACGCAAAATCCTCGTAAATCTTCGTCACCAAGTTGTGGTGGAAATTGGCAACGGCAAAATTTTTTTTTGAGACCCCGTGAAGTGCGAATCCTCGTCGCCAAGTTGTTGTGGCCTGTTTAGGGGCCAGAAAGAAAGACACGGAAGACGAAGGTAGGTTGAAAAAGTATATTGAAGATATATACAAAACAATAGTGTTAGTAATAAGTAGATTAGCACTGCGTCTACTACTCCACTCCACTTCACACTCTCTTCCCCTATCCGACTCTCGCAGTTTGTATTTATGAGAGGAGGAAGAGTTCATTCTATTGTAGGAGGGTTTATCACAACAACAACTGCCTTTCGTTAGTTTAAATTTTATTAGAATTATACAAATTAATAGACTTGAAAAGGTAATATGCAAATCAAATTGTTTAATACCAGTGTTGTAAATTGCTGCTGGAATCAAATGAGGCGACGAACAGTTACAGTTAGAGTTGCGGCGATTAGGTAGAGTGAGGGTGAATCACTGAGGTTAGGATTTCGCACATTGGAATTGGGGGAGACAAATCTTCAGAGACATTCCAACCAATATCATTTGAACACTCAGGCAACATCTCGTGGCTACACTTTCTTCTGGTATGTCGTCTACGCAACTTTTTGTGGTCACGCCTCTTCGGGCAATATGCTCACGCAGCTTCGTGTAGGCACGCATTTTCTTCCGCTCATGCCATCAGATCGCCCTGTTTGTTCCAGGCTCAGACACATGTGCGTCCTGTTTATTTTAGCCACTGGATGCATTTCCTGTTTATGCCGATTTTCGCTCACTCTCTCCTATGCAGCAGAAGTGAGGCCAAACCTCTTTACTAAACCGATATCCAACACCTTAGGGGCCGTATCAGTCGATATTTTATAAGTTTAACAGAGAAAAAATGCATGAATTGTAGTGACGGTGCACATGCAAATTGAATATATTATTGATTTGAGACATGACTTCTATATGTTGACATTGTTTTCAGAATAAAATTAACACAAATAAATCAGCACATGCAAATCAAGTTTAAAATTGTTTTGTTTCCATTTTGGTAAAATCTTACAAGAAAAAAGAAATGAATAGAAATGAAGATGCACATGAAAATTAAATGAGTGGAAGAGAAATGGCACGCACGCGCAAATCAAGTCTATTTTATTTGTTACCTGAATTTCATTTGTAGGAATTTCACCAGAAACAGGGAAAAGAGACACATGCAAATCTAGTTTTTTCTTCATTTGATACCTGGGCTGCATTTGTTGAAATTTTTATCAAAAAGAAATGAAGAGAAATGACAATTCCCATGCAAATCGAGTATATTATTGACATATGCCTGATTGCAATTTTCTGAATTATTAAAAGACTAGAAAGAAAATGGCACATGTAAATTGAGTGTATTTTTGATTTAATATTTGTATTTTATTTGAAGAAATTTCAACAGAAAGCGTGAAAACAAATGAAGATTTTAATGCTGTTGTGGATTCCGGGATGAAATCCGGTCTCAAAATGAATGACAAACGCAGGAATGAAATATAGCAAATAAATGTATTGACGTAATAATACAATTGGTAATACGCTTAGTAGATACAGAAATGAGGTTAGTATTAGGTTGGTGCAAAAATAATGACGTAATAATGTCGTTTTTTGACGTATTTTTTAACGTCGAAAAACGACATTATTACGTCATTATTTTTGCACCAACCTAATAGCAATAATAATATATATACAGTCTGGGAAATTCAGTATCGAAGTAGGACTTCCTTCTGAGTCTACGTGCTCGCAACTGTGACTCCTACAAAGCGGTTCCTTACACTCTTACTGTATCACTGTATCACTTCCGGGTATTCACCGGCAGCAGTACAAGTACACACTGGGCGAGTCCACTTGTATAAAAAGGGGTGGACCCCTTAACAAATGCAAATATAGTTTATTATTTATTGGAAACTGGTTTTCCCTCTGCTGAAATTTTAAAAGAAATAATGAATGGAAGTGAGACGGCGCATGTAAATCAAATGTAATATTGATTTGAAGCTTTCAATCTTATCAAGAAAAAAAAATGAGGAGGGAAGTAGGAGCCTATGTAAATCAAGGTTATAAATGACTGGATAACTGTTTTCGGACTCACTTAATAAAGTTGTTAAAATCGAGTTCTGCTACAAGCAATATGCGAGATTCTATTTTTAACAAAAAAATTATATTAACAAAGCGATGTTATTAAAATTTTCATTATATAGCTATATTTATACGATAAATATACCATGGGAATTTCAGCTTATAATATTCTGCATTAGAAATATTTATAACAACTTATTTTTTAGCGTACGATATTATTATGCAACACGAGCATTAGTACTCATATTGCAAATAAAGATATATAAAAAGAAACTTTATATATACAGAGTGTATCAAAAATATTTTTACAAACATTGGGGCGGCTTCCACACACCAAAACAAGGACAAAAGTTCATAACTATATTGTTATAACCTATGGAAGGTTACTGAATAGAATAATCAAACGAAGGTTGGTAATGAACGATAATATTTAGGACAAGAACAACATATATAAGATTCACCATCGGCGCATAGAAGAATTAGTCAACTGCTAGAAGTGAGTCAAGTGAATTCCACAATGAATCTACGACTGCAAGATATCTACTGACCGTCCCACGCAGTGAGATATGGCACAAGACCGAATTTAATGTGGGTATCCAAAGATTTCTCGTAAACCTTGTATAAAACGGGGTGGGATATCTGTTTTCCGAGACGAGGCTCTTCCCTTCGACATAGCCTCTTCTGGAGATCCTCTCAGCTCAGAGGTATAGAGTTTGACCAGCACAGCTTGAGACGGATTTCCAACAGCAGACCAACATACAGTATTTACTACTGTATATATGTGAATGGGGTCATACGTATTATCGTCAATAGATATGCTACAACACATAAGTTTGCAAATCCTTTGTTTTTGAGTTATTAAGTTTAACGTTAACTGTAGACACTGTTAAATATACAATACAAGATACACTCCAAAAGTACTTTTACAAACTTTGCAGGCGGGTTTTTGGCACCAAACCAAGGTAAAATGTCCATATAACACATGTCCAAAAGCCCATTGTTGTATCCCAAAACAGCAACTCATAACAAATGTTTAAAATGTCTTCCGCTTACTTCACACGAATGCAACCGTCGGATCATTGACTGGCGGACCTTTTTAAATACTCCCACTCGGTTTTGAATGGTTTCGCAGGCCCCCATGAGGCGTTGATGAAGCGTCTCTGCATTATTAATGTCTGCTGCATAAAGCAATTGTTTTAGGTGACCCCACAAATAAAAAATCCAAATGATTGAAGTCGTTGTACAGGCCATAGAACTGGTTCTCCAATACCTAGAAATCTTGTTACTCCAGGACAGAACTTTAGAAGATTAGAGAGGGTAAAGATCATCTTGAATAATTTGGAAAATGATCCTGGAATAGTATACCTATATTTGAAGTTTATTTCAATACTTCTTGAGCCTCCGATCCACACCTATAATTTGTCAATGATGAACATGTTATTTCTTTTATGATCAATTTTATCGCGATACTTCTGTTCGGTCTAGAGAATAATTATAGATTCTCACTGTCCAAAGCGGAATCCAATACTGTTATAAAAACCTCGGTGAATTCCAGTATTATAACTTTAATCATTTCTAAGATACAATGATTCAAAGCTTAATCTAACAATTGGACAATTTTGCTGTTACACGATTTGGACAATTTCTCTGACACAACCGGTATATATATATATATATATATATATATATATATATATATATGGTAATACTTCTTTTGAAAACCTAGGATAGCTCAAGTTGTAAGTGAACAAATCGGTACGCGAGGAAAAAATTGGAAATAAAAAAAGAAAGAACCAAGAACATTAAATAATCGTCAAGTGCTTAAGCCCCCATCCAAAGAAAAAAAAAACGAGTAGAAAGACTAAAACCAATTTTTAAGCCAGTTTTACCCTGAAGATCCGTTTAGATGAAACCTAGGTAGGTTTGCCTGGCTCCTCAGGATTATTCTGTATATATATATATATATATATATATATATATATATATATATATATATATTCCATATATATATATATATATATATATATATATATATATATTCCATATATATATATATATATAATTGAAGAGAGAAAGAGAGAGAGAGAGAGAGAGAGAGAGAGTATGGATAAGAATCCGACAAAATGATAGGATAAAGAACAAGTCGGAAATAGATCTCAATCTGACATGTTTCATTTTATTAAAGCTTCGTCAGAGATCAAGACAGAAATGATAAATTAATAAAAGCAAAGAGACGCAGATTAATGATATGCTGTATTTGGTCATTTCTTATTGGTTAGATGCGTGTCATAGGTTTAACAAAACTATCAAGATACTTCATTACACATGAAAGAAAATGTAAGAAAAATTTACAGTCCGGTAAATGGTTGAGGATTGTATCTTCAGACCGAATATTCTACGAGAACTTCATGGGAAATAAGATAACAGCAATTTCTCTGAAGAAGTCTTTTTCTCTTTAATATATTTAGAAACATTCAGAGAAAGATTGTATTTTTTTTTCTGATTTTTGCTTTAATCTTTTCGGAACGGACATTTGAACAGTTTCCAGTCCTCTTTCCTACAAATACGTTTCACTGCCACTGCAGCTGTAACTAATAACTACGTGAAAAGATTTCGGTGTCTAATGCTACAGGACAAATAGCCATAATGTACATATAAATTAAGTGGTATTCAGATGCTTAACAATAAGAGAGTCAGCTGTGTGGCTAATTAGATTATTCCGCTGTAAGCTAGGCATAAAATTTATTGGATTTATGTCCTGTTCTCCGAAGGTTTTGGGACGTTCGTTATTTCTATTGTGGTTTTCAGGTTTCTATTCATTATCATCATCGTTATCATGATCAACTTCATTAGTATTATAGCTTTTCATCATCATCATCATCATCATCATCATCATCGTCGTCGTCGTCGTCGTCGTCGTTTATCATCATCATCATCATCATCATCATCATCATCATCATCATCGTCGTCGTCGTCGTCGTCGTCGTTTATCATCATCATCATCATCGCTGTCACATTAATATGGTATTCATCATCATCTTCATCAATCATCATCATCATCATCATCATCAATCATCATTATCATCATCGTCGTCGTCGTCGTCGTTTATTACCATCATCATCATCATCGCAATCACATTAATATTGTATTCATCATCATCTTCATTAATCATCATCATCATAATCATCATCATTTCATCTGTAAGTAAAGTAGTTGATCGAGACACATTCGATATCGTCTTGATTTCGCAACGTCCAATTTTTCTGTTGGGTTTTGAAATTCTTAACTTTTAAATACTATGCGCTGAACACCTTAAACATTTTCCAGCTTCTTTTCGGTCTACTTGCTTATTACCCAGAAAAAAATTACAATAAAAAAGTATTGACTTGGTTCAAAAGTAACGACACAACACTTGTATATAAAACTTTAGCATAGTGTAATCAATGTTACAAAAAAAAAAAAAAAAGAAAAGAAAAAAAAAGAAGACACAAGGTTGCCTGCCATAGATGATGAATCTCACAGACCATTGCTCGTGACATCAATCCACAATGTAGCCTTAAACTCGACTCCGACAACATATCATCTGTAGGTAAGGCGTAGATTAATCATGTGGGCCATTGTTGTTGGGTAATTTATTTTTGAATTATTTTGCATGAGGCATTCGGGGAGAATTATTTTAAAGATTCCATAGCAGACAACCAGAATAACCTTCTTAACTATTATCCCAAGCCGACCTATCGAAAAAGATATTGTAATTATTCATATATAATCAGTTACTGAACATTGAAAGGCTACTGAACATATTTGTCATATAAAGGGTGTTTCAATAACATGGACCGATTTTAAATGTGAATTAATTTTAACCGTCTAATGATTTTATTCTTTTTCTTTCAGATTTGACAATTTAAGTCTTTGGAAATTTCAACCATGTAAAGATTAGCAATCAAACAAGGTGTTAAAGTTATCGAAGCTTATTACGAAAATTAACTTTCAAACAGAAATGCATTTCGCGCACTTCGCGATTGTTTTGGTCAACATAATGAGTGCAATAGGAAAAATTGATCGTAAATTCAAATTGGGTCGGTGACAGATGTGAAAACACCATTGCGTGCTCGTTTACGGCGTTCAGCTGAAAACATTGCTGCAGTGCACGAGAATGTGAACGAAAATCCAGACACCTCTATTTGTCATCACGCGCAGGAATTGAACATCTCCGCAACAACGTTACATTGAATTTTGACAAAAGATTTGTCTCTAAACGCTTACAAAATTCAATTGACACAAGAACTGAAACCTGCTGACCATTTGGAGTGCCGTACATTCGTCAATTGAATGCACGAGCAAAGACAAGCCGATGAAGATTTTTCGCATAAAATCCTCTTTAGTGCTGAAGCCCATTTTCATTTTGGTGGATTCGTTAATAAGCAGAATTGTCGCATTTGGGCTGATGAAAATACAAGGAAGATTGTTAAAAAGCCACTTCATCCTCAAAAGGATACTGGTGTGCATTTTTGATGGCGTAATCATTTGGCCGTATGCTTAACCGTTTCTGGAGGACCCTGGATATAGCCAAGGCCTTTTACAAGGTGTGGCGTCGGGAGCTGCTTCATAAACACTCCAGCTATGGAATTTCTGGATGGGTCCGCTCAAATTTTTAAGTACTCCCTGAAAGTCGTTATAAACGGCCAGTCATCAGAAGCCCATAAGATCAATGACCACAGCGTTCTCTCTTCGATGCTACCCAGTTTCTACTCTAATCATTAGTGAGTATCTATGCGGATGATACAACAGTTTATAGGAGGGTCTCTAAAAGTCTGGAAGATCAGAACCTAGCAGTTCATCTCTGCTCAGACCTAACATAGGTGGATCAAAGAGGAAAAGATTGGCTTGTAAAATACAGCATAACCAAAACCAAACTCGTAACATTCCCCCACCACCGAGCAGACCCTGAACTTTCACATATAATGATGGCTGGGTCTGGGTTCTTCGACTTGGTTTAATGGTTAATGTGTATCTATGCGTTTGATACAACAGTTTACAGAAGCACCTCCAATGACTTGGAAGACCTAGCAGCTCATCTCTCCTCTGACCTAGGCCAGGTGGCTCAATAGAGGTAAGGAACGGCTTGTAAAATGCAATAGGACCAAAACTAAACTAGTAATGTTCCACCACAACTGAGCAGACCCTGAACGTTCACATATCAATGGCTGGGTCAGGGTTCTTGGACGTGGCTTAATGGTTAATGTGTATCTATGCGGTTGATACAACAGTTTACAGAAGCACCTCCAATGACCTGCAAGACCTAGCAGCTCATCTCTTCTTTGACCTAGCCAAGGTGGCTCATTAGAGGTAAAGGAGGTCTTGTAAAATGCAATACGACCAAAGCCAAACTATTAACGAGAAGACCACGAACTTTCACCTATCATGACGGATGGCTGTTCTCTAAAGGAGATTTCTTGCCTTGCACATCTAATGGGATTCAAATTCTCGACAGACCTCAAGTGGTTCTCATATATACGATCTGTTGCGAAATATGCTATTTCATGGGTTGATTCTTTATGCCGCTCCAGTAAGTATCTGAATCATCCTACATTACAAGAGCCAGAACAGACCAAAAATGGATCATTGCAGCCATATCTGGGCTGGAGCTTACCAGCCCTAACCTATTTGTGTTGATAAAGTTAAAAATCCTCTACGCAGCCTTGTGGGTGATGAATTATTTTTTACCCCCAAAATCCTTCCCTACAGAAAAAATTGTGAGCTTCTTGTTCTATCCCTATTTCCATGGTATGTGCTTTGACGAACTAAATTTCTTAATCTTACCACCTCTGACCTTTACAACTGGGACCGTACATACCATGTACAAAAGAGGGAATCGTCTCTCTTCCTTTTGTATTCCTATAGTACGAAGTCAGTTTTATTCGGACAGTTTCTTCTCAGCACTGCAGCTTTTTAGAAAAGACTCCGGCAGGGTGTTTTCACAATCGCTCTCATCTTGACCTCTTCAAGTTTAGGGTTATCTTTTCTATATAGCCACATGAACTACTCTTCTTCACTTTTGAACATTCATGCAAAACTTCATTCAGTGGCTATCTACTCTGAGTGGGGCTCAGGCCTTGTATTAGATGAACACTAGTATGTAAAAAATAAATTGAAAGATATAGATCTTCCAGAAGTTAACCGATGTTTTTACGATTAACACCTGTTGCCGCATTGTAGTCATATGCTTCTAAAATTTCGTGACACAAGAGAAATAAATATCAATTGACAAGGCCATCGATAGAGGTGAATAATCACGTATTTTCGAGGCCAGTCACACGCGGCTCATCGAATTTACACGCAAGAACGATTGATCACGTGACGTCAGACTGACACCTCTTATAGCAACGCCTCTTGATGTCAGACTGGCTCGTCCGGGCCACTGATGAAAGTCGGATTATTTCTGGGGCACCGTCCCACCCTTCCTCTCCTTACGCTACAGTGTCCCCGCGCAAGTTTCCTCTTCGCACCAGCGTCTCACCACCTTGGTGCCCTCCTCACAAATCGGTTAGTGATCGACTCGGAACTGATGAAGCGATTAGATTAGACAAATCCTCGTCATTTTGCCGCTGCTGCAATCATAGACTTTACTTCCTCAATTTGGTAGAATATAAAATTTTCTTCGGATACACATACACCAGTCCTACTAAAAACAGAACAACACCCACTCCCAGAAATATATTTATAAACCCTCGACAGCGTATGAACACAAAAACACATTTATATTGTTTAGCTTGAGGGAATATGATATATAAATATCTAAATACCAAAACAAATTTTATTTAGTATATAACAAAATGGTAAAAAATCTGTAACGTGTTTCGTCTTTTAAAGGGACTTCATCAGAGTAAAATAATATTCTTATTGATGGAGATATATATATATATAAGTAATGGAGGTGGGGAAATATAAACGAGAACATTGGTTCTAATTATGCCTCGGGTGGAAAGGTTGAAGATCACAGTTTTCCACAATTTCATGTACTTTGTAGCTCTCAATAAATTTTGCCTTTCTCCTTCCTAAATGTTGTTCGGCCATCCATTTACTCGAGCTCGCTAGTTAGGTTATAAATTGTTTTCCTCTGTCTCTTTTACCTTCGATATGTTATGTGAGTATCAAATTTTCCAATCCCTCTTTCCTCATTATGTTCCCTAGATATTTCAAGTGTGACTTCCTAATGTTAAAAGTGTCCTTTTTTATTACATTTTTTCTAAAACTTCGTCAATGCTCACATATTCGTTCCATGGTATTCTCAGCACTCTTTTGTAGTTCCATATTTCTGTTGTCTGAAGTCTTTTTTATTTTTGAGGAGATTGTGCAGCTTTCATTGTCATATAGGAGGACGGATATTACATAACAGTTCAGTACTCTTTCCTTTGTTTTTAACAAAATTTTCATGATTCTTAATACTCTGCTTAGCTTTTGGAAGGCCTTTTTAGCTATCTCAATGTGCCTTCGGATTTCAGTGTCACACATTCTGTTCTCTATTAAAACACTGACCAGTTGAAAATGAAGAGACAATAGATTAAAAAAAAATCGTGGTGTGACGTATCTAGACGCATACGCTCAGCCGATTTCATTCAGTTTCCCAAAGGTTTTTTTTTTTTTTTTTTGTTTTTTTACATCGCTATTGGTTTTGAACAAAGTGTCGCTGGCGATAATGGAGTTTGAGCACAGATCACCAGAGAGAGAACACATGCGATGCCATTTTGAATAAGTAGATCACGTGATGGTAAAGAAAATGTATATATGTGAATTAGCGTGGCGTCTAAGAGATCACTCTCCGAATTACTTCGGAGGTATGCTTGTCGAATTCTCTGCCTCTGGGCAGAGAGGAACCCAGACGAGGCTATGCTCAAGGACAGAGACTCGTCTGGGGTGGTAGATAGCTACCCGACCACGTTTATTACGGGCGCTACGGGGAATTTTTGCCCGAGCATACGTGCTCGGCTAACCAACAATAAACTCGGCCTGGTGCCACATCCGACCGCGTGGGGCGGTTAGTGAATATCATCACTATCCGAATTACTTCGGAGGTGTGCTTGTCGAACTCTCTGCCCCCGTGTAGAGAGGAACCTAGACAAGGCTATGCTGAAGGGCAGAGTCTCGTCTGGGGTGGTAGACAGCTACTCAACCCCGTTTTTTACGGGGTCTACGGGGAATTTTTGCCCAAGCCTATGGGCTCGGATACCCCACAATGAACTCGGCCTTGTTCCACATCCAACCGCGTGGGCCGGTTTACGGATTCCTATTCGGATCACTATTCACCGTTTAGCATTCGAGTGAGTATTATAGAGCAAGTATTATTAGTGCGAGTGTCTGATACCATTATCGTTCTAAGGCGTTACTATAGTTGTATCTGCCATTACAAAGTCTCTACTACAACGAGCATTACGAAAATGAAAACGTGTACTCTTTAACATTACAAAAATGGAACGAGTGTTCGTTGACACCAAAAAACATATCTCACATTGCGACACATTTTTTTATTAAATCTTCTGATGTCACAGCGAAGTATATCTTTTTTTAAACGTGTTCACCAAAAGCAAGGCAGTAAAACCAATAAGACACAAGGGATTACTGGGTGTGGAAAAAACATTACTATGGCGCGAGAACAAAAGAAGAGTAATCAAGAGACAGTTGACAGCGATTGACATTGCATTTAAATCTTTTAAGATTAAAGTTGTTTTGAAAACATAGAGCCGGAAGAGATTTCCACAAGCGAAAAAAGAAACTGTTAGCATAGAAATTACGCTTACATCGAGCCCAGCTCAACTCTAAATTGATGTGACCTAGTACTGCGCTTAAATTCAAAGAGTCTACATACCACAGCGAAGAGCTCACCAAAATTACCATAAAGGTATTTATAGAAAAGGCACAGGGAGGTAACATTATGGTGTTTGTAAAATGACTGAAGCCGAGACGCCAGAAAAGGGCCAATAATATTGCTGATTCTTGTTTGGATTTTATCAAGCAGCACTAGGCTAATAGCAGGAGCACAGGACCATATGTGGCAGCAATATACTAAGCATGGACTAATGTTAAACATAGATATGTAAGATAGAAAACAGTACTAATAGTTAACATTATTATTATTATTATTGAATGCACAATTTAGCTGAAAAGCAACGTAAGATTAGAGGTGAACAGTGAAAATGACTGAATATCGATGATTTTACATTCATATGAATAAACAAGCATGTAAAAAATTGTTAAATTTTAATCTCCAAATTAATATATAAAGGTGAAAAATAATGTGTTTTCTTGAAACAGAAAATTAAAGAAAAATACAACATAAAACAGGTGTGTTTATTGTTTGATTTTTTTACCGCATTAACCAACAAATATGAACAAAGTTCAGATCCGACGGGTGTCTTCTTCCTTGGGGAAGGTTAGCGTAAATTCCTGACGCTTGAGGGGAAATATCGAAGTATTGAACTATTTTTCCCTCTGGTAACATCTACACGTGAGACTACTACTTTAATCTCGGTATTGTGTCACATTCCTCTTGTACAGGTAAGTACTTATCCGCACGTCAACCTTCTTACAGAATATAACACAAGGTGGAGGTTTAATGTTGAAACGCATTCAAAAATCCTACAACCCCTCTCTGCACTTCTCCTTTTTTTGGTGGGCGGGTGATTCTGACGCCGGGTAATGACTTCAACTCATTCTCGAAGGTGAGATACTGCTTGAGAAGATGGTCCCGTGGGGGTTGAGTTGATATTAATTTCAACTTCCCCGGCGTAGTACAAGGGTTGGACACCGATAGGCATCTCGTTTGTTTCCAAATTAGTAAGTTTTGATTAATGAAGGGAAATAATTCACATATTCTCTTCTAAAAATTAAGTATAAATAATTGTGTTTACTTATTCATTTTTAACGTGGATTTTATTTTTATGATAACTTTTATAATAATAGCTTAGTTATTCAAATAATTAAATTTTGTGCAGACCCTAAATCTTCAAAAACCCTGATAAGTAGGCATACCCAAGAAGAGGATCCTTTCCTAGAACGCCTCAGTGAATTATGTGCCATCCCTGATACACGCTTAGGCGATCATGTGTCTTTCGAAACATGACTGACGAGGCAGATTTTTTCCCGCGCTGTGTTGCCATTTCTTTCTGCGGTAGACCAGTTGCCATTCAAGGCTATAGAACCCGGTCTGTCTTGCTATTTACCCATAGTTGGAGGGGGGAAGAAGAGGATTCAACACCCATGGGTATTAGCACGTAAGTGACTGTAATAGGTTCGACTTCGATCCCGCAATCCGAGCCGCAATCCATTACTCCACTGTGTCTCTACTGATGTTAAAGTTCACTCCCGACCTCAAATTTGAAAGCGTATACTTCGCACTATCACAAAAGATACTGGAAGAATGGTTGGTTCAATGTATCGCTTCAGAAAATACCTAATTTTTACTGCTATACCTTATCTTTATAAGAGTCAGATAAGACCAAGAATGGAGCATTTCTGTCATATCTGAGCTGGTCCTGCTCACTCTTCACTGTCCAACCTCGACAGAGTTCAAAGAGCGCTTACGCTGCCTTGTGGGTGATGAATTATTCTCCACTCTACAATCCTTATCCCACAGACGAAACGTCGCTAGCCATTCAATATTATACCGCTATTACTATGGCAAATGGTCGGACAATTTACATTCCTTAATGTTCACTAGTTTGGACTTTCACAGGTTGGACCCGCCATGCTGTGTTTACGGTGGTAAACCATCCCAAATCCTTTTGTGTTTGTTGGATAAAAAGCAAGTTCCCCTCGTACAGTTTCTTCCCCAGAACTGTTACTTTGTGAAACTGACACCCGAGGGAATGCTTCCCTTATAACTAAATCTTGGTTTCTTTAAGTCCAGAAACAAACGATATCTATATTACACGTCCTCATAATACTGTCTTGGTTCCTCCATCCACGTCCCTTAACATATAACTCAGAAACCCTCAGTGACCCTTGAGGTTTGTATTGGTTGTATTGTCAGTAGACAAAAAAACATCAGGTATTGTGAGTAAACGGAACGAAGCGAAAATATTGGGAAGTAACTTCTAATTGCCGATTTTTGAAAGCTAACAAATCTAAATGTTGATTTTGGAAATATTTATATTGTTACGTTTTGTTCATAAAAATAAAATAAATTTGCTCGATTTTTTATAATTATTGAGGAAACAGAAAACAGTTTATCGTTCTTTGGCCAAGGGTTGCCCACTTCTCACTTTATATAACGATAGATTCCAAAAATGTCTCTGCGTCCTTGTGAGTGACAAATAAATCCCCCCCTCTACAACCCCTTTCCCACGGACGAATCTTCGCAAGCCTCTCACTGCTCTATCGCTATTTCCATGAAAAGTGCTCAGAGGAACTAAATTCTTTAGTTCCACCAGTTTAAATCTTCGCGGCTAGGACCCGCCATTCTACATGCATTGTTGCAAATCAACCTCATCTCTTCCGTATTCCATTGCTGAGAAATAATTTCAACTTGAGCAGATTCTTCACACAAACCACTGCTCAGTGAAACTAACTCCTAAGAGAATGTTTCCTCGATCACTAGAATCTTAACTTGTTTAAGTCTAGAATTAACCGTTATCCTCCCCTCCTCTCCGTATAAACTACTCTTTAATATTACCATCTACCTCGAGTGACCCCCGAGATTTTTACTGTAACAAAAAAATAAGTGTGCTCAGCCACACGTTATATGAAAATTCTTCCCCGATTACTACACTCTTAACCTATTTTTGTTTTAATCGGCATCAAACCACGCAAGGCAGTAAAGCCAGTAGAACAGAATGAGTTACAAGCTGTGGATGAACCAGGAACAGAAACATTAATAATGGGCGGAAGATAAAATAATAATCAGGAGGAGAGTAAATGGCGATTGACATTGCATTTAAATTTTTGAAGATTAAAGTTGATTGGAAAGCATGGAGCCGGAAGAGAGTTCCACAAGTGAGAAAGACGAGAAAAGAAAATGTTAGCATAGAACTTACGGCTATAGCTAGCCATGTTAACTCTTAATTGGATGAGATCTCGACGACACTCTAGTTACGCGCTTTAAATACAAAATGAAATAGAAAAGAGCTCATCCGAACAATTACTATGAAAGTATTTATAGAAAAGACACAGAGATGCAACCTTACGGCGGTGAGAAAAATGATAAGCTGAGCCGTCAGATTAGGCTAATAATATTCCTGATTCCTCTTTGCATCTTATCAAGGAGCTGAAGGTAAATAGCAGGGGCACCGGACCGTATGTGGCAGTAATAATCTAAGCGCATATTCGCATAAACTTTGTTCTGTTACTCTATAACCCTCTACCTTGAGTGTCTTTCGGTTTTCTTTTTACAAGGTGAATCTCACTGTAAAAAAAAAAAAAAAAAAAAAAAAAATGCATAAAAAATTAAAATAACTTCCCGGCTATTCGATTATTATGTTATGGCGTTTAACATTACGCTATTTTGCCTACATGGTGTGTATGAAATAAAAATCTACCAAAATATTTTAGTCTATCAAACTGGTTTGATAACGACAATTTTGATAACATTGTCTTAAAACAGAGGTAAACCTTTTAAAGTAAGAAAGGACGGCATAGTGCAATCAAACAAAACCCCTGCATCTTAGGGTCAGTCCTATAAACTAATCTGACAGGAAGTTTTCTGATCGGGTAATTGGAATTTTTGAGAAGCGATGAACTACGTCTTAATTTCTGTTACTCCAAAGTCCGCCCTGACCCGAAGTGGTAGCACCTGCTTAGTGTCTCAGCTATTGGCTCGTAGTGAAAACAACAACAACAACAGCAACAACAACAGCAACAACAACAACAACAACAAAAAAAAAACAAACTATGAGAGCATAAAAATACAATTTTATAGAATGACCAACAATATATTTTATCTCTAGTTGAAGGCATACAATAACGTTTAAAATACATTTAGCGGATGCGATAAAATTCTGTTCAAAATATTTAGATTTCGGCGTTAAATAAACTATAGAGATTGATATGCGACTAAATGAAGTCAGCCAACATGAGAGAATTCTTACATGACATTAATCCGTCTAATATCCTAAAATGTCTTAAAGAAATCAAACTGTATTCTAAAATATAACTTCGACAAATCTACAACACAAAATACACATCACCAGCTCTAATAGTTATACCCACGTAAACATGTATATTCACAAAGGCTGAATATCATCTACGATGTATTCAATTGTGAAAGCAGAATAACACATATCACATTTTATAATTTTAAAGTTCCGCCAAAAATAAAATTTCGGCATTAAATGACCCATAAGCAGTTGATATGCCGTTAAGCAAACAAATACAAGAACATCTTTGGGTATCTTTGCTAGCATTATAATAAAAGATCTTAATGAAATTATGACAGGAAGCACAGCAATTTTCTCACGTTAAATGTATTTATTTTTAATCATTAACCAATGGATAGGCATATTTAGGAGAGAAGATGGCGGGAGATGATAACAAAAAAGTTTATCAGAAATTCAACGAAAATATATTTTCTTCATCTATAGTATTATGTTGCAGGAAAGATTAAATTAAAGAATATTATGTCTGGCTCTTTGGTTTGAGATTCGGAGGTAGTTTTATGACTATTTTCTTAACCTCTGACAGATGACTGAATTTGAAGACATATAATACTCCCGCTTTACATTTAATTGGTAGTCTACGATGTCTGTATGAAAACATGAACATGTAAGATAACCTCCGCTTTGTTTCTCATACCCAGGAGATAAGCAAGTGTCATATATGCCATCAAACGTTCTGATTTTTGGGCATTTAATTTATTACTCCATTTTACTTTTCTCAAGAGGTATTTAGAAGTTAAAAAGAAAAATTTCCATCATATTGATACTTTTCAAGGCAAATATTGCACATATATTGTGTATTTGGGTAGCAATCCCTCTTTTATACAAGTTTCTTTAAAGACGTCTGATAATGAACTGCGATTAAACTGTTTATTTTATTTTCCCTGTGTTCATACAAGTGTTAACTTTTCTGGGATCAAAGTGTATGAAAAATGTCCAAAGGCTCTGCATATCCGAACGCACCCGCAATTTTTTTAGCCATTATCAAGCACGTTTTTTTTTTATTTTTTAACTTAATGTGTGCTTTTTTTATGTTTGTATCTGATGTTAAAGGATTTTTGATTTCTCAAACACGGTCAGCACGTTGTGGCCGTATTCATAGTTAATGTTATTGAGTGTTGGGTTTTTGTTTATTATTATTAGAGCTTCCATTATTTTTAATCATTTTTACATGTGGATGAGGCTATTATACTTGTATTTTCTACTAGTATGCTGCAGATGGGTTTTGGTAAGTTTCCGTGTGTGTCTAAAAGTGTCCTAATAGAGCTATGGTCAGATAGGTGTAACATGAGTCGTCTAGATAGAAATGCATTGGTAGGACCAACATAATTACTTATGAGTTTGGTTTGATCAGGAAGAAGGGGAAGTTTTTAGCACTTTATATCCAGAGAAGAAAACATTTGTAGCAACACAATAAAAATTAAATAAAATGTTTACTTGTCAGTCATCATTATATATATATATATATATATATATATATATATATATATATATATGATCCGCGTCGCTACTGAAAAGAATTCCATGTGCATAGTAATCGTTAGTCTCAAATTAAATTCTACTTTATGGATGAGGGACATATCTATAATTCTTAATATGAAATTTTACCTCTTACTTTACTTCGAGCTCTGTTTTTGTTATTACTACTTATTGTGCACTATGCTATATATATATATATCTATATCTATCTATCTATCTATCTATCTATCTATCTATCTATCTATCTATCTATCTATATATATATATATATATATATATATATAACAACAAATATGTTCAGGCCGATAGATGAAAATGAATAGATGTAATGCATAACAAATAAATGAGCGACTACTCAAATATGACTATCCCCTAAAAATGACATTTAAAGTGATATAAATACATGGGCAAATTCATTATATATATATATATATATATATATATATATATATATATATATATATATATATATAATTTATAAATATGATTTATATATATAATTTATACACAATATATATATATATTAATACTACTCCTTCAATGAACTCCTTCAGTAACACTCTACCTCGAGTGAATTTTTAGCCTTGCATAAGGTAAATATTAGTAAAAATATACGATTAATATTTCGCACTCCTCCCTCACACACACACACATATATATATGTGTATGTATTGTGTATATATTTATGTATATGCGTGTTTATGTGTATTCCTGTTTTTATATATATTTTGTTATATTTATTTGTATATTTTACTGACATGTATATGTAATCGACGAAATTTGCTGGAGGAAATTTCGTACTTTTCCTATATACTGAGTCGCATATCAAATTATTTGTCTGACTGCACAGAGTTCATTCAAGTGCAAGGTTATTTTCCTCAGTTAAGGAAAAAATAAGTTTTTTTTGTTTAAATAATTAATAGCTTATATATAAATCACAACTCAAAGAACAGACTTGGTAATATATTCTAAGAGTATTTAGCTCTATTCGTAACTTGTAAAGAAACAAACACGTTTTCAGTTGTAATTCCTGGCTTTTTTTTCAGAAGTAGATATACTTATCTATAAGCGTACTTGTGTATGCGAATGTGGGACATTAGGCGTTTATTTCTCGGTGTATGTGTATATTGTTGAGCTAGCAAGAACGTAACTGAGAACCTACAGGGCTTTTCCAGTACTTTTCACATCAGATTGTGATCTCTCTCCCAGAGACTAGGTTTTAGTCGGCATAGGCTTTGTGGGTTTTTGAAGAAACGCAAATGTGACTGCCACAGTGACCCTGTAGCGAACCTCAGTAATGCATAATCGGAAAACGAGTAAGATGATGTAAATAGACATTGACTAATGCTGTACTAAATTCCGATATGAGAGACCATCATTATTTCATTATTGTACCAAGATCCTTCAGTACGTGAACGATTATGGCTCTCCACAGCTATCTGTCTTTTCGTGTATTAAGAAACTTTTGACACTTTACGGATCTCCTCTTTCCTTATTTTTCCATCCATTCTTATAAACACCTTAAATAGCCTAATCGCTGTTTCTCCCTGCTTTTGTCTTGTTTAAATTTATTCTGGGAGTATTAAATTCTATATGCCTTCTTTCCTCATTATTTGTCGCAGAAGTTTCTCCTTCTGATTGTAAATATCAGTTACCTTGCTGTTTCTATTTTTTTAAAACTTCCTTGCCACTCAAATGTTCTATCCACCGATTCCCGTCCGAAGTTAAACAACATCGAGACTGGTCAGTACTTAGATGGGTGACCGTTTGAGAATACCAGGTGCTGCAACCTTGGATGTGCGGGTGGTGAAATAGATAACGGCTCAGAATTTTTAATTTGATAGCCGAGTTTCAATTTCAGTTGGATTCCTTATGTTCAAATAACCTTGGCAAAGGTAGGAATTCCCATCTTCTCTCCAAGCTATGGATTAATTAGTAAAATTGTATCACTAAGCTATTATTATCTAAAAACAAATCTTAAAATCTAAAAATATTTTCTGGCTTTAAATAACCTGCAAAGGGTTGATATACCGTAGAAAATGAATCAGTCAACATGTTCGTAAAAAACAAATTTGTTCACTTTCAATAAGGCTGTATGCTTTGAACATCTTTTGGATATCAAGTTGATTCCTTACCTGAAGTGAAAATCATATATAGGAGACATTGCTAAAGATACTGTAAAAAAATCGGCGCAATCTATCGTTCTAAGAATTATTTTATCTTTACAAGAGATCAGATAAAAATGTAGTATCGGTGCCATATCTGGATAGGAGCTGCTCTCACATTCTGGCCTTTGTAGCGTCAAAGATCATTTACACGGTCTTGTGAAAGATGATTTATTTTGCACTCTAATTTCCCATTTTCTATTTTCCACAAACAAAACGTTGCAAGACTGCCGCTACACTATCTCTATTTTCTTGGCAAATCTTCAAGTTCGGATGTTTACACCCACTTTCACGGATGCGATTCGTCCTCATCTTCGCCGTGTTCTAAATGTATAACTAAAGATCCCTCGGACTGCTGAAAGAGCTGACACTTTGTGAAACACGTTTCTGTGTCTTTCCCAGAGCATTTTAATCCTGACCTATTCAATCCAAGATCAATCAGTAGCTTTCTTTCTGATTATCCAAAACAACGCTTTCTACTTTCTTTCCTATCTAGATAACACGCCTAATTCTTCATTACCATTTCGACTGTAGCCTTCTTACTTGAGTGGCTATCGAGGTTTCTATAGGGTGAAATTTTCTCAAAGAATTATTGGCTGTAACATAATGCTGGAAAAGACCGAGAAATATATGTGTTGTGAATTTTAAAGGCACAAAAATTAGAATACTGTTCGGAATAATTCGCCGAACGCTGTATGAGCTCTTTTGAATTTGCATAGTTGGCGTTATTTTCACATCTGTTTTGTTTAACACAGCTGTCGTCTGTTTTTCTTTATGTCAGACCAAACATTTTAATCATTGCTTCAAGATAAGTCTAGACGGTTTCTTTTTCATTTTTGTCTCGTTTTATTACAGCTTTTTCGTCGTGTCGCGTATTTCTACCGAAGTCTGCTATGTTCGACATTTCAAACGCAACACACTCTAGTGCAGAGGTCGGCAACCAATAAATAATAAGGAACCAATAACTAATACAATGCAAAGAAGATATTTAGCTGTTTCAATTTTAATATATACTAAAGGGTATATATATATATATATATATATATATATATATATATATATATATATTAGGTTGGTGCAAAAATAATGACGTAATAATGTCGTTTTTTGACGTATGTTTTAACGTCAAAAACGACATTATTACGTCATTATATTGGCAGGGGAGCTCTCTCTCTCTCTCTGGAATCTTCGGACCATTCACATTCATACATGTGTCTCTGTCTATCTCTTCTCAATGCTGTATACTAACTCTTCTTCCTTTATCGCTCCAAAAACTGTGGTGTACTCAAAAGCATTTCAGAGTATATAGACAAGACTATCTCTCTTGATTCGTTTGCTCATATATTCGGGTTCGACGATTTTAACGCCCAACATGCCAAGTGGCTTAAAAGCTCTATAACTTACTTTGCTGGCATATGAACCCTTAACTTCTCAATTACTTAATCCCTCACACAAGTTATTGATTTTCCCACCTCTTCCCCCAACAAACATGACGGTAAGGCTTGCCTTCTCGATTTCTGTTTCACCTCCATCAGCGAGTCTTGACGTACCACTCAGCTCTGCCCTCTTGGCAACTCTGATCATGCTGTAGTGTCTGTCAACATCTTCTCCTCCATCCCTAGCAAAGAACCTCCTACCAACATCTTTTTATTATCAACGAGCTGACTGGGATTCGTTCCGTGATTTCCTTCGCGATGTGCCCTGGAATGTGGTCTTTAATATACCTGTTGAAGAATGCATTTCTAGGGTCTCCTCCTTCGTAAAAGCTGGAATCGCGGCTTTCATCCCCTCAAGGAAATATAATGTTAAATCACGCAGCTGATGAGGCCGAGTGCTTTCTTCATGAATTCTCATCCAATTCAACGCTCGACTCGTCCGGTGTACCCACATCTGATTTCCCCCTAGAACTGTGGCTCTGTTGAGCGAGTTGCACATAACCACATCGATGGTATTGGGCATCATTTCTAAATTAAACTCCCATAAGGCTAGCGGTGGGTATGGGATACCAGCCATTGTCCTGAAGAAATGTGCCCCTGTCCTCTCCAAACTATACTACTACCTTAACGACTTTCCATCCTGTTGGAAATCTGTTGTACTTGTTACCTGTTGTACCTGTCTTCAAGTACTCTGGTGACCCTTCTGACCCATCTAACTACCGTCCTATCAGTCTCCTACCACTCTTCGGCAAAGTCTTTGAAGTTTTAATCAACGCCGAAGTGGTTAAGCACCTTACATCCTATGACTAGCAATATGGCTTCCGCTTTTTCTGCAGCCGATGTGCTCACGGCCATAACTGAATTTGTTTACGAAGCAATTCACAATAACGGAGACGCTCGTGACATGGCTCTTGATATCTCTAAAGCGTTTGATAGGGTTTCGCATGCCGGCCTCCTTCGTAAGCTTCAGGGATACGGCATTTCAGGACGATTATTTGATTTAATACATCATTTCTGTCAAACCGTCTAATGAAGGTCGTCAGTAACGGATTCTTTCTAACGAACGCAGGTGTTCCCCAAGGATCTATCCTGGGTCATACACTGTTCTTCATTAACAATCTTCCCGATGTCATCAGTTCCCAAGTAGGCATCTATGCAGACGACACCACTATTTACTCCTGCCTAAATAGCAAATCTGGTATCGCTGACAAAACTAACCTGGCCATTGGTCTCGAAAAAGACCTCCAATCAGTTGTCAACTGCTGCAAGAAATGACTGCTTAACTCTAATGCCTCAAAAACAAAACTGCTCTCTATTACCCACCACAGAGAACCCTCTCTATCTCCCATTAGAATGTCTGGTGCTCAACTCCACAGGTGCTTGGTCTCATACTCTCCGCTGACCTGAGATCAAATAATTACATTGAATCAATAGCTTCATCTACCGCAAGGAAAGTTAGTTCTCTGTGTCGCACGAGAAAGTTTTTCTCGCCTGAGTTCATCCTTCAAATTTATAAATCAATCGATCCCCCTTGCATGGAATATTGATGTCATATATGGCCTGGAGCCCTGCTGTTCGTCTTAGGGTCCTTGACAAAATCCAGAGAGACGGATATGCAATGTGGCTCGCCCTGATTTGATATCTCGTTTACAGTCGGTCTTTCACAGACGTGATGGCGCCTCCCTCTGTCTTTTTTACAAATACTTTCATTGTAACTGCTCCGACGAGCTATTTCGTTAGTTTCCAAACTGCATGAATTTAAACGTGTCACGAGGTCTGCATCTCATCCCACCCTTTCACTGTCGAAACGTTTAAATGTAGCCGTCTCTTCCACTCCAATAGCTTCATGTCTCGCACTTCGCATCTGTGGAACTCCCTTCCTCTTACTTGCTTCCCTGATAGCTATAATCTCCAACTATTTAAATGCAATGTCAATCGACATCTCCAGATGCCTTGATCTATTTCCCGTCCTTCTCTTCATCCTTTCCTCTTTCACGCCTCTCTAGTTTTGCTCCCACTTTCTGTAACGCCTGCGTGCTAACGACAATCCCGACTTGCTTGGGGTAGAAAGTTTATATATATATATATATATATATATATATATATTGTCATCTACAGCCAGAGAGTTTCGCTGTATCACAGCTCATCAGTGTGGCTAGACCCCTAAACCGTTTGGCAGGTATAAAGGTGAATATATATATATATATATATATATATATATATATATATATATATATATATATGTGAAAATATTGTAGAAAATAGGAAAGAAACTGGTTTGGTAAATAATCCAAAGTTCCTTAGTATTTTTGTTATTATTTTTTAAAAATAGTGCTCGATACGAAAGTAGAGCATAAATATAATTATTTATTTAAAAATATGATTCCAACTCGCTACATAAGAGGTCTCATGTTTCAAAACAAGAGCCGAAAACTTCAAAATAATATTTGAATTAACTTGAGTTAAAGTAGGCTCTGTTCCATCTTCAAGCGAAATTTTTTGAGGAATGACTTATTTCTGAAATTTACGAGTTTTAATAGTATGGTCAGAATTGAAATCAAAAATTTCCATGGTAAAATCAAGGGCGGATTGTTTAGAATCAGCAGGGGAGGGGTGTTTATAACTTGTATCAGTATAGAGTTACTTTCATAGATGCCGGGTCAGGGTAAGGTGGGGGTGGCTAAATTTACGACGGAGGAAGTTTTCGCATAGTCTGGCTTGAGCGTCTACGGAGATTTATTTATTTATTTTTATTTTATTCTTTTATTATATCTCTTTATGAAAGGGATTTGTGTATATAAAAAAGCCGTAACGTTTGTTATTTGACGACTTCCTAAAGGGTTATCAGTTTTTGTAGGGTATTAAAATTATGTATATGGGCTATGGATTATTTTATAGTATGCGTGTTTTTAGCTAGTTATTCAGAGCGTAAGTTCGGTTGTGTCGGCAGAAAACCGTTAATTCTTGCCTGTTGTTTAATAGGTTTTTATTGTTTAGAAGCTTAATAATGTGTAGTTTCTCATGGAGGCACAAAGGGCATGGGTCATCCCAAGTTTTGCAAGTTCTAGTCCTGTTAATGATTTTCCATTTTACTTTAGGTGTCCTATTTTTTCTTTCAGGTGCCAAAATATTTAGATATAGAGGTCTGATGTCTTAAGTTTATGTTGTTGAAGGAGCATTTATCCTGCCTCCATCTGGTTTTAAAGGTATTTTTCGTGGACCCAATGTATATCATATTATTGTTAGGGTTCTCCGTGGATGATATAGTGCATTGGTATACCACAGATTTGATGCAGCACTTATTTTCTAATGGGCAGTCTACCGGGTTTCTACAATCACATAATTTTTCTCTATCATTATCTGATTTAAGTGTATTTTTTTTTTTTTAAATAAATAATTATATCTGCTCTACTTTGTATTGAGCACTCTTTTAAGAATAGTAATTGTTGGTTATTGGAATTCATTCCATATACACCAATCATATACTTGGATATATATATATATATATATATATATATATATATATATATATATATATTATAGAACAGGTATATTGATCTTGACTTCTATAAAAATACGTATGCTGTTGGCACACTGAATGATTTTAAAACCCTAAGTCGGCACATAGTTAGCAAAAGGTTACCGAGCCCTGACCTAGAATACAAAAAGGTACGATTCGCAGTCGCCATTGCCTCGTCACCATGGCGCTGCCATGGTTTCTCAGCCGATAATGGCAAATAGCAATCTCTTATATTTTAACAATGATCGAAATTTTAAGCCAATCTTAAAAGCTTTCATATAATTTGTATATATCATATCGATTCTAGTCTGTAAATAAACATTTTTTGAATAATGCGGTCTTTCGATTTCATCTTTTTCATTATTCAAACACAACGTATAGTATGGTAGGATATGATTAAATAATATTGAATAATCTTTCCTTTTAATATTTTTTTTTTTATTTTTGATTGGGAATAAGATTAAACTTCCGTCAGCGTAATTATTATAATTTTTTTTAAATCGAATGCCCAACAGTAAAATATCCTGGTGCCTTGTAAAACATTTTAAATTTATATATGGCTGCAAATAGCTAAATAAGTATTACTATATATAATTTTAATTTAAATACCTTTGCACTTAAAAAAAGATTTTAACATAATATTCTTTTAAATCAACCTTACAATCTAATATAATAACTATTTACAAAAATGACAATTTAAACAAATTTTCTAATGAAAGTATTAGAAACATACACAATTGTATAACAAATCACCATCCAGTACCTGTTAGGTATTGTCAACTGTCGGCCCAGGAGTACCTCTGTACATCGAACTCCTCTCTTTGTATAAGTAACTAGATTTTATCCATCACTGACTTCCTAGGCTTGTCGTGTATGTATAAACCTCATGAATTCAACAAGAATTATCTATTTTAGGTTCAACTTCGATGATCGGAGAACTTTAAACCGTCTTTATCCGTCTTTATCGATTTTCCAATAAAAATTATTTATAACGAAAATAAGCCTATTTTCTTTTTTGTTCTGAGACCACTGAGCGACTCCCTAAGTTTCTTCTGAAAACCAATTATCCATTTATAAAGCGTGCGACTGCGAAACGATGACTGCAAAGTGGTCCTCTCTTAGAAGACCCGTAGGTCCCAGCCCGGATGTAATAAAACAAAAAAGTAAAGACAAGACGATAAGTTCAAACGAACATATATGCTTTTCTTTTGTAGGCAGTGGTTATTAAATTAAATTCTTTCTTTCATCTGTGTGTAGAAGATCTGTGTGTGAAGTATTGCCAAACGATGTCTGAGCAGGAATTTTTTTGTAAGTTGGTAGAGGTCTTTTACATGAAAAATCTTATTCTATTAACATTGATGATAAGTACCAATTGAAAATAATAAGAAGGAACATCTTTGGCTGGCATCGAGTAGCAGGTTTTGTATCAGGGCAGGGTGTCCCTTCTCCTGAAGTGATATCCTAACAAAGCCTAATGTTTTTAAGGGCGTTTTGTGTTTCATATGGGCGTTGTCCCTGCAAGAAGTTTCCTACGGGGCTTGATATCTCTTGTTCTTTTTTTTTTATCCTTCACATTGTACCCATATTCCACACCATGCTGGTGTGGAACTAGTTTAATCGCCAACTACCAGATAGTTCTGTTTTGCATGGTAACAATATCACACTCTGTATATATATATATATACACACACATACATACACACACACACACACACACACATATATATATATATATATATATATATATATTTTCATTAGTTCGATTTTATAATCAGCTTCTCTGTCACTTTTGTATACATACACTATACCGTCCTGGGCATGACAATAAACTATATCCGGCAGCAAGGGTTTTGATGAGCGTGGGATGATGTCTTAATTGCTGTTGTTACAAAGTCCACCCTAACCTAGGGTAATACGACCTGTTACGTTCCCACCCATGGACAAATATTTAACGCCCAAACTGAGGTTAAAATACTGAAAGCAATAAAAAAAAGATTTTATAGCAAAAATATTAGGTTGGTGCAAAAATAATGACGTAATAATGTCGTTTTTTGACGTTAAAAAATATGTCAAAAAACGACATTATTACGTCATTATTTTTGCACCAATCTAATACCCGCAATATATTTTTGCAAAAAAAAAAAAAAAAATTAACAGTAATTGAAAATAAAAAATTCTAGCAATATATTTTCTAAAAAAAAAAAACATACCAGCAATAGATGTGACTTTCGACAAAAATCTCTTTAGAAAAATTCGTCAATGAAAACTGATTTACAAAATGATTTCTTACAAAGAATCCATATTCTATTCATACGAACTTATCCTAAAATCTTGTCGGCATTAAATAAACCTATGAGTTTGATATGTCGTAAAACAAAATAAACAAAACCATACGTTATATAGTGACGTGAAATAAAGCCGATCTGTGCATAATCTTAGGTTATGTTGCATTTTAGCGACGTACTCTTGACTTTATTAAGTACAATATGGAAAGCAATGAAAATAAAAAAGAAAGAACGAAGTAAAGGAATATATAGAAAAAATTAAAAAAAAGCAATGAGAGTCTTATAGAATAGTAACTGAAATTATAATGTAAAACAAAAGGAGGCCCTTTTAATACAGCCTCATTCAAATTGTTCATATTCAATTCTTTTCTCAAACCTGTTTGAGGCAACATCGCAGAAAAAAAACGGTGTAGTTATACATTTCTTTTCTACTTTGATGATTCTAAACAATCTTCATGTTCTTATGGTGAGAAAACAAAATGGGTATTCTTTTAAAAATCAGAAATGCATCAGACATTTAAATATGGCTTCAATAAATTAAAATCGAATGCGATTTCTCCATTTTATATAAAAGAGAAGACTGGGAATTCTGTTGCATGTTTTAAAATCATGAAAAAGTCCATCGAAAATAATATATTAAACAAAAACACAGTTTTAGTCGTTGTTTATTTTTTTTTTTTTTTTGCGTAGGAAAAACTTGGGAAGAATAAAAAAATATGTTACCAAAAAGTTAAGGGGATTTTAACAAGTTTCGTCACATTTTTTTTTTGTGCTTCATCAGATATTTTACGCATTTCATGCAAATCAAAAAATTAAAAAAAAAAAAAAGAGTCTTTTATCAATTGTTTTATTTTACTTCTTCCAGGAAAACTTAAGTGCCATGAACATTGCGATATAGCTTCATAAATAATACAGTTAAAATATTTTGGTCTGGGAAATGTTTTAACAGAGGACAGAAAGTGCTACACGGAAATCAGAAAGCACATTGATTTAGCGAAAGATGCCTTCCAAAAGCTAAACAGAGTGCATAACTGTTAACATGATATTAGGTTGGTGCAAAGATAATGTCGGTTTTTGATGTTAAAAAATACGTCAAAAACCGACATTATTTTTTGAACCAACCTAATATCAGTCCTACTATATAGCAATGAATGCTGAACAATTTCCTCACAAATGAAGAAGTGACTTGAATCAACAGAAATGTATTTTGGCTCGACTATTTTTATCTGGTGGTCATTAGTGCATTATGGGTAGCGAGGGCTATTGTATTTTTCTAGCGGTTATTGGGTATGTGATATAAATAGTTGAACCAAAAACACATAGCCTGAAGATTGCATTCAAGCATAAAACAGGCCGTCACCGCTTCTTAAAGTCTAAAATTCACTTTTAACATGTTTCGTCACATTTCTTGTACTTCATCAGATCATTTGCGCTTTTCATGCAAATCAAAACATTTAAAAAATGTCTTATATCAATTGTTTTCTTTACTTCTTTCAGGAAACCTTAAGTGTCATCTACATTGCGATATCGCCTCATAAATAATACAGTTAAAATATTTCGGCCTGGAAAGTGTTTTAACCGATGTCATATTTATCACAGCGTTTTTCGGCCGTTGTACGTTCCGGCCTTCTTCAGGTGGTTGGGATGTCGAAATGAACCCTTTATTTCGCTCGTTGGGGTAGACCGTTCTATTTCCACGTGCCATGTCTAATGGATGTCAGTTACAAGTTATCACCTGTTAATTCCCCTCTCCAAGTTCTCCACTGCCTTAACCAGGTATTGAACTCACAACTCTTTAGGTTCTGTCACTGGATCTAACCAACAGTGGATAAAGGCGTATCATGGCACAATTATTGGTACGGAAAAAGGGAATCGACGAGCCGAGTTCAAATTAGAGCTGAGTCTGTTGTGTTCACTTCAGCCTTTCTCAAGGCATGAATCCATCCCTTCTTTAACTCCCATCTACGAGGAATATAACAATGACGCATTTCTTGTCATGGTTATTTACGAAGCGCAGCATAATTGTGGCACAAGGCCGAAAGTATTGAGCACTCAATGAGGATCGAACTCACTATTCAATCGTAATGGATCTAACGAGAAAAGCTTGCTAAACATTACACAACGTTGAAGTGCCCAAATGATATTCTAAGTGTAGATAAGATGTGGCACAAGGCCGAAAGCGTAGGGTACTCAGTGAGGATCGAAGTCACTATTCAGTCGTAATTGGCCTTTCTTGTCACGAGCGACAACTTATTTAATAGAAGGAAAATTTTAAATCCAAGACGTTAGATGTAGACTAATGGCGAGAAGGGCATTTCTTCTAAGGAAACATGATCTGGTCATTCAATTCAGCTTTCTAGTGAATCCTGGAAGAGATTTCAAGAAAGTAGGTACGGACCCATGAAGCAACTCATATATAGCTAACGGGCATACATGGCTTGTGTATAAAACAGTCCTTTATTTGTATAATTGAATAATCTTCTTTTAGCCATGTTCTTTCGGGACGTGGACGATCATAGCTCTCCACATCTTCCTGTCTATTGTTATTCTCAGCAACTTTTGATTCTTTACCACACGTCTTTGTCGTTTTTCGGGAACGTGAAGGGAACACGAGAACTTTACCAGTAGTTTTATCCACAAAGACATCCTTTTTCGGACATGTCCCTTTAGACAAGCTATAGAAGATTATACAGGCGATTAAAGCCGACAGGAATTAATATAACTAAGCGGATTAAATAAAAGATTTTTTCAGCCTAGAAATGTTAAGTCTTTCTTAGTATTAACAAAAGTTTTCACTAAAAGTTTATTATGACGGAAACAAATAAAATATAATCTGAAAGATTCTAAATTCTATTTTCTTTTTTTTTTATTCTTTGAAATAATCAAACTGGTCTCAACAAGAAAGTCATATGCGGGCCGGCAGAAGAGTTCATAGGCTGACTATGAAGGGATGCTGCTAGTGATGAGCTGTGAAATCTTGCATGTATTAATTTCAATTCTTATCAATAAATGCATTATTTCTTTCCAGGTAAACTAACACCTAACTGTTCAATGAATACTCTTCATCCAGTTGGTCAGAAAATTATCAGCTGCAGATATGACGACATCCTCCCTGCTATACTGGTACCGAGCCAAGTGTTTTTTCATGTTGTGGAATAGACGTTAGCCAAATTGGGAGAATATATATGTTGATCAACCAGTTTACACCCACAGTCACCCGCAGCAGCCATTGAAACAAGGGACTTGTATGCTGATGAAACAATACCCTCCTTTCGTCAGTTATCCTGTGTGTTTGGTATTGATAGTCTTTCGTAATTGCCTCAATAAGTTGGAATAGTACTCTCTATAGATGGTGTGACGCTTTTTGGAGGGGTGTTTCTACTGCATCAATTGTCACTTTGTATGTGGCTCAAGGTGATGAACCCAAAGTATGTGTTGGGTTCATAACTTTGAGCCATATTCAAAGAAACAAATGATGCAGTAGAAACACCCCTTCTTACCCGCTTCAAAGGAGGCAAAGATCGTTTCAGGGAAGATAATGGTTTCTGTTTTGGGGATGCAAAAAGCATTGTCGTTATTGACATTCTTCAAAAGCGTCAAGGAAATCAAATTGATCTACACAATGTTAGAATTTTGCGTGAAGTGATCAGTCTTGTGCGCTTTTGATCAGGTATCAGAAGACGTGGCGCCCAACAAGTAGAAACCTTCTTCATGCCAATTTCATTGTGTAGAATATTTTTAACTCTCTCACTGGATATGTTAATAGAATTAGCTATTTGATTCATAATCAATCACCTGTCAGCCATCACGATGTGGTGAACACGATCAATGTTTTCCTTGGTGGTAGCGATAGGACGTTCAGACTTTGGGTCATATTCAAGACTCTCCACTCCAAAATTCAGCTGCACACTTTTGCATTGTTGATAAAGTCGAATTGTAATCCCGTAATGTGGCAACTATGACTTAACTCTTTTTCTACAGGTAATTGATAACACGACGATGCCAAATTGTGTCTCTTTTCAAGAGAAGTCGCTACTACTTACATTTTGAAATATTCTTTGAACAGTCAGATGTCATTTCACCTGGAAAGAAACAGGATAGTTACTAATAAGAAAAACTGAAATTAATGAATGCAATATTACACAGTTCTAGCATCGCTGCTTTATTATCAGCCTATGGACTTTTCAACCCAACCTTGTAGGCAATATTATGAAACAAAGACTGTGAATTTAGGCACCAGTGGATTGTTGCAGTTTTTTGTCTATATGTATACTAGTGAGCCATTCAAAATGAGCTGACTCATTTTATAGTTCACCAATAGAAGGGTAAACCAATCAGAAAGCTCAAAATATTCAATCCGACGTGTATAAAGGCAGCCATTTTTTCTCCCAAATTATCCTCACTGCCAACCTGATATCAAAGACTTAAAGAATTACTTAACAGCCGCTACTGTCTCTGAATCTTCACTGCCAAACTCTGATATTGAACACATTACGGACTTCACTGGATTCCATATTCAGAGACTACGGCAAACATGGTCAACATGGATATATAAATATATATATATATTATAAGTTAATAGACTTGAAATATGGTTTTTCGCTACACAGTTCCAACCATGTTTCAAAAATGGAAGCTAAAAAAATTCGCATGAGGATGAAATGGAAGTGATGTCTTTAATTTAAGTACAAAATTAAATTCGGGGCTTTTAGCTTCCATTTTTGAAACATGGTTGGAACTGTGTAGCAAAAAACCATATTTTAATCTATTAACTTATAATATTAATGCTCTGTAAATTTACATTGAGCACTATTTTGTAAAAAATAAAAATATCTATAAGAACACCGGATTATATATCTTACTGTTCTTTCTTTTTATTAATATACATACATATATATATATATATATATATATATATATATATATATATATATATATATATATATATATATATATATATGTAGATAGATAGATAGATAGATAGATAGGTAGGTTGGTATTATTTCCATTTTTGCTGAATTTTTATCTTTAAGGTAGTTTTTATATTTTCATAAAAATGCAATTATTCCTTTTAGTGTAACATCAACGATTTTTAAAGTGCCTCGCAATTTTGCACTAAAACGTCACGTAGAACACGATGACAAGAAATGTTTTGAGTTTGTATTTATTAATGTATTCAGTGTCTGAATACGTGTTCAGATAATGTTCAAGAGAGAGAGAGATAGAGAGAGAGAGAGAGAGAGAGAGAGAGAGAGAGAGAGGAAGAAAGAAAGAAAGAAAGAAAGAAAGAAAGAAAGGATATTAATCCGATTTTGAAATGTGTCGTAACAAGTTTTACTCGTTGTAAGTATTCATTCATTTGAAACGCGATGAAACATTAACGGGCTCTTCTTTTCATTGAGAAACCGGAAAAATTTCGAAGCCATTTTATATTTTTCTGATAATGAGCTGTGCTGATAAGCGAATTGCTCGCTTTCTTGAGCCTTACGAAAATCCGCGCAAATATACACTATTCGTTTTGACTAATCCAAACTTTCTTTTCGACTTTGCAAGAAGATACAAAATTATATTTCTTTTTTTTTTTTTTTCACCGGAGAGTTATCTGACTAATACATTGTCGAAATTAAATTTCCTTTCGATATGCTGATATTTAAGGCAAGTGAACTGTTTAGGATTGTAGAAAAATATATGATTATATATTAGGTGCTGGATTAGTTGCACATTGAGAAAGAGACGAGAATATTTAACTCTTCAGGGTTTGACTAACATTTACAGTATACACGGTCGTGGCGGAAGACAACGACTGGAATAAAACAGTTGAATAGAAGGGATACAACCGATTGACGACTATAGTGATGCAATGTTACGAAAATATTTTGGAATGTATGCCTCGGGCTTCATTGAACAACCAGATCCTCAAGGACACATGGCACAGTGGATAAAGGCGCTAGTCAGATCCAGTGACAGGACCCAAAGAGTATGAGTGCAATACCTGGTTAAGGCAGTGGAAAACTTGGGATGGTGAATTAACAGGAGATAACTGATAACTGACATCCATTAGAGGTTTCGGCCGTTGTACGCTCCGGCCTTTTTCAGTATCTGGAATATTCGTAAACTTAAGGAATCAGCACATATGTTAGACCACAAAAGTCTCCTGAGCCGACTAAGTATAGAAATGAATACAATATGGGAACCAGTAATAAGGAATGCCAGAGGAAAGCAATAATAACAATGAAAATTGCAATATGACCTCTGGTAAAAAAAAAACTACAATGATAACAGCAAAAATAGCAATATGAGCACTGGTAAAAATGGTTGCTGAAGACATTAGTTTAATAATACCCCGAAATTCATACGCAGATGTCCTCAAGGACATATGGCAGAGTGGATAAAGGCGTTAGTTAGACCCAGTGAATGTGAGTTCAATACCTGGTTAAGGCGGTGGAGAACTTGGAGAATTAACAGGAGATAACTGATAACTGACATCCATTAGACATGGCATGTGGAACTAGAACAGTCTACCCCAGCGAGCAAAATAAAGGGTTCAGTTCGACATCCCAACCACCTGAACAAGATAGGAGCGTACAACAGCCGAAACGTTGTAATAATTATGCAACAAAGATTAGGACGATAGTCCGAACAATGTAAATAGTGTACAGATCGTCATAACTGAAGTATTGTTGTTACTTTATCTATTGTTAATTGTAATTAGGTTTAAAATAATTGCTCATTGAAAGGGGATCTAGTACAATAATAGGTGAGGCTACCTTATTTAAACTATGACTTGTTATTCTAAGGTTTTCTATCAATTCATTCTAAGCCATCGTAATTATGAGCTATGTATGTCTTTTTATTAATTTAATTTATTAAACGGTAGGTGCAGATTTAGAATTGGTATTATGACGAGAAATAATTACATTTAATTTATTATTTTTCTTGTTACCACTTTAGATAATGAATATCATTTTTTTAAATTAAATTTTATAAAAGTTGATACTGTATCCAGTAAAAAAAAACTACTAAAGTCTATTCTGAATGAGAGGCTTTTTTTATCGTTATGTACGAGTTTCGTCCTTTGCAAGTGTAAAGGAAAATCTCTTCCATAATATAGCACACAATGGGAAAGTCATGCATAATTTTTTTTTTATATATCAAGAACAATTTTACAGGAAAGATGTCTGAAAAAGTGGAAAAGGTTATGTGCCATACATTTTGTCCTTTAGAAGTTCATCGTAATAAATTTAAGTCTACGTTTATGCGACTACACATGCGCAGAAAGGAAAGGGGAATGCTAGGAATTTTAAATTAATTAAAAAAAAAAAAAATATATATATATGTTTTGGGTATATAATGTAATCAATTTCAATTAGATTCTTTTTCTTTTTGTTTATGTTTCTATCACTTTTGTTATTAAATATCCTACATTGTGATAAGAGATGATTTGTCAAGAACTGTAAAACGTGGTATGAAAGAGGACGCAAATTTACTGTGGATTATCTTGCGATTAAAACACTTTCTAAACATTTTTGTCTTAGTAAATTGTTTTGTCTCTTAATAAGAGTTGCGCTTGTTAAATCAAAATCATAGTCAGTCTTGCTACGGTGAGAAACTAATGCATTTAATGAGTTTTTTTGTTGTTGTAAAAGATCCCTTTTGTATTCATTCTTTGATTTAAATTCCTTGATGTTTTTCTATGTAATCCTTGTGACAATCATTATCGGTAATAATGTAAATTCCTTTTTAGGTCATTATTTTGTTTTGTAGTAATGATTTTATTGTTTTAGAAGTATTTGTGACAAATTTTCTGTTGATAAATCATTTTCAATTATCACACGATGTAACTTTATGTATTTAGAAATCACGCAGCCAGATCACACTTGCTTAATAATTAAATATTGTTATAGTTTATTTGATACAACTAAGTGAACACAACTTGTGTTTTAAACAATAGCATATCTGCTTAGCTTATTAGTAAGTAGGGGCGGACAGGGTGTTAATAGATTGTTGTCAGTTCATGTTGGCTTTCAGTGTTAATATTGTATATCAACATATATATGACTTTTTTCGATATATAACATACTACTGGAATCTAAAGATTTATTTGCTGAATCATAGTTAATTGATATTTCTGCCGCATTTAGTGATTGTGGTTAGTTTTATTACTAACCTTATTTTGTTTTGTTTTCTTGTATATAGTATTAATTCATATAGTAAATAATCATTGGGTCTTTTAAATTGTTATTTTATTCCCGTCTCCTCCTTCTACAGACTTTGAAATGTACATATGGGGACTAGTTACGATTCCATAGAGACATTGAGGTATTACGGTGGATGTAGTAAGAAAGGTAGAAGAGAATGTGTTGTCTTAATGGTAGGACTATTGTTGATATGTTTGGGTCAGTGTTTGTGGCCAGCTAAGTTTAGAAATTAAGACAGAAGAAGACCGTCCTTTTCCCCAATCCCATTTTTGGCCTCGTGCCACATTTTGTACAATCGTACGAATAAATATCTATTTGCTGGTTCGCTGTGTTCACGCGTAAAAACACAAAGGAGCAGGTATTTTTGTAAAATGTTATGAATTTCGTAGTCTCAAATTAAAATGAACACCTTAATTCTTTAAAATGTGTTGCAAGATAAGGCCGATTTGAGAGGTAAATGGGATCTTTATTAACTTCAGATATTAAAAAAATTAGAATAACTCAGGAAATTGCGAAAATGGTCAAATAATACCAGACCATGACCCCCGTTCTATGTCCTGAATATATATGTCTGCTGTATATGTATATCTGATAAGGTCATGGTGAGGACCTTTTCTCGACAATCTGCACTTCGTATCAAGAGAACAGTTAGCAAAAACACCCGTCTTCGTCAATATTTAGTCATTATGTTGGTAAACACGTCAAGGTATAAATTAAATGGCAAGACTTGCGAGACGAATCACAATGCTTTATTTGAAAGAGACCCATGCGAAAAAAAAAACAAAAAACAAAACAAAACAAAAAAAAAATAAATGAAATATGCGGCATAATATATGAAAAGAGCTTTTCACAATCATTAACTTCTCAGTTATTTACACTATTTACATTATTCGGACTATTGTCCTCATCTTTGTCGCCGTATTTATTACAACGTCTCGGCCGTTGTACGCTCCGGCCTTTTTCAGGTGGTTGGAATGTGGAACTGAACCGTTTATTTCGTTCACTGGAGTAGACTGTTCTAGTTCCATGTGCCATGTCTAATGGATGTCAGTTATCAGTTATCTTCTGCTTAATTTCTCTCCAAGTTCTCCACCGCATTAACCAGGTATTGAACTCACACTGTTTGGATCCTGTCACTGGATCTAACTAACGCCTTTATCCACTGTGCCATGTGTCCTTGACAGATTCTCAATTATTGCTCACCCTGTTTCCATTGAAAACAAGTACACACTGCCAGGTCCAGGTCTCAGTTACTACGTCACCAAATGCTTTAATCCACTAGGCAGTTGTCCCGCAGGAACAGGGCGATCATATTAAAAGTAAGAAGTAGACATAGACAATTGAACGCGAACAGGTTATCTATGCCGATTAAATAAATTGTTCAGATCTGAATTTTCTGTAGGTTATCCAGATGGTGCATTATTTTCGTTATCATTAAATTTCGCACATTTGCATGTTCACGGAAAATATCAAGTGATTTGAGAGAGACAAAAAGATAGAGAGGTAGAGTAAAAGCAACTCATTTTAAATTCAAAACAATTTTCTCATTATTCATGTAGACACCGTTTTCTGGAAAGGGTTACTTTCGCTTCCTGGAATTTTCCAACTCGCCAATTAATATAGTTACTATGGTAAACATCAAAGTGTACATTTTCTTGTCTTCCAAGCGAGATACTTGTATTTTCGAATATGTTTCTCTTCCTCTGAACCATTGCTTTAAATACAACTACAATTTCGGAAATTCTCTTTACGATCAAAAACTTATCTTCTCGTCTAAGTGTTATTGGTTGATAAATATCTCAACATACTCGAGTAACTTTTCCTTAATCGTTTTTACGAAATTTTACAGTTAATTCTGATAACCCCTGTCTAAATATTAGGTATTAGGTAGCGACGGAGAGTGAGGGTCCAACGGACAAAATGCTGTGATAACAACAGCAAAGATGAGGAAAATAGTTCCGCATGTAAATAGTGTAAATTGTTGATTGTTTTGTTTAACGGCATATCAACTTCTTATGCAAATAGTGTAAAGACAAAGAGCGATGGTAAAGGGCAAAAGATACTTAGAATAAGGATAGGAAGCTGTGGAGATGCATGTTCACTCATCTTATGAAGAGATATGACACGAAAAAAATGTGTAAATAATGACAGCCATAACGATGGTCCTATTAATGATATTAATGTTTCACTTCTACGTTATCAACTGATTTTTAGACTAGGTTTTAATTTTATCTTGAAGACACGGTTAGAAAATCTGCTCGTGTCAATTTCAAGACAAAACATATTCTCCGGTGACAAAGGCTGGATTTCCATTTGGCTCCTTTTTTTTAACCATTTCACCCCAAGCAAGGCAGGAAGCCACTAGGATGCAAGGGGTTACAGAAAATTTAGAGTAAGATCAGATAGGAGTGATAGAAGAAAGGATGATGGTAGTGGATAGATCAAGGCAACTGAGGATGTCGATTGACATTACACTTGAATAGCTGGAGATTATAGCTCACAGGGAAACAGGAAAAGGGAAGGGAGTTCCACAGGTGAGAGGTGCGAGACATGAAGCTATTAGAGTAGAAGAGACGGCTACATTTAGGCGTTTCGACAGTGAAGGGGTGAGAGCGGGATGCCAGCCTCGTAAGGCACTGAAACTCATGACGTCTGGGAACAAGCGAATGCAGCTCCTCGGAGCAATTTCCATGAAAGTATTTGTAGAACAGACAGAGAGAGGTGACGGCGCGTAATTCTATTGATTTTTATTAATAAAGAAAACCACTTTCATTAGAAATGGATGAACCCTAACGGAAGACACAACAGAGACAAAAAATTAAAACTAAAAGACTTCTTGTATTCCCGACTCTTCAGGAATTTGAGCGGTTTGAATATGAAATGCCATTTTTTGCTGCTGTCACCAACAATCTTAAATATTGACGAATGAAACAAAGCTACAAAAAGATTTTTCTTTTTTTTTAATGTTCACTCAACGTAATGTAAGATACAAGAGTCACTCAAGGTAGAGGTTTACTGAATGAATAACTATGAGCGGTCGTCGAAGAACGGAAGAATTTCCGATTATAATATACTATGTTTTAATTACTCGCACGTTCGGAATAAGCATGCCTGTCCGACCATATAAATTTTGATTTTTTCCCTGAATCATATACAATCCTTTACGGTTTTCTTTCAAAAAAAAAAAAAAGAAGTTGTTTGTAGACGAAAATGGTTATTATTTTGATTGAGAAAGTGGTGAATGAAATTGGGGAAACGTTTGCATTAATTTTTCAATTCGGTCATTAACAGAATATCTTTCTTCATATACGAGATATATACTGTCATTTGAAGTGGCAACCTATAAAGGCAGAATAATTTTCATTTAACGTGTGGCTGAGTATTCACATGCATATCAGTAAATATGGAATCCATTTATTAATATGCTCCCTCATATCTACACTGCTATGTAACTGAATGTATCTGGTAATCTATTAGGATAATGTACGTGTATGTTTTTTTAGTATCCATTTTAAACAGCGGAAAATGACAGTCAACAACAAGAAGTCTCCAGAAACAAAAATAGCCAATATTAGCTAATTTGGGGGCAGTGGAAATAAAAATGATATCCAAAATTTCTGATTGGCTCTAGAATTCAAGATACGTTGTGGACTTGTTAGGGCCAGAAATAAAGACATAAAGAGAAGAACTGAGTTAAACAGATACATTAACATAAACTAATACAAACATATACAAACGAGAGTGTTATGGCAAGAATGTTCAGTTCGACTGTCAGAGCTGACTGCTATAAAATTTCCGCTCCAAAAGGCAAAACCTGCTCCTATTTATAGCTGGGGTAAATTACTACTGTTATATTGTTGTGCTTGCCAGATTAATTATTATTCTCGTAATAACCATATTATATATAGTTATTCTCCTAATAAGCTAATTACTATTCTCCTTTCCACTAAGGTTTTCATACGTTTAACAGACGTGTGTAAATAATGATCAGTGAATGTTTGAATAAAGCCTATAACTGCTATGTGGTAAAGTGAGTTTTCTATCTCGAAAGCTATATATAACACCTGTTGGTTAGAAAAGCTTACAAACAATATTTTGGATGCAAAATTGGAGACCAAGAAAAGAAGTGGGCACCACACATCTGATATAATACATGTGCAATAAATCTCAGTTAATGGCTAACCTTATGCAGTGCCCATGATTTGCAGACAGTCAGACGATCTAGTCAATGCTTACTACGTCTATATGGTGCCAATAATATGGTTAATTGATAAAAGAATATCCAAACATTACATCAGGTTTGTGTCCTATCGCCCATAATGAAGACATATCAATCCTGGAAGCAAACGGAATCGTATGAAATTGAGACAGATGATGGGGAAGACAATGAAACCCCAGAGCCGGAATCATTAAATTCATATGACCAAGATTATTATCCAACATTCGTCTCTGTACAGCACCTTATAACACAAAGTGACATAAAAGAACTTAATAATAGTTTGGGAACATCTTAAGCATAAAGCAGAGCTGTTAGTTTCCAGGTTATATGTTGAAGCAGTGGAAAAGAATAATGTTGTTCAACATTACAGTATAAGGCAGCATAAAACAAAGAATAACTCAGGAATACATTTTGGAACTTGGTTAGTCTGTTCTACCCAACCCGTTATATTCACCTGATCTTGGGTCAAACTATTATTACCTTTTTCTGATTGCTGCAAAACACGATGACGGTGAAAACTTTCTCGAATGAAAACGAAAAGCTGATGATGTACAGATTTCCCATTTTCGTGATCGTCACAAGGATCTAGTCCCATTTTTGTCATGAAAGGGGATTTGGTGTGCTCCAAGGATGACAGTGATCTTATGCAATCATTTAAAATCAATCAATAGGAATGGAAGCTGATTGTTGATTCTTCTTAAGAAAAGCCTCAAAGCTCTCTTGTTAGACAATAATAAAGTTTTACCTTCAAGTCCAGTTGGTCATGCAGTTCACATGAACGAAACGTATGACAATATAAAACAAATACTGAACTGTATCAACTATGATCAACATAACTGGCAACTCTGCAGACAATTTGAAGCTTGCTGCTCTTTTGCTAGAACTGCCAGGCGGATATACCAAGTACTGTTATTTTCTTTGTGAATGGGACAGCCGAGACACAAGTTCTCATTAAATCAAGAGAAACTGGCTACTACAATAATCACTATAACCTGGGTGGAAAACTGTTCAGCATCTGTCACTAGTTAATTTAAAGAAAATGTTATTGCCATCCCTTCACCTCAAGCTTGGTCTTATGAAACATTTGGTGAAAGCTTTGAACAGAACGAAAGCAGCATTCATGTATGTACAGAAGAAATCTCCCAGGACAAGGGAAACAAAGATAAAGGAAGACATCTTTGTTGGTGAAATTCTTTTGGGTGAAGTATGAGAGAGTACTATGGGGAAAGGAAAAACTCCATGGAAAGTTTTCAAGTCAGTGGCAACCAGCTTTCTGGGCAATGCAAGAGCAGAAAATTACAGAACACTGGTGGAAAGCCTCCTGAAGGCATACGAACATCTTGGCTGTAACATGTCGTTGAAGATCAACTCGCATCTTAATTTTCCCCTAAACCTGTGGTGCTGTAAGTGACGATCACAGTAAAGAATTTCATCAAGACATTGCAAGAATGGAGAAAACGTATCAGGGCATATAATGTTCACCAATGCTGGCTGATTATTTTTTGACTTTGACCAGAAATGATCCTTCTGCAGTTTCCAACAGACAAACTAAGAAGCGCGACGTGTAGCTGCTGAATAGCTGCGCATGTATATTTTTCTGAAGAGAAATTTCCAGTATTTTATTCAATCTCTATCTATAAAAGGTAGGATGTGTGTGTGTGTGTGTGTGTGTGTGTGTGTGTGTGTGTGTGTGTGTGTAAAGAATGCACGGTCGCAATCTCCGACGGATTTGCACCAAAATGTACATGCACATGCTCAAATTTAGCGAGAAGGCCAAGACCGACTTTGCATTTTCCAACTCCCATCGATAGCAAAAATAATCGATTTTTTCATGCTTCTACGGCAGTTTTCATGTAGTTTGCGGCCATTTCCTACTGACCAGAGTGAGAGCCAACAGCTGGCTGCCATTAATAGGCAGGATGATTATATTGGCCAGCGTGAGAGTCAACAGCTGACTGACACGAATGTTAACTAGCATGCTAGCATGCCAAAAAAAAATCTATAGCTGCATTCGTCACAAGTGGGAAAAATTTAAATCTGCATGGCACTTTACTCCAATTGACTCATTCGCTTGCTTAAACTCAACGTTGATTCTGATTCCGCAGAACTGGGTAGGATGTGAAAAAGTATTTGTTGTTAACTGGTTTTTCCAGTTACGAGTCCTTTTTTTAGAGTTGATCGTTTTGTGTTCATTTTGTTTAGTTATTTTTTCGTAACAGATTTAATGTTTAGTATAGAAATTAGGAAAAATTCGCAGTGTGAGTTTGGTAAGAAGTAAGGCAATATCAGCACGGCAAATGGCACTCCTTTAAAGGCAAAGAAGGGCAAAAATATTTTAAATCAAGTGATAGCGATTGCTGTATGAGTCGTACGATTTTTGAATCAAGCACGGGCAACGTCGGGCCATACTGCTAGAAAACATATATTGCCATCTTGATGGGTTTCCGTTAGTCTACTTATAATAGAACATCAAAGGATATCTTTTTTCTTGGAGATATTCATTGTACTTATGTGTATGACAAAAAGGACTAAATATCTCTGAATCTAGAGACAACCATCTACTTTGAAGGTCATTTTCGAAAGAAGCATGCCAACATATATAAGAATTGGCACATTTCATTTCGGAACTTGTGAAATATTGTAGAGCAGTGAAATTAATCTGTGATTTTAAGTTGAATTGAGGGGCAAGAAAATCCGCGTTTTTGAAGTTGTTCTAAAATAGATCAAATTCATGTTTTTCTGAGATCTGATCCATTTATTATATTCCCTCCTCCAAGGAATTATGTGTTTTTTTTGCTTTCTTTTTTTAAACATTTGTATAGATTTTTAATGGAAAAAGTCTAAAAAAGAACGTAGAGAAAACGCCTTCATAGATTTTTCGGATATTAGGGTGGAAAGAATTTTAACATTATGGCATAAACAACTTTAGATCACATTGACAATGATATATAAACTGAAGTGGTTTATACTTTGATCGATAATGTTAATGTATTCTGATATTACATTTCAACCATTACTTTCCGAATATATATATATATATATATATATATATATATATATATATATATTTAGTTAAACTTCGCATTATATAGCATCATAGCAAAAGTGAACAAGAAAAAGAAGATATATTTTTATTGAGCCCCGTATAATTGTAGGGAATCTGACAAATGTTGAAAAAAAGGAACAGGATTAAAAATGTTCGTATTTTACTGGAACTAGAACACAGGATGCCGAATGAGTTGAAAAATGCTCAAGCGAGTCAGATTACTTTTGATTCTGACAGCAAACAGGTTACACACACACACACACATATATATATATATAATTATCATTCTGTTATCATAGAAAATACGTTAAAAGCATTCTCATTTGCTGTAATGTTTTGTTAAGTCTAGCAGTAGATGAGCAAAACAAACCAACAATAGTCATTGTTTTATTTTAGCGACGACTGCAAGCAAGTCAAATGTAAATAACGTCTCAACGGCTTTTAATGGTATCCACCGTTATTACTACTACCTTACCATTCCGCTCGTTAAGTTTAGCCACTTAAGCGTGAGAGGCTTAACGGTCGTATCACGTTGAAACATCGGTTCTCATACGACCACCGAAACTAAACAACATGGAACCTGATTAGTATCTAGATTGGCAATCGGTTGGGATTACAAGGAGCCGTTCGACGTGCGAGTGGAGTAAGGGATAACAGCTCAGAATTTGTATCAGTAAACTAATATTAACAGCAAAAACAGTCTTCAAATCTAAAAGTATTTTCTGGCTTTAAATAACTGACCCAAAAGTTTAATAAGCCGTAAAAAAGCACCAATCAATCAATCAATCAATCAGTAAGTAAATACAGACAGAAAGTCCGGAGTGGAACAGCGTGGCAGTTGGCTTTCGACACTGACAACCTTCCAGCAAGTCTTGTAGCTTAGCCGGCTCCAAGTGTAATGCTCTGTAATTCCTTTGCATCTTGTCAGTAAGGCCGAGACGGATAGGGCATGGGCACGGCCTTCATATATTATCGCCTACGCCTGCGCTTTTGCCCTGGATAGGTCATTCGGCTTTCAATACTCGGTGAGAGTACAAAACGGCAAACATCATTTTATATCATGAAGGTCGAGAAAAAACTTAACCAACAGGTTGCAGATCATATGACAACGCGGGAAGTAGAAAGAGTTAGCTCAGACCTTCATTCTACCTTCGTCTGTCACACTTGCCATGCAAAGATCGGACTGTTCAGTCACATTAGACGCTCCACACAAAAGGACTGAATTTTGAACATGCATTGCACTAAAATTCACTCGCGAGATAAAAGTATGCCTACTATTTACATTTTTCGAACTATCATCCTCATCCTGATCTTTATTGCCATATTTATCATGATTATTAATTATATTTATTTTCATTATACAAAAGAAACATCACGCATTAAATAAAGTATCGTTAACAGTAAATTTATAATGTGCATAAAATAATAATTATATTGTAGGCGTACGTTTGTCTCTATTTCTGAGATGAGGTATTATGTACAATATTTACATTGTTCGGACTATCGTCCTCATCTTTGTTGCCATATTTATCACAACATTTCGACCGTTGTACGCTCCGCCCTTCTTCAGGTTTTTGGAATGTGGAACTGAACCCTTTAGTTCGCTCGCTGGGTAGACTGTTCTGGTTCCACATGCCATGTCTAATGGATGTTAGTTATCAGTTATCTCCTGCTTAATTCCCTCACCAAGTTCTCCACCGCATTAACCAGGTATTGAACTCTCACTTTTTGGGTCCTGTCACTGGATCTAACTAACCCCATTATCCACTGTGCTATGTGTCTCGATTAAGGGACCAGCCTCGCGAAACGGAGTGGCTCTTGCAGCGTGTCTCACTGGCAATGGTGCGAGGTAATGCTTTCGCCATCACTGCGGCCGGCAGGGGATAGAAAAAAAATTGTTTATAGTTACTTTGTATTTTATGTTGATTTTGAAAAATAACTTGCATTTCATTTTTTTCATTTTTATCTTTGTAATTATATTCTGAAGATACTTTTTTCGGCAAAGATGTGTAAACAATTTTATTTTTCTTATACAATTTTATTACTAAAATTAAAGGCAAATGGAAAACTTATTTTGTTTTTATTTTTTTTATTAAAGTTACTAGCTTTAAAATTTAACAGAAATTAAAATAATTTGCAAATATAAATGAATGAAATTAGTTTTTCTGGCATTTTATGAATTAAATTATTTGGAATTATTTTTTTAGCAAAAACAGCAGAAATTGCCCTTATTTGCAAATATAAATAGATAGTATTATTCCGTCTGCCTCTCAGAAGAGCACAAAAAGAATCAAGAACGACGCAGAAATATTAGGTTGTCCCAAAAGTTCGTAAACACTTGCGAAAAATTGAATTGATATGCAACATAATCCAGCACAATCGAGACAAGCGATGGGTTCAGAAAGGGCAAGAGACACCTTCGGTTCCAAAACAAGATCGATTCGGCAAGGAAGTCATGTTGTGCGTTTGGTGGAACTTTGAAGGAATCGTGCATTTTGAGTTGGTTCCGAATGGTCGTGCCAACAGTGTCAGCACTGGAGCAGGTCTACGAAAAGTTGAAGCAAAAGTACCCGGCTCTGATCAAGTGAAAGCACGTTTTGATGCAATGCCAAGCCACACACCGCCAGGAAGACCAAAGACAAGTTTGAAGAGCTGGACGGCGTTGAGGTTCTGCCACATCCAGCCTACAGTCCTGACTGTGCTCCATCAGATTACGGCCTTTTCTGCTCAATGCAACACTTTCTTAAGGGCCGCCGATTCGACTCGTTTGATGAAGTCGAGGAAGCGTGTCAAGAATTCTTTGATTTGAAGGCGGCTGAATGGTACTTTCACCAGATCTGAAAGCTTGCAGATCGATGGCAGAAAGTCTTGGAAAATGATGGTCTTTATTTTGAGGAATAATTTTTGTTGTTTTTGTTATTACTTGGTGAGTAAAATTTCAATTTTTTGCAAGTGTTTATGAACTTTTGGGACAACCTAATAGTTCTGTCGCTGAGTTTTGAACATTATGTCATGGACGTTTTTATCGTCCGTATTTGAAAAAAACACTTTCGGTAAAAACGTATATAAGCGTCCATGCTGGATAAATGGTTAATTCCCCTAGTAAAAGTTACTGAATTGACAGACTTAGATGTTGCTTGCCATCAATTTTTAATTAGCAGCAATTAAAAAAAACATTTAAACTTAACAAGAAGGTTCAACTATTAAATAAAAAATTGAATCTATGACTTGTATATGTGAATAATTAAAAATTAAAAAAAAAACATCTTCATGCTCATATGTGGCAAATTCATAATTTTGCTTCGTATCATAAGTCATTTTATTTTTGGCAGTTACAGTTGAATTAATACCTGATCAATAGGAAACTCTCTTGTTTGAACCTTCCCGATTATTGTCATGTTTTAGACCCATTTATCTTTCTAATGAAGGACGTCGATATAAAAATTTGAATAACGATTTTGCTTTCCTACGCTGTATTCAATCCTTGCTTCTTTCTTTCTTTTTTCTTTCTTTCTTTTTTAGCTCATGCTTGTAAAATTTTAAAAGAAAGAAAAAATTGGCAAATTATTAGAAAATATAAATAAATGGGGAGACAGAACTAAAGAATTCCGCCTTTAATTAAAAGGACTAGTTTTCGATATGTGGAGAGATCAAATTATTAAAAATGACATTTCTGTAATAAACGTTTGTGTACCTCCATAAACCAAATTAAATAACCATACACTTACTTAAGAAAATGGACCTTCCCACAAAAAAACCCCCAAAAACAAACCAAAACAAAAAACAAAAACAATACAATTTATGGTTGCACATCAAAGAATTGTTTGATCGATTTGTTTTGAAGAAGCAACTCTGCGATATGACTTTTAAATGTCTACTGATAATTTAAATCTGAGATTTTAATGGCTTGCAGAAACTGAAAAATTTGTCTTTTTATCAGTTCGTAGAAAATGTTTGAGAATGCATAATGCTTTTTGCTGCGTTGTATCAGGAACTCTGACATAAAATTTATATCTTTTGTTATTGACTTATTGTAGTTCTTCTTCTTCTTCTTCTTCTTCTTCTTCTTCTTCTTCTTCTTCTTATTATTATTATTATTATTATTATTATTTGGAGTTCAGGATTAAATCGGAATCCCCCAAGGCTGAATTTCAAGAAGAATCTGATACTGGGGATTATCGAATAGCGATAAGAGAATGATTAAAAGAAAGAATCATATGCAAATTCGCAGAGAATAAAAAGTAAGGCAACTCAATGTAAAAGAATGGTTTGCTTTAAGGTACTCTGTGGGTTGGTTAGTTTCAGATTTGACTTGGGCGCATGTAATCAGTTTTCGAGCGCAAGTAAAAAAATGTCAAGAGATCACTGATATTGTCGATAAACAAGATCAACCCATTTGAAAACGTGTCACCACAAAATACTCCGTAATTTCTTTTCTGTACATTTGAATTTGTGCTGTGCAAAAATAAAGGACTCTCCTTGTGACTGAGATATTACGCGACTCTCTCAGTCACAAGGCGAATCCTTTAATTTTGCACAGCCCAAATTCAAATGTCCTCAGAGGGCCGTATTCAAATACAGGTAAAAGCTTGAATACTGATTCTGCATTTAGAAGACTGCGGCAACACAACATTATTTGTCTATATTTGTCCTTATAACCTACTAATCTACCTTGTAGCTGAGATAGTTGCCGTTTACACCGGAGCAAAAGGTTAGTGTTAGAGTCCTGGCCAAATGTAGAATTTCAGCTAGGGATTTCAAGTTTTGACAGGAATTTCCCACTTGAGAAATCTGCGCAACACCATTCCCCACTTAGCATTTATATCCTTCAAATTACTAAGCTTTCAGGAGGGGAAAATGTATGATGGCTGTGTCTCCTGATGCCCTACCCAGTACATAAATATTTAAAAGTGGAACAATATGTAGATACACAGGCAAAAATTTATTTATTTATTGATTGATTGATTCGTTTTATATAGCTTATCAATCCTTTGAAGGTTATTGGTTAATCGATGAAAACCTTGTATTCAAAAAGTTCACACTTCTATGTAAAATTAGATTTTGAATCTCCTTGCGGATATAAGAATAGAAGCATACTTCTTCTAAAGGCTCAAAACAATTCTAGAGGCCAGTTTGATCTACATGTGCATACGCAGCCACACACACGCAGCTACACACACTTTCACACACTGAAAGAGAGACAACTAGCAGACGCTGACCAAGGCCTTGTCTACGTACGCAATAGAATGGATTAACCAGCAACGACCTACTAAGCATTTGTCTATGAACTCACAAACACATTAGGCTGACTGACATAAAATAAGTCTGTTAACACATATCACACAGCAGTACCAACCTTTAATTATTTTATAAAACAAACTTCACTGCAAGAAAAATTAAACATTTTATTGTTATTGTATATTTCTGAAAATCTCTATGTATAAAAGGCAGGATGTGTGTGTGCGTGTGTAACGAATGCATGGCCGCAATTTTCGACGGATTTGCACCAAAATTTACATGATTCACATGCTCCAATTTAGCGGGAAGGCCAACACCGACTTTGCATTTTCCAACTCCCATCGATAGCGGAAATAATCGATTTTTTCATGCTTCTACGGCAGATTGAACTCAATGTCCAGGACAGAGTAAGAATATAATATAAAAGGCTCAAACACTAATATTCCATAGTTATAATTTATTACATTGGAATCGTAATTTCGATCCAATTCATTAGACCTATGTCTGATGAATTGGATCGTGATTACGATTCCACTGTAATAATTTATAGCCATGGGATATTAGTGTTTGTACCTTATATATATATATATATATATATATATATATATATTACAGTGAGAGTCACCCTTTACAAGTTCCAGTGGGTACTCGAAGTAGAGGCTTACATTACGAGGCCGTTTTATGTATAGGTGAAAGAGATAACGATTAACCCTAGCCTTGAATAGGTTAAGATTATAATGATCGACGAAAGATCCTGTTGGGAGTCTATTCCACAAGGAAAGAGCTGCTCGAGTGGAACTTATCACCGATGGAGTATGGAGGGAATGTAGGTGGTTTGCTATTATGTAAGTGGCATGCCTTTTTCTTGCTATGATGTTTTACCTTGGCGGGGCCAAGGTATGTAGTTCGTTTCAGAACTTTCCATGGAAGTAGCGGTAGAGCAGTGAGATGCTTGCCATATCCCACTTGTGGGAGAGGGGTTGAAAGGTGGAGAATAATTTGCCACCTACAAGGGCTCGGAGACGCTTTTAAACTCCATGAAGGCTGGAGAGTGAGATCTGATAATAGTACTCTATTTTGGGCCTGATCTGGCTCTTGTAAAGGTAGAGGATAGTAGTTACTTACTGGAGCAGTACAGGGAGCCGACCATTTTACCTGCATCCTTAATATGTACGAGTTCCACTTAGGGTCGGGTGCGTGTTTGAGGTCCAACAGTCTTTCAAGGCACGGCGCTTCCCTGAGATGAACTCCGTTCAACTTGATTGGTAAACGTTCGGGGTCATATCGGCGATAATGGAACGTAATTAGCTTGCTCTTCGAGGAATTGAATGTAAACCAGCTAGTTTTTACCCTATTGGGTACAAGATTGTTTGTACAAGATCGGAAGAGAGATCAGTCACTAATCTCTGTCCATCGAGTGTTTTAGAGGTGCACCCGTATGTTGTATCGTCGGCATAGATGTTTACAAATGATCTAAATATATTTTTAGGCAGAACATATATGTAGATCAAAAATAGAGTTGGTTCAAAGAGTGACTCCGGTGTGACGCCTGCGTTGATCGCTAGGGAACCGGGGGACTAGCCATTTATAACTACCTGCAGGGAATTACTACCTGTTACGAAGGATTTTATGATTGAGAAGACCCTTCCAGTGTTTCCATAATTGGAGAGCTTGTGTAGTAAATCTCTATGCTACACCTTGCTGAAGGCCTTTGAGATATCTAATGCTATGGTCGTCGAGGTGGGTTTGTCGTCTAAAGCCTCACTGTTTCTGTGAGTTATAGTAGTTAAAACATCAGTTGGGATCGGGTTGACCGAAACCCATACTGCCTGTCGCTGAAGATTTGTTCTTTTCTAGATGCTCGACGACCTGCTTATTGATTATGACCTCAAAAAGCTTACTGATGATACTGGATAGACAGATCTGTTTGTGATGGGAGGGGTATTCTTGAAAAGAGGGCATACGCTGGGCATTTCACACAGGCTTTGGCAGGATTTCTCGTCAAGCAGAGGTTGAATAACTTTACTAAGATCGGAGATGATTCCGGGTTGATATTCTTAAGGACAATCACTGGAATTTTGTTTGGGTCAAGTCATTTGATAAGTCTAGAAACTTACCGTGCTGTGATGGTAATATTACTGAGATTGTGTTCAGTGAGACTTGGGAACTTGGGGAGGAGATGGTCTTTGCCCTCTAATGTTGAGTTAGAGGCAAAGATAAAGGCGAGGAGGGTATGACCTCGAGCATATTTGTAATTGTGGGCACAGACGCTTTATCTTTGTTCATGATTTGTTTGGTGATCTTCTTTTTCAATTTTAGTCTGGACCGCGCATGCGTAGCTGCACTTGGCACTAGAGTATTTTGCAGCGAGTGCAGGCAGTTCTGAATGAAGTGAGGGCCAAAATACAATGCTCCATTCGATAGATATTAAAGTAATAGTTTTGGTGGGTTATGGCCGAAACACATTCAGGCGTGAACCAGGATTGGCTGTTTCCTACACGGATATAAAAAAATATTTATAAAAATGACGTATAGAGAGAAAATATATTAAAATATTTGTCTGATTTGGTACATTTTATAATATATATCATTTGTTTGCGTTAAGTTTAAGATACGCTTCAAGCTGATGTGATGATTCGAGAAAAATCAGGGAAAGTTTGTTTTTTAAAAACAATAATTTAACATTTCTAACCAGTTCTTTGCTCTATAGCTTCCTTGCTCTATAGCTAAATGGTATAGCACGTCAAGCCAAATGACAGTTCCGTGTAGGATACAAGTTCGATTCCTGTCGGAGAACATATTTTTCTATAAAATTTCTCAAACATTCAGGCCGGTAAATGTAGTTAATATTGTTTATTCAAACAGAGCATTCACTTACATATTTTTATCAATAAAAAAAAACGTATAGACAGAAAATATATTAAGATAATTGTCAGTCTTAGTCCATTTGATTATATATATATATATATATATATATATATATATATATATATATATATATATATGTATATATATATTGGTTATTGGCTCCTGAAAAATAAATTTCAGTTGAGCTCTCTGGGGAGGAGGTGTGGATTTGTAAACAGTGACTAATATAGCGAGACTCTTCGCAAAAAGCGAATTGAGTCACTGTCACTGTGTGTGTTTCTAACGTCATCCACAGACAGATTGTGTGTATATATATATGTTTGTGTGGTGCGGCAAATGCAACGCCATTTTCGAGCTGAGGTGGATAGGACAACGTCAATTAACTGGCCATCACAGACCTAAGACCACTGAAAGATCTTGTTTACAAGCTCAAACCAAAAACAGTTCCTGAATTAAAACAAATAATTTCTCTTATATTTTTTTAAAATCAATCTCGAAACGTGTCAAATGGTTTTTAGAAGTGTTGCTGATAGGGGTCAGCGCTGTATTGAACATAAGCATTTTGAAAATGTTAAATAGTTTGTTAATCAAAACAAATCATGTTCTGATATGACAATATTTATAAATATTATTAAACTATTGTAATTTATTTTTGTTCAATGAGAGATGATAAATAAAAGATGACGTTACTTTTGGTTTGTTTTGTTTTACGGCATATTAACCTCAATGGGTTATTTAATGCCGACGAAATCTTTATTACTGGTAATATTTTTTTTTCGAAAATTTATTGCTGGTAATATTTGTTTCTTCAAAAATCTATTTCTGGTAATATTTTTCCCCAAAAATGTATAGCTAGTAAAAATATATAGCTGCTAATTTTTTTTCAAAAATATATAGCTGCTAATTTTTTTTCAAAAATGTATAGCTGGTAATAATGTATTGCTGGTAATAATTTTTACAAAGCATTTCTAGTATTAAAACCTATTTTTACACTTTCATAGTTGTTTGATCCCAGTTTAGGGGTTAACTAATTGCCCAAAGCTGCTACCCTAACAGGTGCTACCACCCCGAGTCAAAATGGACCATGGGAACACCAGCAATGAAGAGTGGTTCCACGCTCCTCAAAACCTCCTGATCAGAGGCCTTGCTGTTGGGTGTAGTTTATCGTCTTACCCAGGACTTGGTGTAGTATATTGCCATATCCAGGACAGCTTACTTTTGCCGTACCATATATATATATATATATATATATATATATATATATATATATATATATATATATATATATATATATGTATGTATATATATATATATATATGTATGTAAATATATATATATATGTATGTATATATATATGTATGTATATATATATATATATATATATACACACATATATATATATATATATATATATATACATACATATATATACATACATACATACATACATATATATATATATATATATACTAGAAACAAAAATGAAACCATTGTGTTTTTTTAAAAGCAGTTCATGATACAAAATGATAATGTAGCAATATTATCAATTGTATTATTAATTACACATTTTAATATGTATTTAAAAACGGAAAAATGTTTATTGCTCTCATGAACTTCACAGTTAATACACTGTGTGAAGATTTAGAGTAAAATCTTAAGACATGTATAGTCATTTTCCAATTAATAAGTATATTTTTTTTATTAAGTATTAGTTTATAATAAGTAAAACTTTCTACCAAGAGAATAGAGGAAAAGCACTAAAAATACATAAGGCAAATATATCCCTATTTTGTATGCTTTAGTTCTTTCCTTAAAAGAGAAATATCTTGCATAAAATGTATTTTAAATACAAAATTAATAATACTGAAAATCTTAAAAGAAGATTCATTGTTCCGTTGGGCTCACGACAGAAGATAAAACTGTATGAACCAGGTTGCTAAAAGCAGAAGCAATCAATGAATGAAAAACACCAAAAGCGTAATTAATACAAATATATCATGATTTAAAATAGGAAAAAAAAAATTTACGATATCAATAAATATGTTTTACTTCTTTGCATTAAAAGAGGAAATTTCTTCCTTAATATATACTTTGTATACAAAATTATTAATTAATGCTAAAGACGTTGAAAGAAGGTTTATTGTTCCCTTCGTCTCCACAGTTAACACATTGCTCAAAATTTAGAGTAATATCTTAAAACAGGTTTAGTCATTTTCAAAATAATAAGTATATATTTTATATTAAACATGCTTATTTCTACCGCATTTATTTCAAATTACGTTTATGCAGCAAATCAGCGTGCAACTATTTATTTACCATGACGTCATGTCACATATATAGCCTTTTCACATTTCAAGTCAATTATGTGCCATGCATGATACAAGCTTAGGCGATCATGTATCTTTCGATACATGACTGACAAGGCAGATGTTTTCCCACAGTTGGTTGCCATTTCTTTCTGTGGTAGACTAGTTGCCATCCAATGCTTTAGAACCCGGTATGTCCTGCTATTTACCCATAGCTGGTTGGAAAAAAACAAGATTCATACTTTTCGCAAGGGTATTAGCACGTAAGTGAATTAAAAAAAAAACTTTTAATGTAATGCAATGAATTGTATAAATATAGTTTTCACCCGCATAATAGTTAAAATATATTATTCAAGTGGGCGTTTATACTGATTGATATAAGAATGTGTATCGAAAACAAATACTATGATTTTAATGAAATTTGGCATTGCACTCAGCAGTCGTTCAAGGTATAAAAGGCTTTTAAATTGGTTAGGGTATTATGTATACTTTAAGCTGTATCTCGGGAACATAGCTATATAGATATATACATACATGATTAAAGATTTACTATTATATAGATATAGTATATTTGGGTTATAAAACTTATCGTATATTTTATAAAGTTAGGATTAATACAGGAATTTTATAAACCTACAATTAATACAGGATTTTTAATATTAATTTAGGCAACTCTTTCCGATGCTCATTCATATTCAGTGAAAGTGTGTGTTAAATAATAAATCAGTCAGTTATATTTCATGCGTGATACACGCTTAGACGATCATGTATCTTTCGATACATGACTGAGGAGGCAGATTTTTTTTCCCGCATGTCCGTAGGTTGCCATTTCTTTCTGCGGTAGACCAGTTGCCATCCAAGGCTATAGAATCAGCTCTGTCCTGCTATTTACCCATAGCTGGAGGGGGGAAAGAGGATTCATACCTTACCGCAGGGTATTCCCAGCACGTAAGTGAATGTAATGGGTTTGACTGGAATTCGAACTCGGCTCTTCGATTCCTCAATCCATTGCTCTACATGGGTTATAATTATAAAACATACCGGATGTTTTGTAAAGCTATGATTAATACCGGAATTTTATAAACCAGTCGGATTTTATTTTAATTTAGTCTTTTGAATGCCATGTAGACTTATTCATCTTCAGTGAAAGTGTGATTAAATAATAAGTAAGAAATAATTTTCATTATTAAGTAAAATTTATAAAGACATATTTCTAGGTGTTTGTGTTTATTTTGTGTTCAGACAAAAACAAAAAAAAATGTCGAATATTATTTATTAGCTGATCGTCAGGACTAAGACAGATGTTAATGCAGAATGTTGTATGGCAATATTAATATTAGGCCTCCATATTTTTTGTGAATAACATTTCTTTCTCCCACTCGTGTGGAAAGACAAACAAAATAAAACAATAACAGAAAAATAATTCGTCGCCTTTTTGTGTTAGGCCAGCATACAACGGTTTCGTTAATCATGTGACTGTCTGGGTTATTGGAGGAGGAGGTGTTTAATAAGTATGTCGCAAGTGTTTTTAACCAACTTGAAGCGCACGGCATCTGCGAAATAAGACTGATTGATTTGGGAATCTGAAAATATAAATGTGCTGCTTTTCCTAGTTAGTTTTGAAGCTTTCGTTTTTATAACGTGAATGCTCGACTTCTCCGCTAGATTGGTAAGTTATGTCTAGCATTTTTCGTTGTCAGTTGTATAGAAGTTGCAAAACACAATAATGCATGAAGAGAGAAATGCATATTGGAAGTTGGAAAAAGCTTACTAAAAGAGAGAAGCAGACAGATAGGCACTTACACATAGTCTAATGGTTAGCAATCTCCTCTCGACTGAGTAGCGAGTTCTAGCCCCATTAAATGCTCCCTGCTTTCAGCCTACATCTAAATGGTAATAAAAAAAAGCTACTTATAGTAAATCACTGTATAAGAGCTGAGATGGACGCTTTGACGTGGTCTAATGTTTAGCAATCTCATCTCATTAGATCAAGCACGACTGATTAGCTAGTTCGATTCTTACCGGGCGCTCCTTGCTTGCGGCCTTGTGTCACATATAAGCTACGCTTAGTAAATCACTATATAAACTCTGAGATAGGAATTCCGTCGAGGTGTAATGGTTAGTAGTCTTCTCTCGCTAAATCACTTAACGACTGAGTAGCGGGTTCGATTTTCCTTAAGTGCTCCATACTTGCGGCCTTATGTCACATATAAGCTACACTTGGTAAATATAATCGTTGAGATAGGTACTTCTACGTGTTCTAATGGTTAGAAACCTTGTATCGCTTGGTCAATTAGGTCCTAATAGAATGTTCGAAGCTCCATACATTCGGCCTTTTGTCACATCTGACCTACGCTTATTTAAATCACTATATAACATGTGTACTTTGATATGGTCTAATGGTTACAGATCTTGTCTCGTTAGATCAATTACGACTGAGTAGTGAGTTCGATTCACAACGGGTGCTCCGTATTTTCGGCCTTGTGTCACATCTAAGCTACTCGTAGTAAATCATTATATGAGCGCTGACACGGGCTCTTCGACGTGATCTAAAGATTAGCAATCTGGTCACGTTAAATCAATTACAATTAAGTAGTGAGTTCGTTTCTCTCCGGGTGCTCCATACTTGCGGCCTTGTGTCACATCTAAGCTAAATTTAGTAAATAACTATGTAAGCGCTGAGATGGACCCTTGGACGTGCTCTAATGGTTAGTAATCTTGTGTCGCCAGATCAATTCCGACTTTGTAGATCGTTCGATGATCCATACATGCTGCCTTGTAAATCACAATGTAAGAGCTAAGCACTTGGACGTGGTTTAGCAATTTTGTCACGTTTGATCAATTACAACTGAGTAGTGATTTCGATTCTCACTGAGCGCTTCATACTTGCGGCCTTGTGTCACATCTCACGCTTAGTAAATCCTATATAAGCCCTGAGATGAGGACTTCAATGTAATGCCTAGCAGTGTTGTCTCGCTAGAGCACTTTTGAGAACACGGTTGAGTAGCCAGTCCAATCCTCATTAAGTGCTCCATACTTGCGGCCTTTTGTTACATCTAAGTTAAGCTTAGTAAATCACTATATAAGCGCTGTGATGGGCGCATGGACGTAGTCTCATTAGATAAATTACGACTAAGTAGTGAGTTCGATTCACAGTTGGTGTTTCATACTAGCGGCCTTGTGTCACATCTAAGCTACGCGCAGTAAGTCACTATATAAGCGCCGATATGGGCACTTGGACGAGGTCTAATGTTTAGCATTCTTTTGTCTCAATATCAATTACGATTTACTAGCTAGTTCGATGCTCTATACACGCAGCCTTGTGTCACATCTAAGCTACGCTTAGTGAATCAAAATATAAGCGCTGAGATGCTCACTTCGACTTGGTGCAATGGTTAGCTGTCTTGTTTCGCTAGAACATTTAACGATTGAATAGCGAGTCCGATCCTCATTAAGTGCTCCATAAATGCGGCCTTGTGTCACATCTAAGCTACACTTATAAAATCACTATATAAGCGCTGAGATGTGATGTTCTACGTGGTCTAAGGTTCAGATGTCTTGTCTCGATAGATCCTTTACGACAGAATAGTGATTTGGATTCTCATTGCGTTGCTTCTTGCGTCACATTTAAACCCACTTAGTAAATCGCTATATAAGCGCTGAGAGTGGCAATTGGCCGTGGTCTAATGTTTAGACGTGAGTTCGATGCTCCAGGCTTGTGGCCTTGTTTCACATCTAAGCAACAATTAGTTAATCACTATATAAACGAGGAGATGCGCATTTAGACGTGGCCTAATAGTTAGCAATCCTATCTCGTTAGATCAATTTCAACTGAGTAGTGAGTTCGATTCTCACTGGGTGCTCCAGTCTTTGCGTCACATCTAAGCTATGCTTAATAAATGATTATATAGCCAATCTTGTCTCTCTCGATCAATTACGACTTAGCGAGTTCCATGCTCCACACTTGCCGCCTTGTGTCCCATCTAACCTACGCTTTGTAAATCACTATATTAGCGTTGAGATCGGCACTTGGTCGTGGTCTAATTGTTAGCAATCTTGTCTCGTTTGATCAATGGCCATTGAATAGGGAGGTCGATTCCCACTTAATGCTCCATACTAGCGGCCTTATATCAAATCTAAGCTACGCTTGTTAAATTACTATATAACTGCCGAGGTAGGCCCTTGGTTGTGGTGTAATGGTTAGCAATCTTGTCTCGTTAGGTCAATTACGCCTGAATAATGAGTTCGATTCCCACTGCGTGTTGCATGTCACATCGAGACTACGCTTAGTAAATCACTAAGTACCAAGAATAACAAAACAGAATCTTAAAGAGAGCAGGTAGATGTATGGCTGTTGGATATGAACGAGCTGATATCGGAGACTATTGTCATTAGGTAGTAAGTTCGATCTCCGCGTGCATATAAGCCAGACTAGGTATGGAAACGAATAAAATAACACACAAGAAACCTTCGGCATTCATTGATTGGACTGTTAATCTTACTGTCAGCTAAAATTTATAAAATCTTTCACTTAAAACAGCTTTTCAAGAAAATAGGCTCTTTAAGTTTACTAGACCGCTTTCTAGTACTGATGGGAGTTTCCTTCCTAACGCTTTGTTTTAGATAATGTAGAAAATTGGTCATCTTTATTATATCATTATGATTAGGGTTTATTAATTCTACGTCCTAAATTTCTATAATGGATTCAGGGTATATACCGTCACTACTTTCATTTGAAGTATCTTTTCTGTTAATTCACCCCAAATAATGTAAGGTTACTTTTCGCATATATTAATTCGCTCCAAGAAAATAATAAATTTTAAATCAAAGTTCGTTTGTTTTTGTTTTTTTATTAAATTTTTAGCACTCTTTTGAAATTATAATTGTTTAGTCAAAATCTATTTAGCATGTCGCGCAACAGCCCAATCCACACAATGAAAAATTACCAAAAATCATGGAATTATTCACATTTCGTAAATAATGATAATATTCAAGTAATTTGAAAAAAAAAAAAACAAGAAAAAAGAAAAAATGTTATTGGCTTGTTTATCGGGGTGAGAGTGGAGACCCCGCACTTAGAAATCGCGCAACCGAGTTGCCCACATTTGGCGCGATCGCGAATGTAATCTTAACTGGAGTGCAACGGAAGGACCTCACTCTGCGAGAATTTGGTGTTATTAGGTTGGTGCAAAAATAATGACGTAATAATGTCGTTTTTTGACATTAAAAAATACGTCAAAAACGTCATTATTTTTGCACCAACCTAATATTTTTTACTAAATATACATTCTTTTTATTTGGGGTGAAATAATATTTTGGGGTGAATTAACAGAAAAGATCCCTTATAAATTCCAGGTCATCGTGTCCGTTTTGAGAAAGTGTTATTTCTTGGAACGCTTACTAAACAAGGATGATTCTTATTTTATTTTAGATGAAGTGAAGCACATTAAATACATATACGCATGTTTTAAAGAATAAAGCCAAATTTGTTCGTATTGACCTATTTTCATTGATTCGATCATCCATGATAATTTTTATCATAACAATTATGGTAAATAGTCTTGCAAAGTGGCCGGATGGCAAAAGTGGATTAAAATGAAATCTTTTTTTTTTGTCAAAGGAGACGTCAGTTTAATATGATTTATTCAACAACTCCTCATCCGATATCAGCTTATCTCTTCCCAAATATTCATCATAACCCACGTTTCAGCAAGGTTTTAGAAAACTGGGGGTACCATTTAAGCAGTCGGAGACCAAGAAATCTAAGACCAGTACCTGGTGTGGATGCTTGTTCCTAAAAGGGCCCTTGGCACTGATGATTCCGTGTATTGCTGTTTTTTTTTTAATTGGTTCGAAACTGTGTCCACTATGAAGATTTTGTGGTCAGAGAATATTTTAAAAGTGCTTCTATGATTTCTGAGATATATAAGCATTTTCTTGTGCCTTTCTAGTTTCTTGATTGAATTTCACGGTCACCGTAGGTAGATAGGTACCTTTTCGGCCAGGTGTATGATTTAAATCCAGATCATCATGCATGGTTGTTTCAACAGTTCGATTGTGCCATTTTTATTAAGTAGTTAACTATGTTATAGATATTATTAGTGCCTTTGTAATTTGGACATTGAGAACATTAAAGAAGCCCTAATTCAGCTCCTTGTTGACACCAGCGACATTCTAGATGTTGAGGCATGCTTTAAGGTCAAAGTTATTCTAACATTTTCTCTCGTTTGTTCTATTTCTGAAGAAATTTCCACGACATCCCTGAAAAAATACGCGTATATTTATAGCGAAATATACATTCTTTATGAATATTAGGAAAATTAATGATAAAGTGTTAAATTGTTTTCTTGTGAAGCGTTTCGTTCTTTTGTCCTTCAGTGGAAGAAACTGATGTTTCTCTTGATGTAACTAAATATGAGCACGAAGAGGAGGGAGAATATAAAAATGCAAACATAGATTATATATATATATATATATATATATATATATATATATAAAGAGAGAAAAATATTTTACATATGTATATAAAGAGATAAAGAATCATTTAATGTAAAGAGATAGAAATGCTACCTGAATACACATTGCTAGAAGAAATCAATTTTATCTAATAAAAGATTTGTTTTCTCTCTCTCTCCCTATATATATATATATATATATATATATATATATATATATATACACACACACACACAATGCACAGATATATTTATATATATATATGTGTCTGTGTTTGTGTGTGGTGGGGTGTCATTGGAGATATAAGCAATATGAAAGCTTAATTAAGAACAGCAGTTTGGCAAGTCGCGAGAAAAAATAATCCATTGTTTTTGGCAGACATTTTGTTTTTTTGAAATCTGATCAAATGTCAAATTTATGCGATTTGCTTATATTTGAATTTCATCAAATTTATTTTTTGTCCACAAAATTAGCATCTGTCTATTTTTTTCGTGAAAACACCATTACGGTACGTAAAATTGATTTGATGTAATAAAAAATATGAGAATGAATGCATGGATCAATAAGTCCGTGCCTATTTAGAGCCAATGTTTAGGCTTACTACTACCCATCCATCCTTTCCTCTGTCACATTTATTTAAAAGTGCGTGTCCACCCGCCACTTTTCTTCTTCCCCTCCTTCTGTCATGTCATCACTCTTGCTTTCCCTTCCTCCATGTCAATCAAATACATCCGTCCGATGTATTGTCTCCATTTACCAAGAGACTTTGGTCTGAAGAGTGAATATTTTCGATATTCACGAAATAAATTATAACCAAAATAAATATTCAAAGTTTTCTTCCTGATTATATATATATATATATATATATATGTGTGTGTGTGTGTGTGTGTATTATAATTATTTCTTAAAAAATATGATTCCTTCGCTACATAAGAGTTCTCATGTTTCAAAAACGAGAGCCGAAAACCTCAGTATAATTATTAAAATTAAATTGAATTAAAGTATCCAGCCCTGTTTCATCCTTAAGCGAAAATTTAGGAATAACCCATCTTGAAATTTACGCATCTTTATAAGCATGTTCGCTCGCAAAATTAATTACTTTGGAAATGGATGGGGCGCCCATTTTGATAAGGGGTCTTTTTATCCACATATCAGTCACCTTTGGAAAGAGGTGAAGCTGAGGTAGGGTTGGGTATCCATTTCAAAGCGAATGATGGCATTCATGTGCGCACATCGTCTGGTCTGTCATAGCGAAAGATAGCTTTTGGCTCCATAATATGTCGTTAAGTGTCTAGCGAATTTTGTTTTATGTTATTTATTTACTTATTTATCCTTATTTTCCCTAAAGGACCGTTTTGTACTTAAACGCGTCGCGCTGAACCACAATTTGTTTTTTGACGACTTCATAAAGGGTTTTTCTATCTTATGATTGGGTTAAGCTCTTAAACCTTTTATCAGAGTATAAAATTTAATTTTTTTTATGCTAATTATTTAATGCGGACATTTGTTGATTTATCAAAGACCATCCTTCGTTGAACCTTGTGAACTGGCGCTACAAAATTGGAAACAAAGAACTGTAACAAATAATACAAACCACGTCAATTAGGGATTACCAACAACAGCAAAAACTAAAATGTATATCACATGTAATTCGAAGGGAAAATAATGACATAATGATATTAAGATTCCACACGACTTCAAATATAAGGTTAGAAACCCTCATCAGTTTCAGAAACAGTGCTAACAGCTATCGGACTGAATTTTTTTCCTGAAAAATTGTCTTACTTGAAGGACTATATATATATATATATATATATATATATATATATATATATATATGTGTGTGTGTGTGTGTGTGTGTGTGTGTGTGTGTGTGTGAAAAGTGGAAATTCGAGTCAAAACTTAGTGACGATAGTCTGTTTCATGCTTATGCAACTGCCAAAAAATAGGATCTGTCTCTTAAACGGTCAATGTATGACTGATAATATTGTATACCGAGCAAGCATATATTCCGGTAACGATGTCAAATTGTATTTTGGTTCCGCTGAAAATCCTTAGAAATTTCGTTTCTATCGCCATCGAATGACTTTAGGCAGTGTAAGAGACATAAACATAAATATTTTGAGAGCAGTGTTGCTCTCAAAATATTTCTGGCAATTAAAGAATGGTGGTAATACGCCCATTATTACAGTGGATATAGTAGAAAAAACAAATCTTACAATGAGAAAGGCGATACATGTAATTTATGCCTTGTAGAAAAATTAGCTATCTTAAAATACTTAAATAACCCTAATTTATTAAAGAAGAGAAATGAATTGATGACGACATGAAGGTATAAAAATAAATATCTGTTGAAATACGTTGATCCAGATTATTTCTATTGTAAATTGTAACCTATCTTTTTTATTTTCTTCTGTTCTCTCTTATGTCGAGCATATACAATTTTTATTAGATTGTATATTTTATTGCAAAAAATTAAGAAAAAAAAATTAATGTCCGTTTATTCTAAATACAATAAAAATAAAACCTTTAATCGACGTTTATCTTAAATACAAAATATCTAAAATAGATTTTTAATACTAAATAATTGTTTTTCATTTATTATCTTTTAAATACAGATTTAGGTCCGTCTACTTTAATATATTCTTTTAATAAATACTATTAATTACTGTTTATTTTAAATGTAAAATAAGCTATAATTGTGTGTTTACTTTAAATATAAATTCTGTCAGTTTTAAATACAATATATATATATTTCTAAATAAAAACCTTTAATCTCCGTATAATATATTGACTGTGCGTTAGCCAGATATATTTATTAAAATTTAGATTATGTAAGGATCAGTCTCTATCCAGCACCTGAAGATTCGGTTGTGCATAAATCTCCGAGTCGTGTTACCAGTGAGGAATAATATGTATATTTATTAACATATACTTAATAGCACTCTTATGTTACATCGAACACTATTTTATTAACATCAGCACTCACTGTGCGATATCTTATATTCATATATAAATGTAAGAATGTGTATGTGTATGTATATATATATATATATATATATATATATATATATATATATATATATATATATATATATATATATACTTAATAGAAACTTATAAGTATAAGAAACTATACTCGCTCGGAAAACCTTCGGTTAATTGATTTGCAAATAAACAAGCGAAAACCAAAGGGGAAAAAGTATAAAAAAGAAAGAACCAAGAATATGTACATTAACTGAAAATAATCGTCCAGCATACGAGTTCAAGGCCCAAAGAAAAAAAACCCGATTCGAGTACCCAAAATAACTAAATAAAGTGCTTAATACAATGAGTAGAGCAGACTTAGTTAAACCAGGAGAGCCAGACAAACATACCAAGGTTTCACCTAAGCGGATCGTCAGGGAAGGCTGGCTATCTAGGTTTATCTATCTATATATATATATATATATATATATATATATATATATATATATATATATATATATATATATACGATAGGAAAATGAACAAGTAGGAATCAGATGAGCAAGTAGCAATTTAACATGTTTCCCTTTATAAAAGCTTCGTCTGAGATCAAAATAGAAATGATAAAAATGATTAAAAGCAAAGAGACGCAAATTAATTGTACGTTGTGTTAGGCCATTTTATTATCTAGATATGTCTCGCGTGCATTGAAGTAACAGATATTTAAATATGTGTAGAAAGCATTCTCGGTGCTAAAGTGTGCAAAAGTTAAGAAGATGAAATGGGATGTTTTTTTGCCACGTGTAAGGAAGTGACAGACAATATTCAAATAAGTGTAAGAAAACATTCAGGATATTATAGTATGTAAATTTTAGTGAGACGCTGCAGGATATTTTGAACAATGATTCATTAGGATATATCTGTTGATTTTTATGTATTCGGAAGAGGTAAGTTAGATTCATGAATAATGGATTTGTAGGAAAATGATGTAATATAGTTTTTTAAACTTGCGTTAATGTTGCTATAAAGATATTTTCATAATATTTTCTCTTTAACGAGTTATGTTCTTACATATATATATATATATATATATATATATATATATATATGCGTATATGTATACGTGTATGTGTGTGTTTGTGTGTAATGAATAATTCGTGATTCTAAACAGTGGCTTTCTGTCACTTTACGCAAACTTAAAAGTATGAATGGCATGGAAATCTGTACATATATAAAGGTGAAGAAGTGTCAGTGAGAAGGAAAATACAGTACCGACAGACGGAGAATTTAGAATCTGAAGGAAAAAACGGAAAGGTAAAAGAAAAGCAGCCATATATTCAGAAACAATAGCATTTTTACCGTCTTTTGTTGGCACCTTCTGCCTGTCTGTGATTTCATTATAACAAAAAGCAAAGTGTGGATGGATCTGTTTCTCTGTGCCAACTGTTAGCCAAACAATAAAATCGTGAAAAATAACGAGAGGGATTGTTGAATTGCATTTATTCTACCAAAGCAACAAAAGAAGAAAAAAAAAAGTATCTGTTTTCCATGACCACAAGACGAGCAGAAACAAAGATAACTCGGCCAGACCGAAAGTTTTATCTTCATTCCACAGTTCTTTGTATGGCATTCCTCTGCAGGATTCTTAAGATTAAAAGATCTTGGGTAATATATGAGCATGCTGTCTAAGCATGGGTTGAACTTCAGTCAATACAGATATTTAATTACTTTAGCCTCTCCAGATCACGACTATAATGGAAGACGCAGTTTATTTCAAAACAATACAAGTATCTTAAACATCTGCAGGGGAACCGTTACAACACAACGGTCTTCTTAAGTAAATGCTTATTATAGCTTCGACTAGCAGACAGACACAATAATGGGGCAGCCACATGGAATGAACTCCTATAGTGTACGGAAAGTGCTGAAAAGCTGTCGGCCGGGCAACAGAAAACTTCCTCTTCTAAAAAAATCTGATGTTTGGTAAGGCTCCATTTGCAATTTATATTGTTATTTACTACGCTTAATCTGCGAGTCGGGTTCGAAAACTTGGTCTTCGAATTAGCTTGCAAGACTAGATTGCTACACAGAAGGTGACCTACATGGATAATTATTGAACACATCTCCGTCTGAAAGAACTATATATATATATATATATATATATATATATATATATATATATATATAGATAGATAGATAGAGAGAGAGAGAGAGAGAGAGAGAGAGAGAGAGAGAGAGAGAGAAATATGCGGGGATTACATCCGTGGCATTGAAGAACTAAATTTCAGTTCATTCGATTCATTCATCGTTATGAAGTTTAAACGTAATTAGTGGTAATCCAACTCACAAACAACACTTCCTCATTGAACTAATAGTAGTAGATTGAGTTGGCGTACCCCAATCACTGACCAATTATTGTATCTGTCCATGCAGAACTATGTGTTGCATCCCATACTACAAAGTTCCTTTGTGCTGCTGTCACTTTTCCTCATTAGTTAGTTGCTTAGTTGGCGAAATTTACGACATATTAACGCTTCTAAGATAATGTCGATATCTGCTTTTTTTTTTTTTTTTTATTATACACGAGTCTATAATAAAACAACTGTGGTAATTGTATTTGAGTTCATAAGTCAACCATATTCAGGCTTATATAGGGTGACCCCAAAAAAACGGGAATATTTGAAGTGCGTATTGCCAGACATGAGCAAGTGAGCTTAAGCAAGTAAACATTTCGCTATTTAGAATTCAAGATGAAATTCACAGTATCCCAGCTGAGATGTTGCAGCAGTTAATGAGGAATCTCAACAGCAGATTTCAAGAATGCCTTCGTACAAGACGATGTCATCTACAGGACGTAATTTTAAAAAAATGAAAATTTCATCATTGTTTCTTAAATGGCACGTTTTAAGGTTTCAATTACTATGAATAAAATATTTTTCTTCCATCTCTCTTGGTTTTATTGGATTGTTAAAAAGTTCCCATTTTTTGGGTCACCCTGTACTTGAATCTGTAAGTAAACTGAACCCTTTTATACTTGAGTCTATGGGCAAACTTTGGTTGTCCTTATAATTGTGTCGATATGTAAACATTGGTCAACTTTATACTTGATTCTATACATATATTTTGCTCGCGTTTATACTTCAGTCCAGCTTTGGTCGGTTTAATACTTGAGTCTATAGCTGAACAGTGCTCGTGAATACCGGGATCCGTGAGCACTCACACAGTTGACATTTTTTTGGAAAATGGTTTATTCGTCTTCAGCTTATGTTGCTGGTGTATTCTAGGCCTCGCTGACATGTCTTGGGAGGATCAATCGCCATATTGTACTATTGATCCGCAAGATTAGCTTGCAAATCGTTTCACTATATCAGGCGCCTTACATAGATATTTAATTAGCCTGGCACAAGGCTAGAATGATGGGAAATCAGCTGCCATCAAAATAACAGCATTATCAAACAAGCATATAAACTACGACTATACAACAGGCATTTCATGTCGATGATAGCTTATTTTAGCACAAGGCCTAACAGGCAATCAGAGAGGATCGGAGTCACTACAATGGATGAAAAGATAATCTTGCTAGGTAATGTTCAGCCTCACGTGCCCATTTGAGACAATGACAGAAACCTCGGTGAATATGATACGATTAAAACTGTATTCAATCACACTGAAGTTAAAACAGGTCGGTGTAAAAAACAACTGAAAGAAGAAAGATAGATAGCTGGAAATAAAGGCGTAGATAGACCCCATAAATCCAGGACCTTTGAGTAGTTACATGTTGCCATTGCAGTTTCCATCTGTGTTGTCATTTCATGTACGGATGTTGCAATCAATCATTTGTGTTGTTTTTATTTTTGTAAAACTCAAACCAAAAAGTCTCCATTATACAGACATTTCTAAATCGCTATTGTGTGTCAAGGGACCAAACGTCATTGAGTCATAGCGATGGAATCGAGAAACATGCTTCGATTTTCCTACTGATTCATATTGGTAAAGTGTTTGTTTCTATAAGACATTTATGGCGGTTTTATTTTAGAGGAGAAAAGAAATGGGGAGAGAAAAGTAGATAAGAAGAATAAAAAAAGGACGACAGTGGGAGTTAACAAAGAGAGAAGAAAGCATAGAAAGAAAGAAAGAACGAAAGAAAGCATAGAAAGAAAGAAAGCATAGAAAGAAAGAAAGAAAGAAAGAAAGAAAGAAAGAAACAGACAGTGATTTATTGAAAAAACAAACAAACAAAAAAAACATATAACAAAACAAAGAAAGAAAGAAAGAAAGAAAGAAAATACGAAAAAAGAGGAAGCAAGAAAAATAGGAAAGAATCCGGTAGGAGAAAAAAAAATAGATAAAAATAGGAAATAAAACAAATACAGAAAATAATGACGGAAGAAATCATAAAAATTAACACAGTATTACTCATTTCGGATTTCCGAGAATGGATAGTCACTTGGCGTCTACCTCAAACTATAGTTGAGCTGCAACTGCGCCACAGCGCACTGTCACGGAGCTAGGAGAGATTTTGCAGGTAGAAAAAGAAACAAGTTGCCAATAACTTTGAAAATGGTTAAATAGAAGAAAGTACGTGAAGCTTGGAAAAGTGGCTTGACAGAGATGAAAAAGAAAAAAAAATAGATGGAAAAATAACTTAAAAGTAAAAAAAAAGTGATATAAAGTAATGAGAATAGTTATTCCAAAAAGAGAGAGATGGAAATGAAAAATGAACGAATTAATATTCCACAGAAGAAAGAAAAGAAAAAAAAAGAAGAAGAAAACTGGGCGAATCAAAGAAAACTATAAACAAGCTAAATAAATAAAAACTAAGGCAAATGACGAGAAAAATGAATAAAGAAAACAAAAACGAAACAATGATGCATACAAAAAGGCGCAAAAATGAAAGAGAAAGAAAAAAATGTTTAAATACGACATATAAAGAAACACTTAAATTGCATTTAGAAAAAGAAACTGACTCAAAAGCAAAACTGTAGCAGGAAGTGTAAATGTATGTTCTTCAGCCATAATTAATGCAGTAAAAACGAAGCCCGATCTCAGTTGTATTGGACAACTTATTATCGGGCCGTTCCGGGACTCTGGCCATGAGACATTTGACAAATGCGCCATTAAATTTCCACTCCCAAGTAATTTCCGGGTTTATAGAAATGCAATGGGTATGGTATTAGTGATGGCCATTCTCTACATAAATCACAGCCGCTGCACCTCAAAGATGACCAGCAAACAAGTTTTCATTTACACGCCTCTTTCTTCGAGGTTATACGGTAGTCTGGCATTTCTAACTACGTCATTTCCGGTTAATATAACCTCAATCTCTTTCAAAAGTCATTTTCAATTCATTTTTATTTCTTCTTTTTTTTTTAAAGATAAGTAAGATTGACAGAATGTAATTATTTCATCCGCTAATTTCAAAGTAAAATTAAGAAAAACACAAATTAGAAAAATCACTGGGGAGCATAGAAAATTATTAACTGGGTTTTTAAATAGATTCATTAGATATAGACTCTAGTATGGATGTCATTCATGGCTCATTGATTTGATTTTACGGTTTATCAACCCATTGCCGGTTATTTAATGTCAGAAAATATTCTTAGATTGTAAGAATTTTTTTTTGAGTTAATAATCATTTATTGATACAAGTCTTACTAATTAACCCATAGTTGTGTGGATAAGAGGTGGATTCATGCCCTTCCCAAGGTTATTTGCATGCAAGTAAGTATAACAAACCCGACTGGAATTGGAACTCCACTTTCCGATTTACAATATCGAGCTATTATCTGTTACATCAAACGCACATTCAAGCTTGCAGCACTTGGCATTGCCAAGCGGTCGCCCATTTAGGTACTGATCAAGCTCGACGTTGCTGATCGTATGGGAGTCATTCATGGCGTCCAACCTGTTCAGAAATATCTAAACTATCATAGAATTATTCCCTCGGGGTTCGAGTTTGGGTTAGGGACATCAATGATTATAAATGCTTTCAAGCGAATGAAGCCTGTAGGTCTTAGAGAGAACTAACCTTCATCAGATCTCATAGACTCCAGAAGAACAAAGAAATTTACCAAATATTAGAAACGACATCACTTCCAAAAGCAGCAACAACTAAAATTGATAGCTCGTGTATTGCCAACGCAAAGAAAATTGACCCAGCCTAAAACGCCGCTTGCAGATCAATCTCTGGGCGTCTCAAGTCGACCAAAGTAGATGACCACTACTTGCATAGTGTCATTACTCCCCCCCTTACATCAGGACAGTTGACCCCCAATTTGAGAAATTGAAACAGAAAACTAATCCTAGTCATCCACTCCACGGATGGGAACCATTGACAAAGCGCCTCAAGTCAAAACACAGCTTTCAAGATTCAGTCGAATCACTGAGCTCCTAGTCAGCGTCTGTTCTGTAGTGCAGCCACCTTAACAACGTAGAACACAGGCTCTCTCTTATCCCTACATAATGTCCCTCTTAGTCCCAGTGATGCGTGGCTCTACTGGTCCTGTTTGAATCGCCTCCGAACAGCTGTTGGTCGCTGTAGAGCCAACCTCCAGAAATGGAGATATGTCTCTAATAATGATCCCAACTATTAGGTTGGTGCAAAAATAATATCAATGCGGGCAATTTTAATCTATAGAGCATCTTGAAGATCCATGGACACTAAACAACCTTGAAAGCCTAACACCCCAAGGAAAGCCCTGTGTGCAACGCTGGAAGGGTGTAGTGTAGCGACACGATAAGATGTATTTCCAAAAGAAAATAATGACATAAGCAAGTAGTACTTTCCACACTCTTTAAACGGACGGATAGGAAGAAAATCTTCGTCAATTCTACAAGGAGCCATAAGAGCTCGTCGACTTGAGAAACTTCTCCAGAATAAACTGTCTTGGGGGAAAAATTGTATTAAATTCAACCGAGAATAACGTAAAGCGTTGGGTCAATAAATGTCGAATAGTTCATTAAAAAGAAACTTATAATCCCAACATACTTCTTCTATGCGTCGTGTCCCATCAGGACGTTAGTGATCATGGCTCTTCACAATTTCTGGTTATTTTTAAATCTTAATAACTTTTGTCTTTTTGCTATCTCTCTAAACCCCAGCTTCGCCATCCATTCAATCAAGCTCTCCGGGTACGTTGTACGTTGTTTTCCTCTGAAACTCTTACCTTCAATCTGTCTTGTGAGTATCAAATTTTCCAAACTCTCTTTCCTCATTATATGTCCTGGAAATTTTATCTCTATTTTTGTTCTCTCAAGAAAAATCATGCCTCTTAGCAATCTCAATCCTATTATTACCAAAAGTATTGTTGGAGTTAAAAATTCAATCTATAATAATGATTCAGGCAAGGGAGGCGTAAATGATCTGCAGGTGGCGTTATTATTTACAATACTTCCATTAGATTTTGGTACGTGTACACCCTTATGCAAATTAATTTGTTATATAAGAATAAAGTGTCGCTGCCGACACTTGAGTTTGAACATAGATCGCCAGTCAACAAGTACGGGCGATCCCATTATTGTATTAAGTAGATTACGGGACCATAGAATATATATATATATATATATATATATATATATATATATATATATATATATATATATATATATATATATATATATATATATATATATATATATATGAATTATCGTGACGACTATTCGATAGCTATATTCTAGTCTATCCTCTATTAATCATCTTCAGATCGCTATTTCTACTTTATCCTCTATTACTATACGGACCGCCATTCTCTTCTCTATACGGGTTACTATTCGAGCGAGTATTATCGATCAAGCACTATTAGAGGCCAATTCTATTCGAAGGCTTTTGAAACCAGTATTGTTTCAACGGCGTACTATAGTTGTATCTGCATTTACAAAGTCTTACAAAACGTCTTACAAAGTCTTACAAAATGACAACGAGTATTCGTTGACATCACAAAAGGTGGCAACGAGTGTTGACATCACAAAATGATAGAAATAACTATTTTAGCTTCCTTTCTTTCAGCATTCCGTCAGTTTTGGACCCACTGGAGTGACTTTTAGATTTTTATCACGCCAGACACTATTGTCTTGACTGCCGATTAGTTGTCCTACGGTCATTGTCTGCGATGGAAGTTACTCCAAAGAAGCATACGAAAATTATAACACTGCACAAACACATTGGAAAGCCTTACCAGTGAGCAAATAAAAGTACTATAGTCTGGCCTGGAAACCGAGAATCAGTGGTTAATTTGCGAGAAACGACTGCGTGGAATGAACGTACGAAGTACTAACATGTGTAGTCGGTCATGTTTCATTGGAGAAAATACGAAAAAAACAAAAAAACAACCCCAGAATGATTCGTTTTGTTTCAATTAATTTGCGCAAGGGTTTAAAATGTACACAGTGAGGGATGAAATCGCTAATCAACCGTCAACCACATCATGACCCACAATGTCCAATTGCTGTTACGCAAATACGTGCACGCAAGCAAATGTAGGCACCCATTTTCAGATGTCAGTTTGTTTTATTTTGTGAAAACGCGATATTTGTGAAAGACCCGACATGAAATCGCCAATGCCTGATGACCCGACCCTAGAAAACGATCTAAAAAACACTATGGTAACTTATTGTCACTGCTGTATCCACTAGCAAAAATATTTATATTAACAGATCACGACAGCTATTAGGGAGATGTGCTTAAATATACTTATTATTATTATTATTGGTTAAGTAATAACCATTATAATATAGCAAAAATGGCTATATTGATTTGCAAAGCGTAGCTTAGATGTGGCACAAGGACGAATTTATGCAGTATCCAGTGAAGATCGGACTCACTATTTAGTCGTAACTGTTTTAGTAAGACAGGCTTGCTAACCATTACACCGTCTCGAGGTGCCCTTATAGTGATTATCCAAGCGTAGCTTACATGTGGCACAAGGCCGAAAGTATGGACCACCCAGGGAAATTCGAACTCAGTACTCAGTCGTAATTATTCTATCGACACAACCATTACACCACGCCGTAGCACAAACTATTGTGGAAAAACGAATTTTCGACAATATACGCATTTTGTATATTTATGGATACTTTTTAACTTATTTTTATATAAGAATAAAGTGTCGCTAACGACACATGAGTTTGAACATAGATCGCTAGTGAACAACCACAGCTCTATCTTCCATTACTATACAGACCGCTAGTACCTCCTCTATTCACTATAATATTTCTCTATTCGGATTACTATACGGTTTACTATCAGAGCGAGTATAATCAAACAAGTACTATTAGTGCGAGTAATATTCGAAGGCGTCTGACACCTGTATTGTTCAACGGCGTTACTATAGTTGTATCTGCGATTACAAAGTCTCTACTACAACGAGCTTTACGAAAGTGACAACGAGTATTCGTTGGCATTACTAATGTGGCAACGAGTGTTCGTTGACATCACAAAACTTATCAAAAACGACATTCTTCTACATGTAGTTATGGATAATGTTATACATTAATTAGTATTTTTTTAATTAATAACTATTTCCGCCCAGTTGTTGACATTAATAGCTATCTGCTGATGTGTTAAAATTTTGGAATAATGGAATAATAAAAATTTAAATTTCATCACTTTGAAATTTCATCACAGTCGCGATCTGTAAGTTAAAAAAAATAATTTATCCACTTTATTTATTGATGTAATATTGCATTTCTTTTTTTTTTTTTTTTGGTGAGTGTGTTTATATGTGTGCATGTGCGTGTGTATGAGTATATGCGTACCCCTGTACGTGTGTGTATGTGCACATGTGTAGGATATCGTGGTTATTTCTTCTTTTCATAATTTTTTGGTTTCCTTATAGCTTCTTATTATTCCTTTTCTTTCTTTTCTCTGAATGTCAAAAGAGAATGTTATTTCCGGTATCAGGAACAAGTTATATTTAGGATAATTTTTTCTGTGATTTTTTAAAGATTTAAAAAATTTTTTTTGGGTATATTCGGTTTTTTCTTATTTTTTGTTTAATTTATCGTTTGTCTCGTATAACGATGTTAACTTTTTAGCAATGTTATCATTTGATCGTTGCCAAACTCAAAATATTGTGGATCATCATTAATGATATAAACTGTACTAAAAAACTATGAACACATTGACAGTTCTTTTAAGTGTCATGCCTTTCAGAACATTGGCGATCATACCTATTCACATTCTCCTATCCTTTGAATGTCTAAGCTGTGGTTGTACCCATCCAGTCTGCGTTTTGGCATCCATTTACAGAAAAAAATATTGCGATACCTAAGGTTTAAATGATTTTTTTAAAAATGAAAAAGCATTCTTGAAGCTTTCATCTTAGCTTTAATTGAAATCTAAAGAATTATCTTTACTGTTTCATGTAAGCAAAATACTCTGGTGTATTTCAGACATAAATTATATAGATAAGAATCGATTTACATTTTTTTCAGTAATATCCTTACATGCATTTTTGAGACATTATTCAGTATATAGTTCTCAGTTTTAAAATCCCGCAAAAATTTAAGTTTAAAATAATGCAGAAATGATTTTTTTTAACAAAACAATAGCAGTGTTTTTAAGCGAAAATAGCTGTATTCATATGTTTGACGAATTGATAATGTATTTAATGTTATTCTACGGAGACTTTATCTGTAAAACATAATTTAAGAAAATGACGTGAGCGCTTTTTTTTTAAATTTAATTTTTAAGTGGTCAGTAATCTTGAAAATTTTGGAAAATATTCTCCGTAATCTAATTTAAGGATTGTTGACTTTTAATTTACTATAGTTATTCTCATTTTCTAATAATGTCTTATAAAAATGGGAACGTTTATATACATAAAAAAATAAAAATTCTTTTAAGATTCTTGATATTAAATAACTGGTATTAAGGTTTTCCATTTATGATAAGTAAATATAGACTTCAATTAACAGTATAATCTAAAAGGCGGAAATTAGTCAAGAATTTTAAAAGTTGTAAAACTTAATACATTTTTCTAATTAAATAAAATAAAAAAAACACGATATAACTAAAAATTAATTATTCACATTATTTATATTATTCGGACTATTGTTCTCATCTTTGTCGCCAAAGAAATGTAGAACTTGGAGAGGGGAATTAACAGGAGATAACTGATAACTGACATCCATTAAACATGGCACGTGGAACTAGAACGGTCTACCTCAGTGAGCGAAATAAAGGGTTAAGTTCGACATTCCAACCACCTGAAGAAGGCCGGAGCGTACAACGGCCGAATCATTGAAATAAATATGGCGACAAAGATGAGGACAATAGTCCGAATAATGTAAATAATGTACATAATGCATCAACTCAGAAATATAGACAAATTCATTATCCATCAAAATGTTTTTAGGACAATATTTTCTTTAATACATATTATTTATAAAAACCATTAAAAGCTTTTCTAATTAAATAATGTCATAGTTTTATTGCATTTTTACTTTAAAATTTGGAACAGATTTTCGGCAAAAAAAAAAAGATGATTGAATAACTCCAAGGAATAAGAAGAGTTTGAAATTTTAATTATTCGAAATCTTATAAAATTAAGTAACTGGGGTTAACAAATGTAAAAGAAATATATTTACTAAGATGTTCTATAAATATTTTTTAATAATTTCATTCCTTTGTGAATATGCCCTGAAAATTTCATTAAAATCCGTCAATTATTTGATTTTTGCCAAAATTCCCCCAAAAATGTATTGATTACCGAAAAAAAAAAGACGCTAAAATTCTGATCTTGGCCAATCTCTGATGTAAAAAAAAAAAAACCCCAAAAAAAACAACAAAAAAAAAAAACCAAAATAAAACAGGAAAATAAGATTTTAATGAAAATTTCGAACGTGCTAGAAGGTATTAAAAAATTTAATAAAAAATCAAAAAAATCTTTGGTCCTTGCTTTTAATGATAACATAAATTTGTTGACAATAAAACCTTGTTTTTATCAAGTTTGGGGCATTTTTTCATCATGGTATGTTCTTTTTAGCGAAAAAGTGGAGGTACCTAATTTACAGTCATTTGTTAAATACGTTACTCGCTGTTTCTTATTGTTTCTATTGACTTCATTAAATCTTGTGAGTGTCAAATTCCCGACGCCCAATTTTCTTGAAATGTCGAGGAGACATTTTAATTATCTCTTTCTGTTTCTAACTATAAATACCCTTTCACATTCTGCCCATTATATCCTTAGCATCCATCTATAGAATCAGGCCTGTTTCTCAAGTCTCCTCTTCGTCTGTGATGAAATTGTGCAGCATTCACTGCCATGGGAGGATTGATATTATATATATTATATATATATATTTCAGCACTCTTTTCGTTGATTCTCGCGACATTTTCCTGTTTCTTAGTATTTTGTTTAGATTTTGGAGACATCTTTCGCTATCCCAATTCGCCTTCGGAATTACATACCATATTTTCCGTCGTCCGTTATAACAATACTCAGATAGTTCAATTTTTGTATTTACTCCAATTCAAACTTCATTGTATATCTACTTGATTTTGAGGTCTCCAATTCGTAGTTCCAATTCTGAGCTGTCTCCTTAGCTAACGACCATATATTATGTTTTCTTACTGATAATAAACATTTCTTTTCGCTCTTCCTTATTTCCATATCTAGTTATTTCCGACTTCATTGTATATCTATTTGTTTTTGACGTCTCCAATTTGTATTTTCACTCCTGGACTGTCTTTCTTGCTAATGACCATATATTACATCATCTTACCGATGGTAGTTAGTCCTTTCTTCTCGCTCTCCTTTACTACCATATCTAGTTCTTTCAGACTTCATTGTATATCTACTTGATTTTGAGGTCTCCAATTCGTAGTTCCAATTCTGAGCTGGCTCTCCTCCAAACGACCATATATTATGTCTTATAGAGGAGTTCTCTCAGTCTTCATTCTCTGTCTGCCATCAATAAAATGTCAATTGCGTATCTTATTTTAGAATTATGTCTGCTACTAGTAAATGCAGGTAGAGGTCTTAGGACCATCTCGAAATTCTTCATATATTCTATTAATCTTTTTTTACGCTTTAGTCCTATTTTTCTTACAATAAAATGTGCAATAAGACAAAAAAGTGTCATATTTACTTTTATTTTCGATGCTAAAAATGCCGGCTGATTTTCCCGCTAACGTTGCTAAAATATTTCTGCAACATTACATACTAGTTGCAATAAGGTTCCATGTAGATTTCTATCAACGTGACCGTTGGAACATTACAATTACTAATGAAGATTTTCATTGTTCTATTGGCGCGTTCAAACATTCCGTTCATTTGCATATGGTAACTAGTTGTGCGCAATCTATAGAAGCCAACTATTGAGGCTATTTCGCAAAATAATTCGCTCTCGAACTGAGTACCACGATCAATTATTACGTGAAGAGGAACACCCCATCGTATGATCCACGCATGAACAAATGCATTAGCAAAAGATCAAGCTGTGATATCCGGTAGTGGTTCTACCTCTATCCATTTACTAGTGCGGTCAATAAAGGTTAATACGTATCTGTAAGGAGCGTTGTACGTTTCATGGCGTCTCCTACTCACGGGGAGAGGACCGATTAAATCTAAGTGTACCGTATTCAAACGAATATTCGGCAATTCAATAGGGGGAATAGCAGATTTAATATGTCTCTGAATTTTGCTTTTCTGGCAAGTTTGATATTCATTACACATGTCTTATATTGTTTTCTCCATATAAGGCCAAAAATTCTTGTTTTGATAATTTTATACGAAGTTTTAATTCCAGGGTGTGATATTGCGTGCTTTCTATCGAAAATAGATTTCCGTAATTCACCAGGTATATATGATCTAGGAACACCATTATTATTATCACAGCGTATGGAATTATTATTACCAGTGCTAAAATTGAATTTTTTTTAAGTCAGGGATGAAGATATTTAATAGTAGATAGGATATAACCATTCATATCATATTTTTTGTTTTAATTAAACATATCTAATTTAGATGATATACGCATGATCTATCTATATTTCTGAGATGATGTATTATGTACACTATTTAGATTATTCGGACTATTGTCCACATCTTTGTCACCATATTTATTACAACGTTTCGGTCCCCTTTCTAAGTTCTCCACTGCCTTAACTAGGTATTGAACTCACACTCTTAGAGAGTGGAATTAACAGGGAATAACTGATAACTGACATCCATTAGACATGTCACGTGAAAACCAGAACAGTCTACCCCAGTGAGATTCCAACCACCTGAAGAAGGCCGGAGCGCACAACGGCCGAAACGTTGTAATAAATATGGTGACAAAGGTGAGTACAATCGTCCGAATAATGTAAATAGTATGCATGTTCTAATTTTTTTTAACCAATTCGCTCCAAGCAAGGCGATAATTCCACTAAGAAGTATATGGGTCTTTTGACATTGGAAGAGAATCCGAAGATGTTAGGTGGAACTAGAATCCCAATCCTAACCAAGGAACAAGACATAAACTTCTACTCCTGTCGAAAAGTCCGAGGTGGAGTGTAAATCGGGCGATAGGCGAACCTATCTATTACCATTGACGAAAAAATAGTAAATTGAGTTTCAGAGTTTAGGCGGAGATTTTAGAATTATAGAGTCGGTGTAGACTTTGGACGGAACTGGAAATGCCATCCCAAAGACAGTGGTGGAGTGTCATAAAAATGTGACCTTTAGTTATATTACTGTATCGGGTGAGTATACGGATCCTTCGCACTAAAGCTTACCATTTTTGCCATTGTCTGGTAGTAAATAAATACCGGCACTACCTCGCCATTTCGGATTGCACCTCTGAAGAAGGACAGGCCAGCCGAAACGTCGTAGAATGTGGATAGAACATACTGAAATCACTGAATGTATAAACGTAGGTTTAAAGGTACGTAGGTGTAGATACGAATAAACCTATCTTTGTTCTATACACACGGTGTTCACTCTATTTAACAGAAGTTTCTGAAAGCGCTTAAACATCCAAATAAAAAGAAACGATACCAAAACAAACCAAAAGGTATTCCTTCCCGCTCTGCAGCAATAATCAAAGCGCTATAATGAAAGAAAAGAAAACTTCGCGCTGATGTAAATCTCATTTTTTTTTCATCTTTGCCTAATTCTTTTACTCTTGTGAGCACGAAGCTTGAGTCAAAATTACCTTAAATGTAATTTCAATCAATCAGTGACTAAATAAAAATAAGAAAAAGAAGGAAATATTGTATTGATTGAATAAGAATTCTTAGCGACCTCCCGCAGAAAGAGAATCTATCCAGCTCGCGGCAATATTGCAAAATCTTCCGATACATATGACATTACGGTTTGAAAAAAAAAAAACCGTTGGCGGGTAGGGATCTCTGAATGTAAATGTGGGAAGGTAACGAAAAGCGAAAATAAAGTCGAAAAGAGGATGCTGGAAGTAGAAAATCATTAGAAATCATAGAAAACGTACAGCAGTAAAACAAGACTTTGTAAAAGTTTATTTTTACGCCATTCACTTCGACGAAATATTGGGTTGGAGCAAAAATTCTCAGTGTTTTTCAATTGGCATCACCCGAGCAAGTGACTGCAATTCGTGGCAGCTGAAAGGTGACATTTTCACGTCTCTTTTTATACAGTTTTGAATTTTAAATGTTTTATTTCCATAAAAGAACAAAATAAAAAAGACTGCACAAACATAAAAAAACGATATGTATTATTTACGGAGATGGTGCCATAGCTGAAAGTATTCTTAGTATGTGGTTCACGAGGTTGAGAAGAGACGGCCACATCACATTGAAACACCGCTTCCCATACTATCATCGCAGTTAAGCAACATCGAGCCTGGTCAGTATCTGAATGGATGACCGCTTCGGAATATCAGATGTTGAGGTTTGGGCGGTGTAATGGATAATGGCTAGGAACTATTAATCGGAGATCCGATTTCCAATTCCAGTTGGATTTGTTATATTCACCTACGCGAAAATAATCTGAGAAAGGTATGCATCCACCTCTTCTCCCCCAGCTATGGGTTAATTAGCATTACTTGTATCACTAAATCATTATTATCTCTAAAACATTTTAACAATCTAAAAATATTTTCCGGCTTTAAGTAACCTGCAAAGGGTTGATAAGCCATAGAAAACGAATCAATCAATGAAGTTCAGAAGGAATTTTGATCTTGAAGACAGGGAACGTTCCGACAGGATGACATTAAAATATAATCCAGGTTACAGGAGCAAATTGAAACCTGAAACTGAGATATCCCACATAACTTGTATGTGTGTTGTAAGGCATCTGAAATCATTTGGACACGGGAATGGCTACGAAGTTTGGTTGCAATATGATTTAATGGAAAAATAATTAATGAAACGCGTTTGCATCAGTTAACGAACGATCACAGTAGATGGACAATGTGTGGTTTATAACAATGGGGAGCGACGAAAGGTAATTTTACTGATGCGAAAATACCATTGGGAAAGTTTTGAATGCACCTCTTCTCGCTCTGTGTTAATTAGAAATTTTATCAGTAAATCAATATTAGTTCTCAGACATTCTCACAATCTAAAATATTTTCTGGCTTTAAATAACCTACAAATGATTGATAAGGCAGCCAAAACAAATCAGCACACACACATACACGCATATATATATATATATATATATATATATATATATATATAATTCTTCCTTTGGGCAGCAATCCCTCTTTTATACAGGTTTCCTTAAATGCGACTGACTAGGTACTGCCATTAACCTTTTTATTCAATTTTTCTAGTGTTCGTATATGTTTTCTGTTCTGGGCATAATCAAACCACAGTTATGGAAAAGTATAATGGGCATACCACTACAAGCCTACCTAGAAGACTCACATTACACCTCTCTGACCAGAGTTCAATTAAGACTCAAACACACAATGAAACCTGCCAAACACCATATGCAACATACTTGTAGAATATACAAGCATAATAGCCTCATCTACATGTAAAAAAGACTAAATATAATGGAAGCACTAATAATAAAAATCTCATCACTCAATAACATCAGCTATGAACACGGCCATAATGTGATGACAGTGATTAGGAAATAAAAAAAAATACCATCACTCTAGAAACATAACTAAAAATTGAATTCAATTAAATAAAAAAAATAAATAAAATAAAACCATCCTCGGAAATTTTAAATGCAGTTGAAATATAAATTCAGAAATGAATTTTTTTATGGTTAGATAAGAAATATTTTTTTATTGGTAGTATATTTTGGCTCAGATCTTCTGAGGCTGATCTTTAAGGTCAGATGGTAGACAAAGTAGGGAAGTCGATTTTGATTGGCTGAGCCGAACGTGGAATGTTAGAGAGAGAGAGAAAAAGTATTTTCAGGGAATTAACTTTTACATATCGAAGAATGCTGACGCGTTGTTTTCGTGTGTGGAAACTGCTCCCCAGTGGAGTGGGATAGTAACACCACTAGCTAGTTAAAAATGTACACGTCAATGTCATAATAAAATAGATAAGATTAAAATCCCTTTTGCTGATGTCTTTTACCTTTGAATCCAAAAACACTTCGACACCCGTCCGAGAGAAGAATGCAACATTGTTGTGGAACTGACTTAGTCAAACAAAAGAGCTCCTATATAAAGGAAGCGATGGGTAAATTATCACAATTACGATGTTGTTTAAAGTAATCACTAGTGATGACGACGTTATGCATCCATCACCCATCTTCCCACAGGAGCTCAAACTCCATACGGAGGCCTACATCAAGTGCCTTGAGCAGGTAGTACTGCCCTGATAAAGAGGGTGGCAGCTGGAAGACCCTATGTCTGCCAAGTAAGAGAACCCAGTCATTGCTATCAGACAGTTTATGCGATATCATCTGGCCACCTAACATCCCAGACTGCAAACCCGTGATCATTATGTGTGTGGCGAAGTTGAGCGAGTGACCAGCAAAACTGCTTGTAGAACCAAAGATGAACTGAATGGCAGCATTCATCAACTTATACAAGGAGACTGCCCAGAAGAGTTGTAAGAGATTCCGAAGTCGTCTGGAGGCCATTCGCTGAAGCCAAATGCGATTTTATTGAAAATATTTACTCTTTAGCATTTCAAAATCTTTTTTGTAATTTTAGTAAATATGTCTATTAAAACGAGATGTCAATGTTATTTTAATTTTTGTGTAATTTAGACAATTTATTCGTCATACATTGTATATGTATATTTATATGATATATATGTGCATACATATATTCACTATATATATATATATATATATATATATATATATATATATATATATATAATTATTTATTTAAAAAAATATTTATAACATAAATATGTTATAAAATCACTACAAAAATAGCCATTTTGTTCCAATACCCTCGGTGTCTTATCAAGTGATGACGTTGAATGTAAAAAAAAAACCTATATATATATATATATATATTGCAGCACACGAAGTCCATATAATATCGGCATGGCCATGGACTGTGGCCTGAAGAGGTCGCACATGTTTGAACACCAAAGGAACGAATTCTGAGCAAACAGGGCTCTAATTTTTTCTCGTGAGAAAAATAAATGCCAACTATGTGCATATAAATGCATATTTGCTTTATACGCGGATATACGTGTGCCTATAAAGTGTATATCAGCATGCACTAATTGGAAGACAATAATTAATTTAACAGCAAAACACTTGACTAAAACAATTTTTCCCATTTGCGAACAAAGGCTTTTGAATTCTGTTGACATCGGAAAAATCAAGAGAAAAGAAATTATTTTCTTTTTTTTATTCGCTGATTAAACACTAGTTACAAGATTTGCAGCTCAGATCGAAGAAACATTCAAGATGTTTGCAAGTATTTAAAACAGAAAAAATATCAAGCGACCGTAAGGAGTGATTGAGTATGGAGATTAGTAAAATGCTTTTTCGCTAATCATTGCTTCAGATAAAAAAATATGACGTTGAGTGGGATGCAAAAACATTATTGATAGATTTACGCTAATTAAGATAAAGAGACTCGAAATATTTTTAAGAACTTTTTATTAGAGTTTACGTTTTTACAACTTGCGTCTGGTTAATTTAAATTTTCGTAAGATCTGCTTCTTTTTTTATTATTATTTCCGGCTGATCGTTGCTTGCCTATGCAGCCTAGAGTAATAAAGCACCAATTAACATAGAAAGAAAGTGAATAAGAAAAAAAATAAAAATAAACGTAATTAAAAATAAACTTTTTTAAAGCAGTGTCTCATTAGGACATTGTAGTTCACTGCTCTCCACAGCTTTCTTCTTCATTATTATCTTTTTAAAACTTTTTCGGGAAATATATTTGAATCGTTTTCCGTTTTCTTCTTTGTGGATATTTGTAGTACAGTGTAACCCGGATATAAGAGACCCTGATATAAGAGAAACCCGGATGTAAGAGAGATAGAGTCTGGTCCCAAATTAGAACCATACTTACCGAAACAAAATAGACAAAACCCGGATATAAGAGAAACCCGGATATAAGATACTTCTTCTCCGGTCCCGGCAACTCTCTTATATCCGGGTTACACTATAGTTATTGTTTTGGTCTATAATTAGTTTATGTCCTTTTCTGGACCCTGGTTTTCCATGTAAGTGTTGATTTCGCTTTTTCATTTGACTAGTTATTACGATTTCTGATTTTGTTGTTAATGTTCTTAGTACTTCAGACAATCAGTGGGTAAGAGCCACGGCTTTGGTACGGTAGGTTTTACGAGGTGATTCTACGGCCAAATAGTTTTGAATACAGAGATGTCCTTTTCTTAGACTGGTTGACAGCCAAGACTAAAATGCCACAATTACCTTATTATTGAAGCATGGTAGAAAGAAAACACTCCTGGGAAAGCAACAGATGGTTTCATGTCTTTTTCCCAAGAGCAACAGTGCAAAATATAATGAAAAAGCATAGTTCGAAATTTTAATTTAATTGAATTCTCTTTCTTTGTTGATAACGGTTACATTAACTACACACCCACCCACTTTAATATGTCTACTGTCCAAATTATTATAAATAGTGAGAAATCTAACTGAAAAGACGAAGGTGCTCGAATGAATTTTCAATTACGTTCTTCTAAAATATTTCTAGAATAGACAAAAACATTTATTAAAGTACGCCACAACAAAGAAAACAGAAAGTGCACTGTCATGTAATCATACTTATTATAAAACCCAGGTTGTGTGTGTGTGTGTGTGTGTGTGTGTGTGTGTACGTTTATATATTGGATCGGATTCCTTACATTTTTCAACCGATTTCAGCTAAATTTTACAGGACTACATAAAATTACCTTGCGGTGGTTCCGACAGCGCCAAAAATTGGAAAAAACACAATTGTTTTTGCACGAAATCAATTTGAAAACACGATTAAGAGTCATCGCGAGAATTAAAGGGGGGCAACTCATATCGAGTTATACTTATTATAAAACCCAGGTTGTTTGTGTGCGTGTGTGTGTGTGTGTGTATGTGTGTGTGTGTGTATGTGTGTGTGTGTTCGTTTATATATGGGATCGGATTTCCTACATTTTTCAACCGATTTCAACAAAATTTCACTTTTGTGGCAGGTAGTGTTTCTTATTGTCTTGCACACATTTTTCTTTATTTTTACATTCAGAATGCTTTAAAAATTCCATTTACAAGACAATTGTTTATAATAAAATTCTGTTCAATCGATAGACTCATAACGATTGAAAACAATGTTTTTGTTTGAGTTTGGGTTTGACCAATTCGTAAAAAAAAAACAAAAAAAAACAAAAAAAAAAAACTAATTAAGACATGCGTGTCTGTCAACCTTAAACAATAATCTTTGTCAATTTTATTTTTCAGTCTTTATGATGCTCGATACTTGATCTATCTCTTACTGTTACATCCCCGGGCTACGCTGGGCTCTACTGCTAGTATCCTATATGGCATTGAATGCTGGAAAATGTGGTTCTACAGAAAGATGCTGAGAATACCGAGGATTAAACATGTGAACAACGACCAGGTGTTAAGGAAAATGGAGACAAAAAGGAGACGTTGATGAGGAAAGAGAGATTAGAGAATTTGACGCTCACATGACGTGCTGAAGGCGACAAGGACGTACCTAACGAGCTTTTGTAAATGATTGGAAGAGCAGGGTTTAGGAGAGACAGCAAAAGATAAACATTACTAAGAGCTAGAAATATCAGGAAATTTTGGAGAGCCGTGATCGCACACGTCCTGAAGGTACGAGGTACAAAGAAGAAGAAGTAGAAGAATAAAATAATTACGTTTAATTCACGGTTTAACTCTATTGTAACCATTCAGGAAATAGTATGACATTACTGAGGCAAGATTTTTATGGCTATTATGAGTGTTTATTTTATACACCTACTATTTATAAAAAAAGAACCTATTAATCTTTCTGAATGCTTATCAATTAAACTGTCTGAAGATTTGGAATGATATATGTTTATCTCTCTACGCACAGGTTGGGGCGTTTTCCACCGAATTCTCACTTTTAACTATTTTTTTTATTATAATGATTTTATCTAAAAGGGTAAATAAAAAAAATCCCGCCAAAAGAATCCTAAGAAAAAAAAATATCAATTTGGAACGCATATTCTGTTTGAAAGGTGAACAGAATTTATTAAAATATTGCCTTTTTATTTTGTCTACTAATGGTACTATGAGAAGTTTACATATATTTACATATATTTCTTTCAGATTATAAGAATATTATTCATAATATACCGAGCGCAACAGCAAAATTGTCCAAATTGTTTAAATGCGTACTTAACCATCCCACAATGTTTGATATGAAATAAAAAAGCAAAAAAAAAAAAAAAGAAGCAACCTAATTGATTCTCAGATAAGACATTTAGCCATCTTGACGCCATTTTTCGTAAGAATCACTGAAAAAACTCTGAGTTATTCAACTAAAAAGAGAACAGGCTAAAATCCTTTTGTGTTTGCCCCACTGTCTTTTCAACTGAGCAATGATGAGAGGAAAAAGATCATTCAGGCCTTTTGCAATCGAACCGACATTCATACTCTGGCTTCCATCTTCAAAGTTCATTCAAAAATTATTAAGAGAACAGCGAATAAGTTTAAAAAAGAGGGAACAGTAGAGAGGAAAACTAGATCAGGAGGTCACAACAGGAAGAGGGATCATTATTTCAACTTAAAGATTTCAGTTGGAAAAGATCTAACTCAATTCATAAGACGATTGGCAGGTGTGAGAGGAGTTTCACCTATTACACCTCAAAGAGCGGTGAAAAAAGTCTTGAAAATGAAATCGTGCGTTAAAACCCTGAGACACCTTGTTACTCCAGGACTCCAGAAAGAAGGTTAGAGAGGGCGAAGATCATCTTGAATAAGTTGTAAAATGATCCTGGAGTATTATATATAGAGAGACTGTTTGCTTCTGCTTGCGGTGCTGTGTCTCTATCTTCTTTTGTGTTATAACTTTTATTATATTTTCCCCTGTCCATTCATTCATGTCATCCGCAAAAGATTTTCTTCTCATAATTTGTTTCCCCATTTACAGTTCTGACGAGAGGGGACGAAACCGGTCGACTTGTGTTCGTGTTTTTGTTTTAAATTTTATCATGGTCTATAGTAAAAAATTTCTTGCCTTTAATTCCATAATATATATATATATATATATATATATATATATATATATATATATATATATATATAAGTGCGCAGGTATGCAGAAAATAGAAAAGAACACGTTGGGTGCATAATCCGGAGTTCCTTAGTATTGTTGTTTTTATTTTTAAGAAGACAGTGCTCCATACAGAAGTAAAGCTTATAATATTTTTTTGTTTTAAAATATGATTCCTTCGCTACATAAGAGTTCTCATGTTTCAAAAACGAGAGCCGAAACCATCAAATTTCGCTTGAAGATGAAACAGGACTAAACAACTTAATTCAACTTAATTTTAATAATTATTTGGATGGTTTTGGCTCTCGTTTTTGAAACATGAGAACTCTTATGTAGCGAAGGAATCATATTTTTAAACAAAAAATATTATAATATATTATATATATATATATATATATATATATATATATATATATATATATATATATTTGAACTTTATTTCAATCCTTCATGAAATTCCGATCCTCAGCTTTGATTAATTAATAAGGAACATGTCATTTTCATTCATGATCACTTTCATCAGGATTCTTTTGTTAAGCTTGGAGAATAACTATACATTGATTATACATTGCTCAAAGTAGAGTCCAATAGTGTTATAAAAACTCGGAGAATTGCAGTAAGATATTTTTAATTATTTCTAAGCTACAACGTTTCAAAGCTTAACCTAACACATGGGCAGTTTTGCTTTTACATGATTTGGACAATTTTGCCTGTTATACCTAACTGAATAACACAGAATCGTTGTAATGTATGTGCTTGTAAAAGGTTTCAACTCAAGTGAAACAGTAACATCCATCGCACTTACAGTGTCGATGTATTGAGTGAAATAATTTGTCACGAGTTGTTTTTCCGTTTCAAAACCTGAAATGTTTGTCTAGAGGACGAACTAAGAGACAATCTTCCAAAAAGACTAAATTCAGTGGATTTAGAAGCTGCTGTTATAACAAATCCTGAAACTACGACTCGGGAACTCTGTGAGAAATTTGATGTTAGTCATACCACAGTGCTACGCAAATTGAAAATATGTCAGTAGTTGGAAAATGTGTCCCGCGCGACATGTCGCCAGAGAAGCGCTAACAACGTGTCGATTGTTGTGAGTCGTAGCTTACACAATAATTTCAAGTGTCCTTTCTCAAGCTTGTTAATTCTGATGAGGAATAGATAAAGTTATCATAATTTTAAACGCCGTCGTCAGCGGATATACCGAGGAAACAGACATGCTCATCAACTGAGATCATGTTGAGCGTGTGATGGGAAATTCAAGGAATCATCAAGTATAAAATGTTAGATAATAATCAAACCATCAACGCTGATCTCTACTGCAAATAACTTCGTCATTTGAAAGGCGTCCATGATTAGTCAACAGAATGGGAACAATCCTCCCTCACTATAATGGCCGACTTCATACTGCACGACTAAATATCTCTTAGAGAAGCTTGATTGCGAGCTTGAATCTTCTGATTAGCGATTAAGAGTTTGCAGAACAGTTTGGATGGCCTAAGGTTGACAATAAGAAAAGAAGTTGAATATGAATTGCTTGCGGATTTTACATCAATTCACCTCTGCAAGTTCTCCGCTGCCTTAAACAGGTATTGAACTCATAACTCTTTCGATCCTGTCACTGGATCTAACCAACGCCTTTATACACTATGCCAGGTGTCCAATATACTTCCTATTTTCAGGTTTTTGACACATTTATTCCATACAGATTTTCACCTCTGCAAGTTCTCCGCTGCCTTAAGCAGGTATTGAACTCATAACTCTTTCGATCCTGTCACTGGATCTAACCAACGCCTTTATACACTATACCAGGTGTCCAATATACTTCCTATTTTCAGGTTTTTGACACATTTATTCCATACATATATTTTCCATTTAAAAAAAAATATTCAAAACCTGCTCTATAATAAATTCTAAATCTCTTGTAATTTTTGATACAGTATTTTACAAAGATACAACCATAATAGGATAATCCAATTGGAACATAGATTTCACTCGACTTTCAGTAAAATTAGATGTTCTGTCATAAATGATCGATTTGGGTTTTGATTCATTGTATCTTTCCAAGGGAAAAAATTGTGATCTTGAATCATTTGGAACAGCTGACGATAGAACGTAGCTTGAAAGGAGCAAAACAAGTCGCATGTCTGGAGAATACGTCGAACTTCCCCTCCTAGCTCCATTTTCGATTGCTGAATCGCATTTTCAACTCGAAGACGTTATTCAGCAAGATCATCAATTAATTACTTTTCCAAGAAAATGTACTTGTCTTCTAAATGCGTCACTGTAGCCTTGCGCACGAACATTTTGTATTCGTTCCAGCAATTTCGAATCAAAGATTTTCTTTGACTTCTTGCACAGTGAGAAAGAAAAAAACAACAACTTTTCCTTCAGTGCAATCAGGTTAAGAAGCTGAAGGCGATCCCGAATCTACAGTCTTGCTTTTATGGATCTTCGTAATAATTCCTCTCCATTGAATAACTTGTTCAATACTGTCTTTCTCTATGCGTTTAACAAAAAGAGAAAAGTAAGAGTTTAAGCAATGGCTGACAGTTATTCCCTTGCGGTAATGTTGGGCCTTTTTTTCAAACTGCAGAATTACTACAAAGTCTTTTAAACGCCTTACTATAGCAATACAGAAACGAGTGTATTATGCTGGTAATGTAATGAATACCGATGCAGAAACTGAAATCGGAGACTAGTGATCAAATAAAACGTGTGCTTAAGAAAAGACTAAATCTCTCCCTGTCTCTCTCAAGGACACATGGCACCGTGGATAATGGGGTTGGTTAGATCTAGTGACAGGACCCAAAGAGTGTGAGTTGAATACCTGGTTAAGGCGGTGGAGAACTTGCAGAGGGGAATTAACAGGAGATAACTGATAATTGACATCCATTAAACATGGCACGTGGAACTAGAACAGTCTGCTCCAGTGAGCGAAATAAAGGGTTCAGTTCGACATTCCAACCACCTGAAGAAGACCGGAGCGAACAACGGCCGAGACGTTGTAATAAATAAAGTGACAAAGATGAGGACAATAGTCCGAATAACGTAAATAGTGCACATAATACCTGATCGCATAAATATAGACAGATACTCTCTCCCTTTCTTTAAATATATATATATATATATATATATATATATATATATATAAACAAATTTAAGCTATTGGTAACGCTTCAAAGAACAACCCTACCAATACTAAGCTAACCAAAAGAAAAAGGAAAGCGAAAAAGAAACAAAATTAATCAAGCAAACAAAAGAAGGGAAACACAAAAAGAAAAAAATGTAAACAGACACCTAATTATGAAAAATCATAAAGTGCTCAATGGCTCTAAATTAAGACAGAGCAGTAACAATAACAAACCAAACAGTAACCGAGCGATTCTTGTTGTCGTGGATCGCTTAGCTGAATACGCAGAGTAATAATTTTGATCATAATCTCTATATTACTGCTTGGCGTGTTAGTATATATATATATATATATATATATATATATATATATATATATATATATATATATATATATATATATATATGGCTAGGTTCCAAATGCATTAGATATATATAGTTTATTCCATAAGAAAATTAATTTTAATAATATATTTTAATAAGCATCAATTATTTCTATTAGAACTAACGACGATTTTGTATGGAAAAATGAAGTTATCCCCTTGATAATATTAACAACATTTAACGGCCTGAATGTCCGGGAAATTCAAGCCGGTAAATGTTAAAACTGTTTATTATAAACAAAGCATTTACTTAAATATTTGTAGCGATAAAAATAAACTATAAACAATGTGTGTATATATATATATATATATATATATATATATATATATATATATATATATATATATATATATATTTTGAACAATAAAAAAATTAAAAAATTAAAATCTTTAGACACACTGGGTTGTAGATTAATATTCTTTCGTTTTTTTATTATTATTCCATTTAGATTCCTCGACTAGTTTCGACCAAAATGGCCATCATCGGGAGGAGAAATATTTCTGCTTGCTGGTAGCACTAAACTACAGAAACTGGAGAAAATGAACTGGAGAAAATGAACTTTTGTCTGTAGTTTTCATTTGTTTTTTTATTTTTTTTTATCTTTTTAAAATGAATCTTTTAATATTCCTTGTGTTGGTCAAACAGTCTCTTTTAAGTTGTTATTTGAGATAAGAGCTGGATAGATACATGTTGCTCTGAATTCTCTGGTCAGTTTGACAGTTTTATTGGACCTGGCGAGGGGATGTGTCTCTGTTTAGTGTTTGTGTGTGTGTTATTTGGTTCTTAGGGAGTGAGTGAGTATGATATGTGTAAGCGTGTGTATTGTTGTGGGTGTGTGTTATCCTTTGGCTCATTAGGGAGTGAGTGAGTATGATGTGTGTAAGTGTGTATATTCGTGTGGGTGAGTGTATAAGTGTGAGGCCTCCACACCTCCGTAAGCATGTCTGTCTTGTGTGGGTGAGAAATGTGGGTAGGTTTTGATTTGTTGAGTTATATATTGTTAAATTTATGGTTTAGCCCGGTTGGATATTTTGTTTTTAGACGTTGTATCCACTTATTTTCATGGGACTCTAAAATCTTTCTAATGTTATCTGCTCTGAACTTTTCTATTCTCTCAATTATAATGAATTTGGCAGAAATGTTGTTCTACAGGTAATAATTTTTCATGGGGAGTCGACTTAATTCGCTTACGATAATTATTAATTCTGTAGTGAAAGGGCCATTCAGATTTTCCTACATATTGTTTCTGGCATAGTGTGCATTCTAGGAGGTAAATTATGTTATGACTTCTACAGTTAGAATCATGGTAGATTTTGAAAGTAGATTTAGTGGTTGAGCTATTGAATGAATTCGTGTTTTTAATATGGTTGCAACATAAACTTTTTTTGTTGTTACATTGTTGGGAAAATTCTGTTGTTTTTGTTCTTAGATTATTACGGATTGCCTTGTCCCCTGAAATGTGGTTACTACCTATGATTTCTTTTAGGTTCTTAGGTCTACGATATGCAAGAAGGCCAGGTTCCTTAAACAGTTTTTTTAGGTCTGGTTTGAGATGTAGTATTTCCCAGCGACGTTTGATTATTTGGGATAGTGGAGGCAGAGGGGGATTGAAAGTGGTTACTAGAGGGATACAGTAGATTTATTTTTAATCTTGTACATTAGGGTGTCTTCTCTAGGTGTGGAAATTGCTTTATATATTTGTTCCCTGATTAGGTGTTGTTTATAGCCACGTGTTGTGAATTGATGCTCGAGATTTTCAATGTGTTTATTTAATTCTTCATTGTTGGAACATATCCTTCTGAGTCTAAGTGCTTGTGAATAGGGAAGGTTCTCTTTGAAGTTTTTTAGTGTAGATAGTTGTGGGTGTCGGTGATTTTAGTGTGTAGTGTCGTTTGTAGTTTCCTGTTTTCATCTATGTAAATGCGGGTGTCTAAAATGTTACTGATGTTGTGGATTTTTCATAGTCAAACTTAATTGAGTCGTGCATTATATATATATATATATATATATATATATATATATATATATATATATATGTGTGTGTGTGTGTGTGTGTGTGTGTGTCTTCTTCATCTGACAAATATTCACTTCCATATAGGGGATTAGATATTACACAGTAGTTCAGCAATTATTTTCGTAACCTTTTTCTTGTACCTACGGCCAGATTACATTAAAACTGTTTTTCGTCCTGGTTAATATCAAGATGGGTGGACTCTTGGGATTACCAGTTGCTCCAATTTTATACGTGCTGGTAGTGTTATGGATAACGGCTTGGAAGGAGAAGTCGGATAGCCGAGTTCGAATCCCAGTCGAGTTCTTATATACTTGGGAACGGTAAATATACATCACTTCTGCCCCAGTATGGGTTAAATAGTATGTCAGACGGTGTCGCATAGCCTTAATGACGAGTAGTCTACCGTGGAAAGTAACGGCAGTCTGCTGCAGGAATTATTTTGCCAAGATAGTTATAAAGTGCAAAAAAGACATTCGATCAAGGGTGCCACGCATGGCACGAAATGAAAAGCACACTTTCTTACCTTTTAATATACGCACATTATAGAAGCCTATATGTGTCTGTATGTCTGTGTAGGTGGGTTATTTGCATGTTTGTGTAGGTTACGTATGACCACTGAAATCTACATTTCTAGCGAATATATGCACGTATCTGCTTTGGTAAGCATCGTTAAAGTCTGTAATTGTGAGCGAAGGAAAGAAAGCAAAAAGCAAAAACTGGGTTTAAGAGTTACGTCACTCAAGTCCGTCAAGACTCAGCGCCCTTTCTGCCACCTGAACCACCACGAAAACCGTGATCCCGGGATTGATAAAACGACACAGGCCACGAAGTTAAAGCGATTACGAACCTCTCTATCGTGATTAAGCGCACTTTGTCATACTTAGCTATAACCAACTTTTGGCAAGTTGGTAGGAATAACAAGTTCTAATGAAAGAAGACCAATTCTCCTGAGAAATGTTAACATTAGTGCTTTCCTCACGGTTTACATTTTAATTTAGTTTCTATCAGTTCATTGAAAAGTTTCTCAGTTAAATCAATATTTAGGCTTTCGCGGAAGAGTTTACAATTCCATTGGGACGTTATTAACATCATAACACACTTGAATTTCAAACAACACGTTTACATCTACAGACATAACAGTATCAAGAGAAGTGACAAAAACTTTATTTATAATAAAATTAAGGCCATTGTTATCGAGAAACTATATGCCTTAAAAACCTATATTCTCTCTCGAAAGGTTGTTTATAAAACTGCCTTTTTCTTTTTTTTAATCATTTCACCACAAGCAAAACGGTAATGCCACTAGAACGCAGGGGTTACAGGGGTGAAAATGAAAGTGAAAGTGAAAGATAAAACTGAGACTAGAGAGACTTGAGACAAAAAAAGGTGAACAGGATTTAAAAAGACAGAAGGTGGCTATTAACGTTGCATTTAAATTTTTGAAGATGCATTTATCTGGGCAGCAAGTAAGCGGAAAGAGGTAACACGGCTGGGAATTGCGAGAAAATAAACTTTTGGGGTCGAAGTGGCGTGGTTGTTGCATTTGGTTATTTCAACAGTGTGGTACCTAGATGCCAATCTATTAGTGTGCTTACTCTCACGAATATCCTTCCCGTGCTTGCAAAAGTTAATGAAACTATGAGAATACTCCATTTTGATGACCGCGACTAACCCCAGACAAAGCCCAGAATCTAGGATAATTGTCCTTTCGGTTAATTTACAATTGGAATAAATGTTTTCCAAATAATTCTTTTCAAATAATTATTTTCGAACAATAATTTTGGAGCAATTTTCTCGATACACCCAGAGAAAGCCAGGTTATGGTTTGATCGGGGTTTAATCGCGGTTGCCAAAATGCAGAATTACATAAGCTCACAGTTTCATTCGTTTTTGCAAGCGCTGAAACTAGATTCATGAGAGTAAGCGTGGTACTAGATATGAATCTAGGTCTCACCGTTTTACCATTGAAATATCTAAATGCATTCACCAAACCACTTCTACTCCAACAGTTTCTTTTCACAGACTTCCTACCCGTGGAAATCAAACCCGCTAACTTGCTTCCTTGATAAATTCAATTTTGAAAAATTTAAATGCAACGTCAATCTCTATTTTCTATCTTTTTAAACCTGTTCATCTTTTGTCCTTTCCTCATTCCTCCCCATTTTCAGTCTTCTCTTTCACTTTCACTTTCACTTTCACTCCCTGTAACCCCTGCGTTCTATGGGCATTACCACCTTGCTTGCTGTTAAATGATTAAAAAAGAAAAACGGCAGTTATAAAAACAACCTCTGGAGTGAGAATATAGACATTTAAGGCTGGCTGATAATTTAGGCGAAGGTATTTGCTTAATTCGTATGTCTCCATTTTATAGATATTATTTCAAATTGACATCATGATTTGTTAATTCATGTGCTCTTAAATTTCTGTCCGTAGTTCATATCAGTTATACCACGTAAACGCAGCAGGTGCAGTTTCGAAATATTATTTGCCTTAAACTCGATTCATGTTCTTAAACAGCCTCGTCTGATCGAGACGTTCATATGGAGGTCATGCAGGGCACCACATCCGTTCAGAAATATTTAAACTGTTACCTGTAGACAAAAGCTTTCTCATATCCATGACTAAAATGACTTCCGGCGAATGAAGCATGTAGATTTTTAGTGTGTAACAATCTTCAAACCTCGCAAATAGGCACTACAGGTTCACGAACAAAGAACTTTACCGGATAATGGAAACCATACAACACGCGAAATTAGTGGACTTGAGAAATCAGTTTTCCTGAAAAATCGTTTTAAAATAAAGAATTTATAAATTTCAACTGATAGTAGCACTGGCTGTCAGTTAATGTATGATCGATGTTTCGTTATAAGGAAATGTATAGTAGTATCGAGTTCGAATTCAAAGTCCGGTCCATTACATTCACTTACATGCTAATACACTTGTGAAAGGTATGAATCTTCTTAAGTTATGACTAAATAGCAGGATAGATCGGGTTCTATAGACTTGGATGGCAACTGTTATACCGCAGAAAAAATGGCAACCTACTGCGAGAAAAAATCTACCTCGTCAGACATTCTTCAAAAGCCTAAACATGTATCACGCATGGCACATAACTGACTGATAATATTATAATTTCTGTTAATGGTGATTTATATAATATCACGTCGGTTAAGTCACCAGTTAATGGGAGGGCTAGGGAATAAATGATCATTCTTCTAATTATATTTCTTCCATTATAGACATTATTACATCTATGATATCACAAAACTTTAATTCAAGGACAGAACGAAATAGCTGAAAGAAAAGGAATGGCAAAAATGCTTGGTTCGCAGAGAGAATTCTATACCGTTAAGACATACAAAAAATTACGAAACACATATTTACACATGCCTCATACAGAAAACCTATCTGTCTTTTCTACAAATACTTTCTTTCCTCTGTCTTTTCTACAAATACTTTCTTTCCTCTGTCTTTTCTACAAATACTTTCTTTCCTCTGTCTTTTCCACAAATACTTTCTTTCCTCTGTCTTTTCTACAAATACTTTCTTTCCTCTGTCTTTTCCACAAATACTTTCTTTCCTCTGTCTTTTCTACAAATACTTTCTTTCCTCTGTCTTTTCCACAAATACTTTCTTTCCTCTGTCTTTTCTACAAATACTTTCTTTCCTCTGTCTTTTCTACAAATACTTTCTTTCCTCTGTCTTTTCCACAAATACTTTCTTTCCTCTGTCTTTTCTACAAATACTTTCTTTCCTCTGTCTTTTCCACAAATACTTTCTTTCCTCTGTCTTTTCTACAAATACTTTCTTTCCTCTGTCTTTTCTACAAATACTTTCACGATAAGTGCTCCGACGAGCTACTTTAACTTGTTCCCAAACTGCACGAATTTAAATATGCCGCTAGGTTGACATCTTAGCTCCACCCTTTTGCTTTTGAAACTGTTAATTATAACCAACCTTCTCTTCTACTCCAATAGCTTCATGTCTCACACTTCCCGTCTGTGGAACTCCCTTCCTCTTACTTGCTTCCCCTGATAGCTATAATCTTCAATTATTCAAATGCAATGTTAATCGACATCGTCAGATGGCTTGATCTAATTCCCCGTCCCTCTCTTCATCCTTTCCTCTATCACGCCTCTTTATTCATGCTCCCACTCTCTGTAACCCTTTGCGTGTTAGTGGCACTCCCGCCTTCATTGGGGTGAAAAGCTTTAAAAATGTATACAAAACAAGCAGTGCAAAAACGTGAAAGAGAAAGAAAGTCTTCCTTTTGATAATTCCCAACTGGAATTTAAGCTGCTGTTGGATTCTCTCTGTGTTTCTACAGAGAACCATATTGGGGATTCCCAGCGGAGATTCGAGAGGGCCGGTTTTATCTTCTATGTCACTATCGAGGACATATTCCTTACACAGGAAACGGCGAGTCATGGGTTTTTCTCAAGCTGATGACTGCGAGCCGGAGTTAAATTATATATCTGATGTAGATGTATTCTCAAAAGAAAACGGCGCTTTAGGCTAGTGGGCTAACCCACGTGGTAGTTGGCTGACCCGGGAACATGTTTTGCCTCGTCCGTGCGACGAACAACTCGTTTGCCTTGACTCCAGTTCGTTAGCTGACGCACTGGCCACTTTCGTCACGCTATGAAGTGACATCACACAGCGGCCGTCAGGTGACTTCGTCCCAACCAAACAGAGATACTCACCTGTTGTAAACTATACACCATTATTTTACTAAGCGAAACTAACTAGATACAAGCGTCAGTTAAAAAGTAATTCTTTAATTACAACACCCAAAGTATCAAAATGTACAAAAAAGATTCTGGATTTCAAATCTTGGAATAAACATAGTCTCCATCCATTTCAATCATAGTATATCAATTTTGAATCGGTCATGTATAATACTATTTTCTTCGTCAGTGTAAATTGTCTCTTTTACTTGATCACCGTTGGAAAATTGTTGCCTTCTTTATGGCCCCAAATAGATGAAAATCTGAGGATTATAGGTCATGAATTTATAGTGAGTAAATGCTGATCAATCATATGCTGTTATTGACTGCCTGGTTTTCGAGCTTCTGTAAGTCTCTGCAGCAATATTTAATACACGGATGAATAGTAAATTCACAGTATTCTTCTGTAGAATTATATGTGTTACTTGAAGTTGCCTCTTCATTGGTAACGAAGTCGTTCATTTACTGCCATATAAGGGCAATGGTAATATTAGCCCTTTTCTTTCAAGAAAACATTTGACATTCATTAGCCTGGTAGCCAGTAGAGCGTTCGCTTAAAATTTATATAATCTTTCTCTTAAAACAATTATTCAGTAACACCGGTTTCTTAGGTCCAGTGGCTGTTATCGCTCTTTGCAGTATTGATGGCGGTTTACTTCCTAACCTTTTATTTGAAGTCGTGTGGATTTTTATTATGTCATTATTCTCTCTGCGCTATCTATTTTAGTTGTTACTACTGTTGGTAGTCCCCAAGCGAAATGGTTTCTGTTATCTGGTACAATTTTTTATTTGTGAATCTCTAGTGCCAGTTTACAATGTTCAAAGAAGGATGATCTTTTCCAAGACATTCAGGCTTCACTCACTCAAAACCATTATTTTAACAATTGATCTTAGAAAGTGGTTCTATACAGCTGACAGTCCTCTGAATGGATTTGGTGCCATGCATCATCCATATGAGTTTTCAGGTTGATAATTTGATTGTGTAGCAATTTTCGGTTTGGGGCGAAACTACTTCTGGCGTCTATTCTATGCTTCCTTTTCTCCTACAGTAAATTTGTGATAACGGATCCATACGCCGACGTATTTGAAGTGTTTAGTATTTATTAATTCCCCATAATGTTTTTTTATGATGAATTCAGTGTATGTGTCATCACTGCTTCCATTTCAATTCCATACCCCGATGTATTTGAAGTGTTTAGTATTTACTAATTCCTCATACTGATATATATGATGAATTCAGTGTATGTGCCTTCACCAATTTCGTTCCAATTCTAGATCACAATTTCTGTTTTAGAAAGCATTATCTTGGATCCTATTTCTTGGAACACTTGGTAGAGGATGTTGATTTTCTGTTCAAGGTCATTCTTATACCAACTTTGAATACCTATGTCATCAGCATTGCTCCCTCATCATGTGTAAATTGGACTAGCGAGGGAATTGGTGATTATTGCCTTCTATTTGTAAGTTCTTTTGTGATGTGGTGGTAAATGCGCAGAGCACAGCTTAGGAAGTGATTAAATAGACCGAGGCACTCATTTCCCCCTGTACTCCTGATAAGGTCTGAAATGTTTTCGTGTTGTTGTCCTCTGCAGACGTGTACAATTTTTCTCTATTTGATTGGCGTATTCAGTGGATTCGGTACTTAGAAGACAATTTTTAATGTGTGAGAAGAGAAAGTGTCTATTGACGTCGTAATATGCTGCTGTGAGGTCGACAAAGGATATATAGTTTCCTATTAGAGATGTAAGCAATTGCTTGGAGTTGTTTGATCACATATATGGCATCATTGCACTCCTTACCAGAACGAAACCCAAACTGGATCGTGAGGAGCTGACTTTCATAAAACAATTAAAGTCTAATTAATATTATTTTCATTCATACTTTCACCATGATGGGTCCAAATTCAAGTACTTCTGTATAAATGAACCTCTTGAAGTTCCTTTCTATCCCCATAATGCATTAATGCGTGATACGCCACACTTATTGAGGTTAGATTCTTTTCTTTCATAGAATAGAGAAACTTGTTATTGAATTCGGTAGACAGTAAGCTGTTTCCAAAAAGAAATTCTGTCTCAATGTCATTTGCTGCTCTATTATATTTTAGTTTTTTAATAGCTTTCCTAATTTTCTCATCACTAGGTCCCTTATTGTTTATGTTTGGAGACGGACGTTGTAATGATTTGGTGAATATTGGTATATGTTCTATTTCTGAGGTCATCTTATTTTTAGGGTGGTCAGGTTTAAAATGAAATGTGATTCAAAGTGTAGAAGGATTGATATTACATAGCTCTTCAACACACTTTTAAGAAACACTTTTAAAGGCTTATCGAGGGCGAAATCTGATTATTTGTATTAAGAATCGCTTTCTGTGGAATTCGGTTTTTTTCTGTTGTTGAAAGAATCGACACGTTTTCTAGTGCAAATAAAGATATACGCAAAACAAATTAAACAGAGGAGAATAGAATCGATAAACACAACAAAAAGCCACATATATGCAGTCGCAGCTGCAGTCGCTTCAAATCGTAATTTTTTATGAAATTAACGGAAACTTGTCTCTTGATATATTTGGTTTAGGTGATAAATCAGTTGATCAGTTTTAGCCTAAAATTAGATATTAGTTCATTACTTACTGAATTAAGTTTTTGATGTCGACCAGTGCAAATTCAGCTGAAGTTTAATTTCGTCCTAACAATAAGGCAAGATAATTGTTGTAACCTAGGAAAGGTTACTGAATAGAATAATCACACGAAGATTGGTAATGAATGATAATACTTAGGACAAGAACAACATATAAAATTCGCCAGCGGCGCGTAGAAGTAGTTTACTGCTAGAAGTGAGTCAAGTGAATTCCGCAATGAATCATGCAATGAAACCGCAGACCAACATACAGTATTTACTACTGTATTTATGTGAATGGGACATAGTCATTATCACCCGAAACTATGCTACAACAATAATTATGCAACGTGTCAAGAACGTTATTTGATTTTAAATACCCGAATTCCGTTACAATAAAGTAGTTCTTTATCGTAACGATACAAATCGACCTTCTCTAAAATATTTTTTAATTGCTATGCACATTCTAGTCGGACATGGAGCTTGAATGTTCTATTTTCTTTAATATGAGTATTGCCCTGATTGTTGTCAGGAGATGTAACAGAATTGTTTCGTGTTTCCCTGCCTACGGTTTTGTATTCAAAGCCGTGCATCTAGACTGGTTACCTCAACAAAACTAGAGATCAGTCTGCCCGACTGTAATCTCATAGGAAGAAAAGTGAACACAGCAACACTAGAGGGAAATTCCAACTTTCTGTATATCACCGGGAATAGAGACTTCGTAAATATTTAGCTGTTTGTTAATCAGAATTCTTGTCAATTAAAATGATAGATTTTTTTAAAAAACAAGGTATTAACGAATTTTGTAAGCGTTTTTTTTTTTTAATCGGTTCACTCCAACCAAGACAATAAATCTACTAAAAGACGGTGTGTGTGTGGGAGGGGGTGACAAAGCGTGAAAATATCTAAGAAAAATAGAATCATTATTAAGGACCGAGAATAAAAGAACACTTATACAAGTCGGGTAAAGGCTATCGGCGCAGAAAGCGTAATAGGCGTACCGAGTTCAAATTCAGGACAAGGTTATTGCATTCACTTGTGCACAAATACTGCAATCCATCTTTTTTTCATCCGGACTAAGAGTTAATAGAGAAGTCTAATTTCGGTTGGATAATTCCGAATTCAAAACAGGTTGGGTGTGCGGCTTACAAATCGACTTAGTCAAAACCTATTTAGTAAGGAAACCATATTAGTAATACAGAGCGTGCTTATGCAATACATTGCTGATATGTAAGAGACTGCAGTTCTTGACAAATAAATTTAACGTTTGTTGTATTCGAACAGGTTTTTTATTCTTTAGTATATACCAATGAATAACAAACAGAAAACGTGATGCATTTTTAATAAAAACGTGATAAAAAATTAGGGTAGATCAACAATTACGTAGTTGAATTTTTGTCGTTTGTTGGCTGAATTTTGCTCTGAAATATTAATTGTTTGAGCTATGTGATTTATATTCACTTCCGAATTAAATGCATAGACATAGAGCTGCCTATATTGAAAGATATACATTTGTGTCAAATAAATTGTCTTTTCCTCGACAGATTGCAGACTAAATTATGTACCTAAGAATAAATTATTTATATTCCCCCAATAAATTATTCTCAAACGTATGTGGGTCTGTTCATTCTGTCGAATGAAGTTTCAGTTGTAGTCTTTTTCTTAGTTTTTGCTTTCTTTTGTCAGGGTTACAATAAAATGAACGAATGCCGATTTCATTATTAATTTGACATCATTTTAATTAAGTAGTAGACGTAAGAAGACAGAATGTATTGTTGTTAGTAAGAGAAACAGAAAGATGTGTGTTACGAATTGGAGATGTCAAAATGAAAGAAGTTTAAGTATCGGGGAGGTATTTTTTTTTTACAAATGACGAAAAATAAGACACCGATATCCTGGAATAATAATAATAATAATAATAATAATAATAATAATAAAAAGATGTCATCCACAAATGAAAAGTATTGGTGTTTTTCTAAGCATAGCTTACATGTGGGACAAGGCCGAATATTCGGGACACCCAGCTCGGACCAAACTCACTATTCAATCATAATTGATCTATGGAGGTAATCTTGCTTACTATTACACAATGTAGGAGCTCCCAATGATTTTCTAAGCGTAGTTTAGATGTGGCACAAGGCCGAAAGTTTGGAGCACCCAGTCAGGATTAAACCCATTATTCAGTCTTAATTGATGTAGCGAGACATGCTTGCTAAACATTACACCACGTAGAAGTTCTCTCTTAGTAAGCGTAGCTTAACTGTGGCACAAGGCCGAAAGTTTGGAGCACCGAGTTAGGATCAAGCCCACTATTCAGTTTTAATTGATCTAGCGAGACAAGCTTGCTTACCATTACACCACGTAGAAGTTCTCTCTTAGTAAGTGTAGCTTAACTCTGGCACAAGGCCGAGAGTATGGAGCACTAAGTGAGGATCGAACTCGTTGCTCGGTCATAATTGATCTCGCGAGACACCGAAATCCTAAATCGCATTGGAATAATAAGAAAGATGTCTTCCACAAACTAAAACCATTGGTGGTTTTCTAAGCATAGCTTAGATGTGGCACAAGGTGAAAATTTAGGACACTCAGTGCGGTTCAGTCTCACTATTCAGTTGCAATTTTTTATAGAGATGCAAGCTTGCTAAACATTAGACCACGCAGAAGTGCTCAAAAGAAACAAAGTATTGGGAAACGTAGTGTTGAACCAATAGCAGAGATGTGGTTGTAGAGAAGGATACTGAGAATAATATGGACGGAACATGTGAGCGGCTAGGAAGTTCTAAGGTATATAGAACCAAAATCAGAATGAGACAGTTAAAATCTCTGATATACATATTAAAGAAAGTAGGCTTGAAAAATTGGACACATAGAACCATTGTCACTCGCCAGGAACGCGTTAGAGTAGGTACGGATACTGCTGCTGCTATTACTACTACTACTACTAATAATGCAGGTGGGCTGGGCGCCCTAATAGATCATTACGAATGAGATTGTTTCTCAATGGGTCCCCTGCTCTGTTGTCTCCGTGCAATACTCAGCTAAGGTAAGTGATTATTAGCATTCATGGTGACTTGGGACACAAACTGCTATAGGTTGAAGATTTACGTCAGAGCTAGCCAAGTTGTGCCGGGAAAAAGTTGATTAAGTTTTATTAAATTTTCTTTTTTTTTCTTGCAAAAGAAACCGATAATCGTTGGCCTTAATATTAGGTTGGTGCAAAAATAGTGTCGTTTTCTCACATAGTAACATATGTGAGAAAACGACATTATTTTTGCACCAACCTAATAGATACCGAGAGAAAAATCATTGTAACTTTTTCGTTTATTGACTGACTGGCCACCCGATGATCCCCTTAATGAGAATTTCATCATTTCGTCGTCTTATGCATCAACAAACTGACGAAGTTTACACTCAGCGGAGAGAAATCGTTGACTCCGTACCGAGACGGCACAGAATACAAGATGAGACTTGACGGGATTCCCGCAGCGTAGATTGAGACGAACGACTTCCTTACATGAGAGTTATCCAATTCTTTTCCCGTCTTTCGTCCATACATGAAAGTTTACCAGTTCTGCGGATAGAATAACGATTTAAAATAAACCGTTGTTAATCCAAATCAAAGACACATGCACTGACATTCACGATGGCGTGCATTTGCATTATCTATATTATGTTTGTGTGCAAACGTCGGCGTATTTTTGCGTGAAGAAAGGGATTCAAAAAATCAAGCATATTGGTTTGTTTGACGCAACACAATCTCCTGTGATGCGGTCTAGAGGGGGAAAATGTTGAATGTATCGCAAAAGAATAATTAAAAATCGAAACCACCCCGATGAAAAAAAAAAATCAATGAAATCAAATTGAATCCTGTCGTGGGTGCTGGAATATTTAGGAGATTCGGTACTAGTTTTGACTGATTGGTTTGTTTTTTACGACTTATCATCTTTGTTTGCAGATTATTTAAGGCCACAAAAGAATGTTTTGGAGATAATGATAACTTATTGATACCAGCCTTACTAATTAACCCATAACTGGGGGGAGAAGAGGTGGATTGAAACCTTTACCAAGGGAATTTACGCGTAAGTTAATATATCGAACCCGATTATAATTGGAACTCAGCTCTCCGATTTCCAATTCCGAGCCGTTATCCAGTACACCACCCGCACATCCAAGATTACAGCATCTGGTATGCCCAGTCAGTCACCATTCTAGGTGTTGTGGTGTCCTCCCTCTAAGAGTATGTTAGACTCTTCCGACTACTATAAATTAAGTAGGAGAGAAGGTTCGGGGAACAGTGAACAGTGAATGGATTGAGCGCTAGTTCATACGATACACTCTCACTAGTCGTGTAATATTCTTCTTGTGTACTTACAGTTTTATATACGATATATCGGCAAACCTGTTTTTTGTTATAATTTAACAATTTACTTGGTCACAACACGAGGTACAAACTAGGCCCGATGCTTAAAGAATTGTTTAAAAAAACTGTAAATACGTATAATTTCTTTTAAAAGTTAGAATAAATAAAAAATAAATAGATAAATTAATTAATAATTATATGAAATAAATTGATAATTATAAAACTGTAAAGAATTTGTAGTATAGAGAATTTCAAATGTTTTTTCTCTATTTTTTCTCCTCGATCCTTCTGTTTCTGTCTGCAGATGATGTTCTGTTTGTTTGGGTAGTCGTTATTCTAAAGAATTGGTTTGATGCTGCCCTTCTTTTAAAGGCATGTGTCTGTGTCGCCAAATGATTTTTACGGCGATGAATGCACTGGGTGTTCCCGTTCTTTACGCTCTATGAATGGTAGGACTTGAAGTTAATCTATTGTCCAGTCAATGTTGGGATATACGAACATCTTGAAGCCTTTCTCTGTGCGAGTTATTCGTACATTCAGGTAGGACAACTGATTATTGCTTTATTAGATCGAATAGCTGAGTTCACATGGGCCAATAATATTTGCCCCGCTTCCTGCTGACGCCAGAGTATGATGATGTCGTGTATCTTAGCCATAATGTTGGCTTTAGCGGTACCCTTTCGTAAAAACATTTGCTCGAATTATTCCATGTATATGTTTGCCATCATCAGGGACAACGGTGAGCCCATAGCCAACCTTCTGTTTTCAAGCTGGTAGATTTCAGACCCTATTTGCAAGAACAATCTGCATCCATAAATTAAATAAAGAGTTCAGTTGGAAATTCCCTGAAGGTTAGTCGGGTAGAGAAGCACCTGAAGAAGGCCGGAACAGGCAACACCGGAAACAGTGTGTTAACAACAGCAAACACGTGCAGAATAGTCCGAATATAAGTAATGAAAATAAAGTATAAAACACATTGTGTATTATAAAATTGTAAAGTATTGTTTATTGTAGAGAATATAAAATTATAGTATTGATTGCCAAAAGACAAGAAGGAGAGAATGGAAATGAACGACATATTTGTGCTACTGGAAGATTTTCATCTTAATTAGTTTAATTGCCTTCATCCTCATTGTTTTAAAGGAAGTGGGGAATGTCGTAGACAAGCATAAAGCAGATTGCATTAAAATAGGGATCGATATCACACGCTCCAAAGTCTTTTCAAAGTGCACAACATTTATTAAAATGATGAGTTTTCAAGAATTTTCAGGATATATATATATGTTATTTCTGTTATATATATATATATATATATATATATATATATTTATTTATATTTATACAGGGTGTTTTTTGAAAAAGGATACGCCCAAATCATTACGCTGTTTTATCAGGTCTTTAGCATTGTAGTGGACTCAATCAGTGGTTATTTGATAGAGTAGTTATCAAAATTTGATTGGGTGTCAGTTTCACCGCTGTCATTAGTATAACTTCCGGTGCAGCTGAATTGTGGGAAGATCAATCAAAATCGCGACTTCTGAGCAGAAGGCGTTTTGCGTGCTTGAGTTCGCGAAAACAAACGCCATTGTCACGGTGCAAGCAGATTCGAATGACTTCATTTTTCAGCAAGATGGAGCACCACGCCATTGGCATCTCAGGGTTGGAGCTTATCTGAATTAAAACATGTCTCAGCGATGGATTGAGAGGAGAGGTGCTAAAGACCTTGCTCTTTGTGGTTGGCCTGCCAGATCCCCGGACCTCATTGTGTGTGACTTTTTCTTGTGGGGGTATGTTAAAGATCAAGTTTATGTTCCAGCACTTTCAGCAAGTATCGATGACTTGAAAGATCGAATAACAGCTGCAATCAACACGGTGGACCGTGACATGCTGAGGCACGTTTGGGAGGAATTCTCATATCGGTTTGATGTTGTCCGCGCTGCTAGTGGTGGCCACATTGAGTGCTTATAAAACATGAAATGAAATTTGAATGTATATAGAACACATGTGTTCATGCTAGAGGTTTGTAATTTTTTTCGTTATTGACACATCACGTGATGATTTTGGCGTATTCTTTTTGAAACACCCTGTATATTGTATATTTACACACGCTCTATCTCTGATATTGAGCACTTTATTCCATAAATATAGCACGCCTTAAGACTATATATATATATATATATATGATATTTATTAGCAATTATAACATCATGCTTCTACTCGAATCGATCTCTCCTAGCTTCGCATAGTAAAATCTTTAAAATTTCCCTTCCGCTTTACCGTGTGAGGATAGTTTACGGGTAGAATCTCTAACTGATGCCAAAACGGTCGAGTTTCGATCACGGCTCGAAGCAATCGGATTTCTAACCACATGGATGAGCTGTGATACAGCGAAACAGTCTGTCTGTGGATGACTATATATATATATATATATATATATATATATATATATATATATATATATATATATATATATACACACATGTTTTTATTTATTTATCTATATTCATGCTCTCTAAGTAATTCGACTGAGCTCTCGGAGAGGATGGAGTGATTTCGTAAACAGTGGCTCTTCTTTCCTAGCTACTGACGATTTTCGCATAGTAAAAACGTTAAAATTTCCCCTCCGCTCTCTCTCTATCCCCCCCTCTCTCTCTCTCTCTCTATATATATATATATATATATATATATATATATATATAATTCACCATCATTCGTTAGATGTTCTATGAGAATTCGTTTTTTCAACGAGAAAAGGAATGGTACAACCATAAACCCGAGAACGTCCATAATTGAGTCAGAAATTTATTAGAATTTGTGCTAAGTTTCAATAAAAACCAGAATCAGAAACTGGACATATTTGGAAAAGATAACATAGAAAAAGAAGGATTAATCATTGATCCACCGAGAGCAAAATAAATAGAAGAATAATAACCATTTGACCCACTGAAGTTAGAATGCGCAATCTTTGGAAGTGGAAGAAGATTACTGTCATATCACTTTTCATTCGTGCAACTGATACAGTGACTGAGAAAACGGAGACATAGATAAATAAAATTGGCCTCGATTGCCTAGCAGAACTTTTAGCGAAAGGAAATCTCTTAGGAACAGAAAGTATAACCCGAAAAGTGTTTGAACACGGTATAATAACTAATGCTGCTGGTAGTGACCCGCTACTAGTGCATTAATTCCATGATATTAATTCTTGTATGTGAAAATGCAACAATACTACTACTACTACTACTACTACTACTACTACTACTAATAATAATAATAATAATAATAATGACTCTGGTCGGGACCCGGAAAGAAATGAGTATACACCATAATCCAAAGAAAATAAAACAACAACAACAACAACAGCAACAATAACAGCAACAACAACAACAATAATAATAATAATAATAATGCAAATAAACCATAATGTTCCTTCTGCAGCAGCAAAGAATCTAAAAAAAAAGTAAGCAAAAGCAAATGCAGTATACCAAATGCTGAGGCGATTGCAAAATAAGCCTCTTCATGACCAATACTCTGCCCGTACTAAACAAGATGACGTAGACAAACCTCGTGCCGATCAAACCTCGTGGCTACGTAGTGCAGGGTTGAAAGCTGAAACCGAAGATTTTATTCTTGCTACACAGAACCAATTCTTGCTAACTAGAAATTACCAAGCGCACAGGCTGAAAAATTGTGTTGCTCCTAAATGCAGATTCTGTCACAAATATCCAGAAACAATTGACCGTCTTGTATCAGTTTGCAAATTGTTAGTACCAACTGAATATAAAAGTCGGCACGATAGAGCGCTCCAATATCTGCACTGGGAAATATGCCACATTTATGGGAAGGAAACTGCCAAAAAGGCGTATGAATATCATCCAGACCCAGTTACAAAGACTTTATAAAACACACTGACAGAACAATTAAAACTTATAGCCAGACATCGTGATCAAAGACGAAAAAAATATATATATAATGTACTTTCTTATTGACATGCCAGTCCCTGCAGATTGTAAGATATCTTTGAAGATTTTCAAAATAACTATCAAAATACAAGGATTTTGAAGTATAAATCTAAAAAATGGGGCAGGTGAGATCATCAATAATTTCAGTTGTAATTGGAGCCCTCGGATTGACTGGAAAACCAATTCTTTCTTTCTTTTTTCACCAAAACCAAGTAGTGTCTCTAATACGTCTTTTTTCTTTCCAAGCAATGAAAACGGAATTGCCCATTAATTATGGGTTATTGTCAGGGCGCAACGGTCGGGAAGACTATGGAATTAACAAAGGGAGGGACAAGCATAATAATAATAATAATAATAATAATAATAATAATAATATAAGTCCAGCCTACATTGAACATTTGTGGAAAGTCACTTGTGCCATGCTCCGAAGTTGTAAGAAATGGTAAACGTAGCATCTTTGAATGATACTTTTACTGTAGTTTGATATGATTCTAAATCCTATTGACTAGAGTTAATTCCTTTCTTTTCAGTTCACTTTTCTCGCCTCTTTTTTTTTGTTTTTTTTTTTGCTTTAACTTGTATTTCAATTTAAGCAGACTTCCGTGTCCATTTTTCTTTTTTTTTCTATTTTTTCTCTTACCCTAGGCATCCCATATCTCTGTCGGTGCGTGTATATGTATGTTTGCTAATATCTCTCTCTCTCTCTCTCTCTCTATATATATATATATATATATATATATATATATATAGAATGTACATGTGTATGTATCCGCATTGACAGGGATCATATTGTATTATATTTGTTTTTTTTCATGGCTACAGGTGTAATTTTCCTACAATGCTCTGCCCTTTGACTATAATCTCTTTGAGTGAAAATTTAAAAATATATCTTTTAGCGGCTAGTAGGTTGGGAGATGATCGGAAAAGTATAACTTTTATTCCCTTGCTCCTACCCCTTTGTTGAATGAATTCTTTGATATTCCCCCTACCAATCTGTAGTATAAGTCCAGCCTACCCCATAAGATTTGATAAGTATCTGTCGTTGGCGACGGAAAATTGAACATTTGTGGAAAGTCACTTGTGCCATGCTCCGAAGTTGTAAGAAATGGCAAATGTAGCATCTTTGAATGATACTTTTCCTGTAGTTTGATGTGATTCTAAATCCTTTTGACTCAAGTTAACTCTTTTCTTTTCAGTTCCCTTTTCTCTCCATTTTTTTTTGTTTTAACTTGTATTTCAATTTTTAAGAACCCCACCGACCTTTAGCGCACATCCGTGTCCCTTTTTCTATTTTAAAAAAATTTTTTTCTCTTACCCTAGGCATCCCATATCTCTGTCGGTGCGTGTTTGCTAATCTCTCTCTCTCTCTCTCTCTATATATATATATATATATATATGTACAATGCTCTGCACTTAGACTATCATCTCTTTGAGTGAAAATTTAAAAATATATCTTTTAGCGGCTAGTAGGTTGAGAGATGACCGTAAAAGTATAACTTTTATTCCCTTGCTCCTACCCCTTTGTTGAATGAATTCTTTGATATTCCCCCCTACCAATCAGTAGTATAAGCCCAGCCTACCCTATAAGATTTGATAAGTATCTGTCGTTGGCGACAGAAAATTGAACATTTGTGGAAAGTCACTTGTCCCATGCAATTCACCTTCTTTCTTTTTTTATGTCTATATACTAAAATCTAATTATCCCCCTTGGAGTGGTCACTCGGACGTATACTAAGTTAAAACTTAGTATTGTCTACCCCACTGAATACCATACACTGTTATGAACTATTCTAACTTCGATATATTAATAAACCCACAATCTCATTGTCTGGGCGTGCTCTTGGACCTTCTTCGAGACTCATCCTAAAGCTGGTAACCTGAACATAATTACCCCTTGGCGGTCAAGGTTAAAACCCATCTCTACCAATTTCAATGAATACGAATAATATTTCATACCGGATGAACCGGCCGTCAACCAGGACAACAAGGGCCGCGTCCCTAAGAGAGGAACCAGTCTGAGGACGAAAAGTCTGTCACTGGAACAAACTCTTCCACGCACGAAGAGACAGTAGGTCACCAAACCCGGATTATCGCCAACCTTGGACCAAGTGACTCAATACCAAATCGACTAGTAAAAAGTAAACGAACGAAATGGAGCCGCGAAGACTATCGAGAAGTCATGACATCCTTCTTCACTGCACTCGAAAACCCAGCAAAGAACACCACCGATCAAACATACCAAATATGGAGAAGTATGGTAGGAAATGATATAAGACCTAACCTCAATCCAAACATGCTTGGCAATGTCCGTAGGGATATCATGCAAAACAACAGACTCTCAAATGCAGAAATAGATAAGATAAAATTAGACAAAATACTATGACCCATCACTCAAACTCTATTGAGACGAATGTAGAAATAAGGAATGCGACAGAGGATGAGGTGGACGCTAAAGCGAATGAAATACGAAATAATCTCCCAGGAAATGAAACCCAAGACTCTACCGTAGACACAACCTGCAGTTCTCCAGAAATTGTCACTGAAGATGACTCCAGGTACATTAAGTTAGAATTCCTTGAAAACCACGAAGCTGAAATCACCGAAGCGAAAACTGACGTCATCCAAGTACTCATCAGAGTAACTTTCATACAATTGTCAGACAGAGACCAGCTCCCGAAAATCCATATGACGAATTCCAACAAGCACATCGTGAAAACATACAATGCTGTCCTGGAAACACTGTTAACAGATAAACCACCGGGAAACATCACAGAAGCTTTCAATGAAGTCATTGGATACACTCAAGCAGGGAAACAAGGGTTAGGATTAAATGAAAGGCAATGGTGGTCGAAATCTTCTGGTAAAGATCGCCGTGACATGGTCATCGAAAATGCGATGAAAGAAGAAGATAAAAAAAAGAGTCGTAAAAGGAGTACAACAATCCCAACAAGGCCAATGGACAAACTGGGAGGAGGCTCTTCAGAAATCTATTACTTGGAAGGACATTTGGCAGATGGCTCCACTTAGGTTGGGCTATTTAATACGTTCCACGTATGACCTGCTACAATCTAAGAACAATCTTGTTAAATGGAAGAAAGAGAGTGATCCCACTTGTCCCCTGTGTAAGGAAAAGCCACAAACATTAGAACATGTTCTTAGTTCCTGTAAAACAGCCCTTGTCAATGGCAGATATACATGGAGGCACAATAGTGTTTTGGATGAGCTGGTGAAAATTATGAAGAAGTATATGAAGTCTGAGTCATCTAATTCAGCCCAGGAATTTGTTGCAGAAGGCAAAAGATATGTCGGCACTAAGCAAACAAGCAAATGTCATGCTATACCCGGAAAAAATCTCCTTAGTTCTGGTGGCATCTGGGAGGTATCTGCAGACCTTCCTGGTTGGCGTAATGATTACCCCAAAATTATATCGAGTAAAGGTCTGCGACCAGATATTGTTCTTCTGTCAAGGGAGAACCATAAAATCATCCTGGTTGAATTAACAGTACCATATGAATGCCGGATGGAACAAAGCCACGATTATAAAACTAATAAATATGAAAATCTAAAGTCAGAGCTAATAAAGGAGGGGTATAATGCAATTGTTAGAGCAGTGGAAATTGGAGCAAGGGGTTTCGTTTCAGGCACTCTATACCAATTTCTGGGCCAAATTGGAATCAAAGGGCGTAATAAGGCCAAAAGTATAAAACGCCTAATAGAAGTAACAGAAAATAGTTCTATGTGGATATGGAAAAAACGAAATACTCCGTGGAGTGTTTCAGCGAACATGACGGCATGACATGACTGATCATGAATGCGTGATGAGGTTCACGTTGCATTCTCAGAACGCGAGGTTTGCCGTTTTTCGGAATTTTCGTAAATTTAATTTCGCCGTTACACATTTGAACTAGTTTATCTACAACACTTGTATATCGTTATAATGGGGCCTCACATCAGTGAGGGGGGCCGGTGTGCAAATGAAACCGTTGAGAGGAAGGCCCCGAAACGGTGCACATTCTCTCCTGATGACCCCAGTTTAAAATCCGAGAGGAACACATCAAATTCAGGGAAGTCATATGCCGTAGTGAAGCTCGGTGCAAGTGTCATTGGCATGAGGAGCATTACACATTCAGCTCGCTTCAGGTGAGTTTCAATTACTTTCCAGTAATTTCCTTCCTCAGAAGTTAACAACATCATATACGCAAAAGCTCTAGCAGCGACTTGGAAGCTTGGGGTCAAGACAATAAATAAAATTAACAGACACAGAGAACCAGCTTGGAAAACCAAACTGATACGAGAAATAAAACAAATCAGATGTGAGCTTTCTATTTTAGATGAGCTCACCAGAAACCCTAATATTTCCACACGTAAATCCACAAAGATCAAGGGGAAATATAACATTAAATCCCTAATTGATATTCCATCAATCAAGGAAATGCTGAAACAGAAACTTCAGCTAAAGGTACAGAGAACAAGACGATAAGAAAAACGTTGTAGGTTCTATCACCAAAATAAAATATTCCGAACAGATCTTAAGAAATTTTACAGGGAAATTGGAAAAACACCTATACATGTCGAAACGCCACCATCGATTGATAATGTACAGACATTTTCGGAAAATATTTGGATCAGCCCAAAGGAATATAACCTAAAAGCAGAATGGATACGGCGTGAAGAAGAACGACTGCTGGATACACCTTTGCAAGATTGGGAAAATATATCCACAGATGATGTTAGGCAAGCTCTAACGAAATCCCAAAAATGGAAATCCCCAGGAAATGACAAGTTGCCCAATTTCTGGCTGTATCATCTCTCATCTACCCATGGAATTCTTGCAAAAACATTATCAACGCTTGTAAATAATCGCAATAAAATCCCGGAATGGGTTACTGAAGGTATTACATACCTCATGCCAAAAACAACTGAAAAAGACGACCCGAAAAATTATAGACCGATAACATGTCTCTCCACAACGTATAAGTTGATCACGTCTGTACTGACGAACCGTACTTATTCCTTTTTCAAAACAAACAGCATTCTCCCGCTGGAACAGAAGGGATGCAGAAGAGGTTCATATGGCTGCAAAGATCAACTTCTGATAAATAAAATGATCCTGGAAAATTGCAGGAGACGACGCAGAAATCTCAGTGCAGCGTGGATTGATTATCGTAAAGCCTTTGATAGTGTTCCACATTCTTGGATCCTTAAGACTTTGGAAATGTACAAAGTCTCCCCTGTGGTATTAAGCTTCCTCAAGCACAGCATGGGGATGTGGAACACAAAACTATACCTTAGACACACCGGGGGCACTGCCATATCCAACCGTCTGAATATCCGACGTGGAATCTTTCAAGGAGACTCTCTGTCACCCCTTCTGTTTTGTTTATCCTTAATCCCTCTTACACATGAACTGAAGAACAGTAGCTATGGTTACAAAATAAATAAGAAAATATTCAATCACCTACTCTACATGGATGATCTCAAACTCTTTGCCAAAGACGACAATGAGTTGAAAGGCCTCCTCAATATTGTAAAATACTTCAGTGACGACATAGGTATGGACTTCGGATTAGATAAATGTGCAAAAGTAACATTCAAGAAAGGTAGAATTACAGAAACAGCCTTAAGATTTTGTCACAAAGATTAGGGAATTGGAGCATGATGAAGCTTATAAGTACCTAGGAATTAGCGAAGGAGATGGCATACAACACCCCCAAATGAAGGAGAAAATAAGAAAAGAGTACTACAGGCGTGTACGTCTGGTACTAAATACTGAACTAAACTCAAAAAATAGAATATCAGCTATAAACACATTGGATGTCCCAGTGGTGCAATACAGCTTTAATGTCCTTAACTGGACCATAGCTGAAATTAAGCGAATGGATGCCAAAACGAGAAAGCTTCTCACTTGCTATCGCATGCATCATCCCAAAGCTGATGTTGATCGTCTGTATGTGCCCAGATCCGAAGGAGGCAGAGGATTAGTGCAACTAGAATTGTCCTACAAAACTACAACAATTGGCCTCCAAAGATACTTGGAAACTACAGAAGACTGGATGATGGTATGCGTCAAGGAACATGAAAGTAGTAAGCGTCTTTACTCCATAATGAAAGAAGCCAAAAAATTCAAAATGGAGTTTCAAATGGGCGTAGAGATGCAACTACAGCATAATACACCGGCTGAAACTGCAAAATACTCAAAAAAGACAGCAAAGACGAATGCAACCGACCAGATACAGAAGCGATGGCAAGATAAACCATTTCATGGCCAATACTCTGCCCGTACCAAACAAGCTGATGTAGACAAAACCCGTACCCATCAGTGGTTACGCAGTGCAGGGTTGAAAGCGGAAACTGAAGGTTTTATCCTTGCTGCGCAGGACCAATGCTTGCTAACTAGGAATTATCAAGCACATATACTAAAATATTGTGTCAGCCCAAAATGCAGATTCTGTGATAAATATCCAGAAACGATTGATCATCTTGTATCAGGTTGCACGATGTTGGCACCCACTGAATATAAAACCCGACATGACAGAGTGGGCCAATATCTGCACTGGAAAATCTGCAACTTCTACGGGAAGGAAACTGAAAGAAACTGGTATAAACACCACCCAGACCCGGTTACGGAGATAGGACCTGTTACAATTCTATGGGACTACACAATACACACTGACAGAACAATCAAGGCCAACCGCCCAGATATTGTTATTAAAGACCACAAACAAAAACGGTGCCTCCTCATTGATATGGCAGTCCCTGCTGACTGCAATGTATCTTTGAAGATATTCAAAAAGCTGTCAAAATACAAGGACCGTGAAATAGAAATCTCGAAAATGTGGCATATGGGAACATCAACAATCCCTGTTGTAGTTGGAGCCCTAGGACTTTACGAAGGGCTTTATCTATGTAATTTCCTTTTTTTTTTTTGTCAGTGGAAAGTGTCATTATGCCATTTCTAACCTTAGGTCCCTGGGCGGGACCCGGAAAGAAATTTGTAAACGCCAGAAATCAAAGAAAATAAAAAATAATAATCTAAGATCGCTATGAAACTTTTAGTCGTAAAGATAAACTGACGGGAGGAAAATGACATTTATATATTTGCCTAAATGGACAGTGAATTCTCACTGAAGTGGCTCGCGTAATATGGAAGCTTTTATCGGATTTTTGGTTTCTCATAAAAGGAAATCTCTTATGTTTCTTCGTTGTTATCAAGCGGAAATGAAAGAAAAATGTTTATTCAGTCGATGGCAGGCATAGTTACCTTTGTTTGACACTTTAAACGACGAGGAATAACTTGATGAGAATGTAACGTAAGAAAACGAGAAAAAACGAGGAGACCTCGCTTTTACACACACTCATTCACTCCCTTAATCACTCACTCACTCACTCACACTTTTATACACTTACACCGGCTTACATGTTCCCCCATTCACTCGTTTCGCCAGCTCTTACTTATTTGCTCGCCCACTCACTCACTCGCCCGCTTACCGAATCACTCACTCACTAACTCACTGACTCACTCACTGACTCACTCACTGACTCACTCACTCATTCATTCACTCACTCACTATTTCACCTTGGTTTATTTGATCCATCAGGCAGTCACTTTCGCTAGCTTGCTCGATCACTCAAACACGCTGATTTGCTTCACTCCCGCTTGCTCACTCATTCACTCTCACTGGATTGCATGCTCACTTATTGACTCACTTCTGCTAGGTTACTCATTCTCTAGCACACTCACTTACATACTCATCCATACACTCAATCACACATTAATTCAATTACTTTTACTTCAGTTTACTTGCTCACTCATTCACTCACTTTCGTTAGTTTACTCACATCCACATTCTCAATCACTCAGTCAGACAATTAGTCAATTAATCAATCAATCACTAACGCACTTACTGACTCTTGATCGCTCACTCACTCACTCATTTACTCACTGATTTACTTACTCACTCATTCCCTCATTTTCGCTACCTTACTTACATCTTCACTCTTTCTCACCCAATCGCTCATTCGCACTGGCTTACTTGCTGCCTTGTTCACTCACTTTCGATAGCTTACTCACATCCTCACCCCTTCACTCACTCACTCTCGCTAATTCACTCGCTTACTCTTGAACACTCCCGCTAATTCACTTACTCGCTCACTCACTCACTCACTCACTCACTCTCGCTAACTTGCTCAATCATTTACACACATTCGCTAGCTTACTCATATCCTCACTTACTCTCACTACCTTGCTCACTCTTGTTCACTCACTCACTCACTCTCGCTAATTTACTCGCTTACTCTTGAACACTCCCGCTAATTCACTTACTCGCTCACACACTCATTCACTCACTCACTTACTCTCACTACCTTGCTCACTCTTGTTCACTCACTCACTCCCGCTTCCTTGCTCATTCATTTAATGACTCTCGATTGCTGACTCTTTGTCACTCACTAACACTGACTTGCATGCTCCCTGACTCACTCACTTTCGTTAGATAATCACATCCTAACACTTACTCACTCATTCTCACTACTTTGCTCACTTGCTTACTCTCGCTCCCTTACGTAATCACACTGGCTTACTATTTCTCTCATTCACTTTCGCTAGATTACTCACATGCTCATTCACGCTCACACTCCACTTCTCACATTCATAAATTTACTGACTTCCCATTTGTTTCATTCATGAAAGATCTATTTCATAATATATAGTTATCACCGTTTTGGGGAGTTTGTTGCAAATACTTACTGTTTCAATATTTACATTGTCTACGTGTTTCTGCCTTTTATTTACTATCTCTAGCACATGGTAGCATATGCGTATCTTATATGTTATATATTCAATCTTATTATATTCAATGTTAAATCCTGGTTGGACTTCTATTGTGGCTTCTACTGTCCTTAGAATCGCTTCGTGTTCAAGAATAAATAAATCTGGTAAGAAAGTGCATCCTTGTCTCAAACCACTTGTACTTGCGCTTACTTGAGTGCTTCTGATACAGAAGAAAAAGCTGTAGATAATATTTGCTTATATCATCGTGTAAAAGAAGGAATGTCTTTTGTGCGCAGTCCTAACACGTATAGTTTCAAGCTGTTCAAGAATAGGAGGGTGCTGAGGTATATTTAGGTATTCTTAGGTATGTTCACCTGCTACCGACGAACGTCACCGGTCCGTTGTTAAATATTTTTTTACAGTACTTGCAATAATAATAATAATAATAATAATAATGATAATAATGATAATAATAATAATAACAATAATAACCATTTATTATTGACATGACAGTTCCTGCAGAGTGTAATGTATCTTTGAAGATCTTCAAAAATAAACGGATCTTGAAGTAGAAATCTCAAAAATGTGGCACATGAGGACATCAATATTTACAGTTGTAGCTGGAGTCTTCGGATTGGTTAGAAAATATTTCAACAGTCTCATTGATTCCTGGCAGTCCATGTCTTAAATAATATATATATATATATATATATATATATATATATATATATATATATATATATATATATATATATATATATATATATATATATATATATATATATATATATATTAAGAAATGGACAAAGTCCGACAATTTATTTATTAAAGAGATTTTTTATGTTTAACGTTCTTTTTATAGATACAAGTATTTAAGTAAATGCTCTGTTTATAATAAACAGTATTAAATAACATTTACCGGCCTGAATGTCCGAGAAATTTTCATAGAAAATATTCGTCCTTGCCCACAGAACGTTCTTTGGTGGCCGAGCGGTTAGGCACGTCAGCGTAAATGACGGTTCCGTATAGGATGCAGGTTCGAATCCTGTCAAAGAACGAATATTTTCTATGAAAATTTCTCGGACATTCAGGCCGGTAAATGTTATTTAATACTGTTTATTATAAACGGAGCATTTACTTAAATACTTGTATCTATAAAAAAGAACGTTAAACATAAAAAATGTCTTTTTTATATATATATGTATAAATATATATACTCACAAGTATAGCCCACGTGCTGAGAATTACTTTATCTATGTAAAATCTGTGTGACCTTAGTTTTCTTGTTTTTTACAAAAAATGATTATGAAGCCATTTCTCACCTTGGTCACAGTTTGGGACCCAGTAGGAAATGTGTATACAACAGAAATCAAAAGAAATAATAATAGATTATCCAAATACAAGGACTTGGAGATCGAGATTAACAGGATGTCGGGAATGAAGACTGAGACTGTAACAATAATAATCGGATCTTTGGGCCTCGTTAGAAACACCACCATGCAAGATTGCCCAACTAGGAATATCCCATATACTCTTATAGGGACTAAACACCATAGTTTGAACCCGACTGTACAAGATATAAAGCTGGAAACATAACATACACAAATAATAATAATAATAATAATAATAATAATAATAATAATAATAATAATAATAATATCTTTGAAGATATTCAAAAATTTGTCAAAATACAAGGACCTTGAAATAGAGGTCTCGAAAATGTGGCATATGGGAACATCAACAATCCCTGTTGTAGTTGGAGCCCTAGGACTGGTTGGAAAAGATTGCAGTAGACTAATTGCAGGGATTCCTGGAAGCCCATGCCTCAAAGAGATACAAAAAATTGTTCTGACAAGTACAGCCCACACTTTACGAAGGGCTCTATCTATGTAATTTTTATTTTATTTTTATTTTATTTTTTTTAATTTTTTTTTTTTAATTTTTTTTTTTGTCAGTGAAAAGTGTCATGATGCCATTTCTAACCTTAGGTCTCTGGGTGGGACCCGGAAAGAAATGTGTAAACGCTAGAAAGCAAATAAAATAAAATTAATAATAATAATAATAATAATGTTTACTAAATAATCTTATTAAGTTGAAATAATTGTTTTGGGTAAAATTATACTTTACAGTATATTGAGCTTCGTGAATAAAACTAAACCATGTGGAGGACTTCACTCATCATATAATCTGAAGAACAATTTTTAGCCAACTTAGGCGAAAATATGTCAAAATCTGTAACAAACTATGAAATATCTACACAAAATGCATGACGTGTAGCAGTGCAGCTATGATAGCGACGGTTCACCTTGTGCCATGTTTAGCTAGCTTATACCATAGCAGTAGAATTTGATAAAGCGTTCTATAGGAATTTGATCACGCAGGTCATTGCAAGCTGGTTCGAACCCCACTTGTGGTATGCTATTTTTGCCCTGTGCTAGGCCGAAATTCTTTTGGCAAACAAAACATTTATATCGTAGAGTGAGAATGAACAGGTTAATCTAGCAGACCATTTGTCTGTGCATTGTATATTAGTACCATATTTGGTCTGCTGTACCTGCCATATCATCATCATCCTTCGACCTCTATATCGTTGGTCGAAACTCCATTGAAAATTCCTTTGCCACACTATTAGGTCCTGTATTGCTCTCTACAAATACCCATGGTCAAATCCTGAGTCCTGAGCTATGGTGTCTGGGAAAGTAAATTTTCGTGAGAAGAAACGTCTAGAAAGATACCATAGGAGTAAGGATGAGATGATTTTCCTGTCCGCTAGGAAACGCTTCGGGAGTAAACACCGAGGAAACAATTCCGGAGTTGGAGTCTCTAAGACAGTCCGCGGAAATTAAAATTACAAGTTTGTGTCTGGCGCGGGATAATTTACTTCATGGCTTGAAAGAAGTTTTTAACCTTGGGTGACAGTGTTTCTAGTGATGGTGTCTCGAAGAAAACACCAGGATGTAGGGTTGGCGTTCCACATTTTGTATCAGCTACCGAAAGAACTATCCTCGAGATTCACTCCAAAATCCAAAGAAGTTTCTAATGTTATCGATCCAGACGTGGAATCTCGACTTCGTGACGTGGTTTCCTTACTGTCTTTTATATAAATATTTTCATGGAAATTGTTCTCATTCGCTTTCCTTGTTACCTCGACCGCATGAAATTAAACCTACGACTAGATTGGCGGATAGGTCTTATCATTTTACTATTTAATTATCTAGATGCCACCGTTCTATTCTTTTAGTTTATTTTCTCACATTTTTCACCTGTTGAAATCTTTTGGTTTCATGCTTCTCTGGCATTCAGAATCTTTAAAATTGAAATACATCATAAATCGCCATCTTCCGCGTTTCGCTAATTATCTATCTATCTATCTATCTATCTATCTATCTATCTATCTATCTATCTATCTTCACCCAAAGCAAGGCAATAGAACCACTCAGACACAAGAGAACACTGAATGTGAAAGAATAAGAAAAAAATCATTAAGGAGTATGAACAACAAAGAGGAATCGAGAAGACAATAGATAAGGATTGACATTGCATTTCAAATGTTGTAGCTCAAAGGTTGACTCGAAAGCAAGAAGTCGGAAAGACTTCCACAGGCGAGAAAAGAAACTGTTAGCAAAGATCTTACGGGTACATCTAGCCCATTTAATAGTAAATTGATGAGACCTTGCTGCCAATCTAGTACTGTCCTTAAATTCATAGCTACCATAGAGCGAAGCTCATCAGAACAATTACCCTGAAAGCATTTATAGAAAAAGTGCAGGGACGCGTCATTAAGGCGGTGAGAAAGTGAGTGAAGCCCGAGTGCCAGGCCAGGACCAATAACATTGCAGATTCTTCTTTGTATTCCATTAAGAATCTCTAAATATATAGCCAGAGCAATGTGGCAGCAATATTCGAAGCGTGGACGAATAGTAGACTTATAAATATGTAAGACAGATCCTGGAGAGAAAAATACTCTAGCACGACAGTGAACAAACGGAGAGTTTGTTCATTATGTAATTTCAGGGAATTTTTCGCCGCAGACCTAGCAATCCATTCAATATAGTCTTTCCACTTCATGTCAGTAGAACGTTAGTTTGACAAGGCACAACCTCCTGGGGGTTAGCATCAGCCTTGTTGATGAGAGGCGGTGTGCGTTCTCTCAGATGACTAATAGAGAACAGGTTTGTTTTGGAGGTGTTAGCATTGACAAGCCGTTCTTTGTCCCAGCTTACAGTAGATTTTAAGCCGCTTTGGATATCAACTGATAATTTGGCCTTATCTTACTGATAAGTTACTATTAAGACAGATGTTTAATCATGGGACAACTGAATGGAAAATGTACAAATCTATTTAAAAAATCCAGAACATTAGTTGGAGATGCTATGCAACGCTTAACACAATTTACAGAGAACTGAGAACAATCTTTCTTAAGCTGAAACAAAAACGATTACAGTTTGCTGACCACTACCACTGAGCGGATAGGCAAATCGTTTCACACTTGCACCTATGGTATCCCTCAGAAAGTGTCTTCTTGGGAATATTGACTTTCCCAGACACCATAGCTAAGGACTCAGGGATGGACATTGGGGATCTAGGGAAAAGAATACCGGACCAATCTGTGCGGAAAGGGATTGTCAATGGAGTTTCTACCAACCATAGGGAAGTCACAGGATGATGATTATGGAATATAAAAGTCCCAATCTTTCAAACATTGATAGAACCAGTCCTACTGTATGGATCAGAAACTTGGATATTATCTGCTCGTCTTGAAAGAGGACTGGATGGAACATATACAAATCTACTTAAAAAATCCAGAACATCAGTTGGAGATTCTATTCAACACAATTTACAGAGAACTGAGAACAATCTTTCTTAAGCTGAAACAGAAACGATTACAGTTTGCTGACCACTACCACTAGGCGGATAGACAAATCGTTTCACACTTGCACCTATGGTATCCCTCAGAAAGTGTCTTCTCGCGAATATTGACTTTCCCAGACACCATAGCTAAAGACTCAGGGATGGAGATTGGGGATCTAGGGAAAAGAATACTGGACCAATCTGTGCGGAAAGGGATTGTCAATGGAGTTTCTACCAACCATAGGGAAGTCACAGGATGATGATTATGGAATATAAAAGTCTCAATCTTTCAAACATTGATAGAACCAGTCCTACTGTATGGATCAGAAACTTGGACATTATCTGCTCGTCTTGAAAGATGACTGGATGGAACATATACAAATCTACTTAAAAAATCCAGAACATTAGTTGGAGATTCCATGCAGCGCTTAAAACAATTTACGAAGAACTGGGGCAAATCTGTCTTAAGCTCAAACAAAAAAACACTAGAGTTTGCCGGCCACTGCCACCAACGGACAGGGAAATCGTCCCATCCTTACTCATATGGCATCCTTCTGGAAGTGACTTCTCACGAAAATTGTCTTTCCCAAACACTATCGCTCGGGTTGTACATTGGGGATCTAGTGACAGCAATACTGGACCGAGCAATATGGGAAAGGGAATCTTAATGAAGTTTCGACCAACTATAGGGATGTCGAAGGATAATGATGATGAAGACAGGTGTAAATCGTTGTATCATCAGTGTAAATACCGGGTTGATTTTGAACTTTTGGGTGCAGCATTCATATTATCTTCTTTCATATAAGTTTGTGTTTTTTTTTTTTTAAAGTGATGCGTTTTCTTGAGAACAAAGATTTTGCAATCCAATTAAAATGTTTAAGGATGGCATGTCCATGTTTTCGTGCTTTCTTCTTGCACCTTTATTCGAACACCCGATTCTTTCTATGCTCCCTCAGTGGGAAGCTGAAATAATTTCTTCCCCCGACAATACAGCAACACAAACGTCTTTTGCTTTTTTTTTTATTCAAATTTTTTTTTTATATCTCTCTCCGTTAAATTCGTTCATATCAAGCTGTAAGGTGGCGTAGGCTGTTTTCCTCGAAAGGGAACCATACCCGACCAATTTTGCATTACTTGCGCATCAAAGAACAAATCCCGTGTCGCGTGTGAAACGCAGAACTACGCATTCTGTCGGCGCTCGTTCACGCAAGTTAAATAAATAAATAACCAGCATAATAAAAGATTTCGATCTCTGCTTGAAGAAGTTTTTTTTTTTCCAGCATTTTTGCGCGTTATGCAAACTTCTCTACCCACGTCTAAGTGCATGGTTTCGTTGCTTTTAAGAGCTCTTTTGTACGCACCACTGTAGGTTCGCAGCCTGAGCGTATTACTTGTACTTATCGCCAGGAAGTTGTGCTGGTGGTTTATGTTTTGGGATTAGGATTCATTTCTAAATTCATAGATTCGGAAATTCTTAAATTTATCTGAAAATTAATAAAAAGAGCCCAAAACAACAGTACATTTCTGTCTGGATTTCTATTACGAGGAGTTATTATTTGAATTGTTTATAGCATGGTTAATATCCTCATCTTTGTTTTTACTATCACAAAGTTTTGGCTGTTGCACTCTACGACCTTTCTCAGATGTCTGTCAATTTGTTGCTCATTTTTATTGTTGCTGATTGAATAGTTCAAGTGAAGTGGTTATTATTTGCTAATGCTTTTTCTGTAGTGTTTTTGTACCGCCAGATTCTATAAGACCCGATTATGATGACAGTGACGGCTCATCCTGTGCTAAATTTACCTAGCTTATATGATAGAGGAATAAATTGGTAAAGAGCTCGATAGGAAGTTAATCTCGCTGGCCATTACAAATTGGTTCGATTCCCTATGATTTTCCTATGCTATTTTAGCCCTGTGCTACGCTGACCTTCATTTAACAGCTATTAAGTACAATTTATACCGTAGTGTGAAAATTAGCATATTAATATAGGAGAGCAGTTGTTTGTGCATTAAATGTTACCACCAAATCTGGTCTGGTCCTCCTGTTATATATCTTGAGTTTCATGACAAAATACAAAGTGTTTCTAATATCTGTCCAGACCCGGCATAACAACTTTAGTAGTTATCCCACAATCGTGACGTGGCTTCCAAACGTCTTTTCCATGAAAATATTAATGGAAATTATTCTAATGAGCTCTTCTCCCTGGTACCTCGACCACCTGAATTTTCATACAGGAAAAATTCGCTATCTGTCTATATTTCTGAGATGAGGTATTATGTAAACTATTTACATTGTTCGGACTATTGTCTTCATCTTTGTCGCTATGTTTATCACAAAGTTTCTGCCGTTGTACGCTCCGGTCTTCTTCAGGTGGTTGGAATGTCGAACTGAACCCTTTATTTCGATCACTGGGGTAGACTGTTCTAGTTCCACGTGCCATGTCTAATGGATATCACTTATCTCCTGTTAATTCCTCTCTCAAAGTTCTCCACCGCCTTAACCAGGTATTGATCTCACACTCTTTGGGTCCTGTCACTGGATCTAGCCAATGCCTTTATCCACTGTGCCGTGAAATGTATACAATATGGAAACTAGTAATAAGGGGTGCCAGAGAAAAGCGATAATAACAACAAAAATTGCAATATGAGCTCTGAAAAAAAATGATAACAGTAAAAATTGCAATATGAGCATTGGTAACAAAACGGTTGCTGAAGACATTAGGTTTACAATACCCAGAAATTCATACACAGATGTCCTCAAGGACACATGACCCAGTGAGCGAAATAAAGGGTTCAGTTCGACATTCCAACCACCTGAAGAAGGCCGGAGCGTACAACGGCCGAAACGTTGTGATAAACATGGCGACAAAGATCAGGACAATAGACCGAATAATGTAAATAGGAAAAAATCGGTTTTAATTGAAGCTAAGTACCATACCATGAGTGATATCCATATACATTTGAATCAGAAGTTCAAATTCCGGTTGAGAGAGTAGGCGATTACATTGCCCTGAGAAAGGTATAAACACATCCCTTGTGCCACCAGCTATGGGTAAAATAGTTAAGCAAACCGATTCATAAAGCTAACGCGTTCATTTTATGAATTTATTTTCATGCGATATTCGTGGGGTTTCCGTTTAAGTAAAACCATTTAATAAATCCTTCAAAATATACCGTTTTAAGCGTCACCCAAGTTCTAAATAATAAAAAGCGCACTAAGGAAAAGGTAATAAAACTAATGAATAAAGAATAATATAAGTAAATTAAGAAGTATAAAAATGTAACTTTTGTTTTCAGCTTAGAGTTCACGATAGCTTCGAGATATGATAAACTGCAATTTTTCTTCGTTTTTCCCCTCGGGTAAATTCAGCAAGTAATCGCCTCAGCGCTTCATTTTTCTCTTAAAGGCAAACGTTTATCAGTGGCCAGGTTAGATAGAGTTGTAAAGTCGATATTCTTAGTGAAATTGGATTCGGTGAAGGGAAAATGCGAAAAAAAAAAAAGTCCTTTCTTTCACTCGGCAGAAATGAAGAAATGGGAATTGATTTTTAAGAAAAAAAATAATAAAATGCATTTAAAAGAATACACACAGCATAAATATTTATTGGTGTACGTGAAGACAATATATTATCTTCATATATATATATATATATATATATATATATATATATATATATATATATATATATATATATATATATATATATATATGTAGTCTCGAAATGAATCCATTACTTGTTTAAATAAATTACCTACATATATATATATATATATATATATATATATTGTGCTGAAAAATTATATATACAGGGTGCATACGTAAATTGTCGGCTTTTTCTATTTTTAATTTGGCGCATGCGCGTTGTTGTTTTTGATTTTGTCGACTACACAGCATAGTAGAGTAAGTTGGACACCGTCTATGAGAAAAAGAGCACCATGACGCAATTCACTGCGCCAGAAATTTGGAAACAGCATGCAGTACATTTTGTCATTCGCGCCGGAAGCTCCAATACGGAAATTCCAGAGATTATTCGGACTGCTTAGATGATTTGGAAAGAGTTGGATGCATCGAATTGTGATTACGAAGGTACAACAGCTCGAAAAAACTGACTCTGACCGTTCTGATAAGAAAAGACGTTCCGAATTTGTTGCTGAGGGCCCCAGAGTGAATACGGAGGCCTACATCCTGCCTTGAGGAGGTATTCTACCCTGGGAAAAGAGGGTGTCTGCTTGAGGACCCTATGTCTAGCAACAAAACTCTGTACCATTTTACACTAGAATGAGAACACAGTCATGGGTGCCAGATAGTTTATGCGGCCACAACGTCCCCTTACATCTCTCTATCTAGGTCCCCAGACTGCAACCCCACTGTATGTATGATGCGCAGTTGAGCGAGGGATCAACAAAACACCTTATAGCAACTAAGATGATCTGAAGGTAAGGATTATGGCAGCATTCAGCAAATTAAACAAGGAGACCGTCCAGAAGAGATGGAGAAGATTCTAAAACCGTCTGAAGACCGTGGTTGAAGCCAATGACGATTTTATTGTATAAATTTACTCTTTACTGTTACAAAATATTTTTGTGTAATTTTGGTAAATACAGTCTCATGACGAAATTATTCGTACGCCCATCAATTTTGAATATTTTTTATTCATTTCTCAGAATCTAATGCCCATATGATGCCAGGTTTTTTTTATATGTTAATAAGCACACACACACACACACACACACACACACACGAAAAAGGAATATAAAACTCAATTTTCGGAACAATAGGTTAAATACAACAAATTTGGCAGGGGAATTATGTAAAATAGGAAAAACAATTCAGTAACAAGGGTTTCACGTACAATTTCATTTTCAAGTGTTTTTTCCCCACTGCTCTTTGAACTGTCATTGCTGAAACTCCTCTCTCACATGCCAAACGTCTTATGAATTGAGTTGGATCTTTTCTCTTTTGATCTATGTTGAATGATGATCTATCTCTCTTCTTGTTCTGATTTCCTGATCCAATTTTCCTTTCTACTGTTCCCTCTTTTTTAAACTTATTCAAAGTTCTTTAGATGGGTCTTGAATGGATTTGAAAATGGATGCCAGGGTATGAATGTTGGCACCATTATTGAAGGCCTGAATAAACTTTGTCCTCTTCTCATTGGTCAATTGGGAAGACAGTGGGTTTGACACGAAACGGTTTTAGCCTGTTCTCTTTTTTAGCTGAATAACTCAAAGTGCTTTTCAGTGATTCTTACGGAAAATGGTGTCAAGATAGCTAAATGTTTTATCTGAAACCCTGGAAAAAAGAAACTCAATCAGTTTAGTGTATTTTTAGTTATTACACATTTTGTTACATTATTTGGAAAATTTTGCTGTTACACTCGGATGGAGAATTGCTACTATATCTCACTGCACAGCCACGACAGAGTTCAAAAACTATTACTCGGCCTTGTGGGTGATGAATTATTTTCAATCCGGCAACGGCAGGACCGGAGGACAACCATCCTCAACCCATCCGTGTTCTTTTAATAAGAAGTAAAATCCACTCAGTTTCTTCTTCAGAGCTGTTATTTTGCGGAGCGAACTCCCAAGAGGATATTTTCCTGACAAATACAATCTTGGTCTCATCGAGTTCAGCGTCAACCAAAATCTATGCTACATGTCTTCTTAATATGCATTTCTTACTTTCTCCTTTCCTCTCCATTAAAACAAACCCTCTATATTGAGTGGCTCTTGGGGCTTGTATTCGGTGAACTATCAGTAAAAAAATTCAATAAAAAAATTCTTCAAACAAGCATCCATTCGCTATATTTTTTAATAAGACTGAACAATTTATTCTTCCTCGTCCTAAATTATATCGTACAAAAATTTTATTTATACAATTTCTCATGTGATCTTATAATTTTTCTTTTCAGACGATAAATTATATAAAAAAACTGTCCAATTATTCTTTCTTTCCGAGCGCTTTCGACTATGCATTTGGCCATTTTCAAGGCTGAAATATATTAACTGTTAACAAGAAATAGATTGTTGTTTTGTGCAGAACCATCCACACTTTTTAAAGGGCGGCATACAGAGACTTGGTGCACTACGAGCCACAGGGTCCCAAACGAACCTCCGCAGGTTTTGAATTCAGAGTTGTCCTTCTCCTAGACCAGTTGCTATAGAACCCAACCATTTACCTATAGCTGGAGGGAGAAGAAGAGGTTTCACACCTATCCCATGGGTATTAGCACGTAAGTGAATGTAATGGATTCCACTGGAATTTGAACTCGGCTAAGGCTAAATAAGGATATATATATATATATATATATATATATATATATATATATATATATATATATATATATATATATATATATGTGTGTGTTGTGTGTGTGTGTGTTTAAACGTTATTATCACAGCGTTCCAAACATTGTTACCATCGGCCTTGATCTTAAGTTTATCGATAACTTAATACATGTGCTGAAAGAATAGCGTCTATAATAGTCTATGACAGTCTAATCAGTAGGTCTAGCTTAAAAATAAGTACCATATAGTATCCATCAGCATTAACAATGTAGAATCAGTTGTGAATAAAGTCAAGTGTGAAAAAGATCAGTAGGGTCAGCATCAGACAAGCAAGAAAAACATTAGATTTAAGACACATCAAGTTCAAGTTTCAGCATTCGGCCATGGGCGAGTAGTTTAATAGATTAAAGCATTGGTTCCTGATTATTGGAAATGCTAGGTGTCATAACCTAGGGAAGGTTCAGTCAGTTATGTGCCATGCATGATACACGCTTAGGCGATCATGTAACTTTTGATACATGACTGACGAGGCAGACCTTTTCCGCAGTAAGTTGCCATTTCTTTCTGCGAAGAACGAATGCTTGTTGCACCTGGTATTTCCAAGCGGTCACCCATTTAAGTACTAACCAGTCTCGACGTTGCTTAACTTCGGTGATCGGGCGTGAACCGGTGTTTTCAGCGTGATATAGCCGTATAGCATAATCACATGAAGGTTGGTGATGAACGATCATACTTAGGACAAGAACAACACATAAGATTCGCCAGCGGCGCGCAGACATAGTCAACTGTCAGAAGAGAGTCAAGTGAATTCCACAATAAATCTCCAACAGCAGGATATCTACCAACCGACCCACTTGGTCAGATGCGGCACAAGGCCGAATTTAATGTTGGGTATCCGAGCCCGTAGACTTGGCCAAAAATTCCCCGCAGACTCGGTATAAACCGGGGTCGAGTAGCTGTTTCCCGACATGAGAATATGCCCTTCGACATAACCTCGTCTGGTGATTCTCTCTGCCTGGAGGCAGAGAGTTTGACCAGCACAGCTGGAGACGAATCCTCAAGTGCAGGTTATCTACCAACCGTCCCACGCGGTCAGATGTAGCACGAATTTAATGTGGGGTGTCCGAGCCCGTAGACTCGGCCAAAAATTACTTGTAGTGAAGTGAAGCGTGTTACACTGATAAACGTTTCTTATTTGCTCTTTATCATATCAAATATACATTGGAAAATACATTAAAAATATATTTTATTAATGTTTCATACGAAGTGAAACGTTACATTGGTAAACGTTTCTTAATTGCTTTTTATCTTATCAAATATACATTGGTAAATCTGAAGCTGCTTTTAAAGTTGCTGAAATTATATAATCACTTACATTCTTTAATTTTATACGTTTCTTTAAATTCTTCATATTTGCCTCCAGATTTTTATGACTCTAGTTTTTTTTATCGAATTACTGAAATCATGTTCAAAAGATGCAGAAACAAAAAAGAACAATTAAATTCAATTTTCTCTTTCTTTAGTTCACATTTAATTTCGAACAGAAATTTCACGATTTTTACCTGAAGCCAGCCAATATTATTTTTAACAGCGAAAGACCATTAGAAATCTTCTATGAAGTGGCGTAGCGTGGGCCGGGGTCACCTGGGTGGTAACTGGTGGCGAAAAATTTCAAATAAAAAAAAAAAAAAAAAAAAAAAATAAAATAACGCTCCCTCCCTTTTACACAGTACCCCAGTAAGTATAAAAAAAGTGAATAAAAATGCATGAAAGGTCTACAATGAACCATGAGAGATTGAATAAAGTAGAAATAGTGTCAACGGAGAGATTTCTAGGGTGGGGGGTTATTGAAAATAATGTACATTTTAAAACCAATCGATTTAAAATAAATCTGAGTAGATTGGCATTAATAGAATTTTATTTTAATTATATCCGTCTTTTCTAATGCATATTAAATGCGCGAGTAAAGAAATGGTGTTTAGAAAGAGAAATCAGCAATACGAGTTCAATTCCAGCACGATTCTGTTTCATTTACTTTCCGCTTATTCCTTTTGATCGTCCTGGGTATGACGATAAACTGCATCCGGCAGCAAGGCATCTGATCGGAAGGTTTTGAGGAGCGTTGAACCACTTCTTAATTTCTGTTGTTCCCACGTCCACCGTGACCCTGGTAGAACCTGTTCGGGTTCAAGCTATGGGCAAATAATTAACCCCAAAACTGTAGTTTAAATGAAAGTATAAAAATACATTTTTTATTGAAGATATTACATTTACAGCAATAAATTTTCATGTCAAAAAATTACCAACAGTACATTTTGGAAAAAAAAAAAATTCCAGCAATATATTCTTTTAAATGAAATTACCAATGATCCCAAATTTTGGCATTAAATGACCAATAAAGAGTTGATATGCCCCTAAACAAACTATTCCTTTTGAAAAAGCATTGATATTCATCAAGCTATGGCAAAGGAGACAAGTCTATGAGAAATTCAAAAACGGAAATGGAAATTCGAAGAGCCGAGTTCAAATCGCAGTCGCGTTTGTTATATTCACTTATCCGCAAATATCCTTCGAAAAGGGATGAGTCCACCTACTCTCGCCCAGTTTTTAGGTAAATAGAAATTGTATAAAAAAAAATCATCATTATTTAAAAAAAATATCTTACAATCAAAAAAATATTTGCTGGCTTTAAATAGTTGGTAACTCGTAGAAAGGACTTAATCTCTCAATAAGGACCTCTGCTTTGAATGCATATCAAATTGAGCCTAGACCACATGTAGAATTCATGTATCTTATCCATATCAAACTCTATCGCTCCAGGAATCATGAAAACCAAACTAGTTACATTCCATTATCAACGAACGGATCCTGGATTTCCGCTCGTGCCTTGAGCGCCTATTGGGTCTTAAGTACAATCCAGACCCCAAGTGGAAACTAATACATACGATCCGTCGCTAAAGATGCTCGAAAAATGTTCGGTTTCTTGTTCTAGTAAGTACCTGAATTCTTCTGCTATCCTCTAATTCTACAAGAGTCAGATCAGGCGGAGAACGGATCACTGCTGCCGAAGTTAAGCAACAACGATTCTAATCACTACCTAGATGGGTGACTACTTGGGAAAACCAGGTGTAGTAAGCTTGGATGTAAGTGTGGTGTAATGGATAACGACTAATACATTGTAGCGTATCATCGACATTTTTATTGGTGAGATCTAAGTTCCACTTGAATAACTTCTTTCTGTGAACCAACTTCCAAGAGGATTCAGTCCCGATCACTACTGACTCAATATTGAACATAATATCTTTCCTTATATCCCTTCCCTTATGTCTCCATGAACGGTGCTTGTTAATGTTAGGTAACCTTTTACCTTAAGTGGCTCTTGGACCTTGTAGAGGGCAAACATTATTGAAGACAAAAGGATCTGGTTACCTCTGTTATGCTTTATCTTTGTAAACATCAGATTAAGTTAAAAAAAGGAGGATTGCTGACATGTCTTAGCTGAAGATACTCTTTGATCACTTTCCAGATTTGACCAATTTTAAAATCGTTTTTGCGGTTTCGTGGTGGTGGGGAGGCTTATTTACAGAGGCGACATCGCAAACCTATCGCTACTCTGTCGCTATTTCCATGGCAAATGTTCAGATGAGTCCGTTCTTCACTCCAACCAGTTCATACTTTTACAACCACTACACGCCATGCTACTTTCACGGAGTCGAAACCTCCTCATTTCCTTTGTATTCCAAATCTTAGTTTTCCCCCGCCAGGGACAATGTGGAACGGTCTTCTGCATGGGTGCTTCTCCAAATACTACACTCTCAACCTCTTCAAGTTGTTATTTTTTTTTCTTATCATAATTCTTACCACTTCTCTTTTATTCATAAAACGCTCTTTGGGCACCTCAACGTGGTGTAATGTATAGAACAATTACGAATGAGTAGAGAGTTCGATCCTTGTTGTATGCTCCTGTACTTTCGGCTTTGTTCCACACCTAAACTACGCTTAGAAAATCACTGGGCACTTCGATGTAGTGCAATGATCAATTTCGACTGAATAGTGATTTTGGCCCTCACTTTGCCACCTATACTTTCGGCCTTGTGCCACATTTAAGCTACGATAAGAAAATCATTTGGGAACTTCGACGTGGTATAATAGCAAACTTCACTGGCTAGATCAATTACGACCAAATAATGAGTTTGATCCTCACTGGGTGTCCCATACTTTCAGTCTTGTGCCACAAGAAATCTACGCTTGGAAAATCTCCATAATACGCATCTCGTTCGTGGTAATCATTTTCATACTAACCGTCTAATTTGTGTGGCTCTCGAGCCCTGTATTGGCTGAAAATTTGAATAAAAAGGGATTTTCATATTTTTCGTAACTAAATACATATTTTATATGAATAATTTTAATTTTAATCTTTTTACATTAGTTGCCTTCAACATTGCTTCAGTTGTCTAAACTTACATAAATGACGGTTTTACCCGTTTTTAACGTAATTTGTGCACAGATTCATTTTAGTATTGCGAAATGCACAATAAACTGTAATATATTCATCACCGTGAATTCACCAACGATGGTGGTGGCTTGCTTGATAAAATGACGTGTCTTTTTTTTTGTTATAACTAAAGCAAGACACGTAACCAAGCAATACGTCGCCAATCACAAGTAAACGCCATAGAATCACGTAACCGCCTACATACACGTCGTGTGCTGATGTGTTTTTTTTCTTCTCTTCAGAGAACACATTTGCAAATCGACCACCAATACACGTGGGCATTTGCTTCTCCTTGTCTTTGGAACGCCCATAAATATCGATAAAAGGTATGTATTCTGAAAATTTTGCGATTTTCATAAGCATTTCAGACCAGATACTCACTTGCTTTGTAAGAAAATTAAAAGAAATATGTAAAATTATTCAATATTTAATAATAACATGGTACTGTTGGGGAAATTATTTGTATTAATTGAGAAAAAAATCAGTTAAGCTTTAGACTGAATCATGAATAAAATAAAATAAAACTATCACGACACTGATTTAAATATATTGTTAAAGACATTATAATAAAAATAGCAACCACTCGCATTTCCACATAACAACTGTAATAACAGTTGAAAGAACTCGAATCTATAAAATAAACTTTGGAAAATTTAACATTTTAAAATTGATGTGACACAACCTATAGATATTATTCGATAATATATATATATATTTGAAAGAGAATCAGACCACTTTAAGGTTCCATTATAATAATTTATTTCACCAGAGCCCTTTTAAAGGACGCCGGATCATCAGATAGCGCTTCCAAAAATGAAACGAAAAATAAAATGAAAATTGATGGGTAGTGTAAGTTTTTGTAATTTAACAGAGAGTGTAATAAGGAGTAGTTAAAGAGACATGGTAGAGTTTAGGGAGGGTTTAAATTTTATATCTCTCTCAATCATACTTAGCATTGGGGGAGGAGGAGTGACCATACCTTGACCTATTTAAACGGTTAACTTAACGGGAGTGATATATATATATATATACATATATATATATATATATATATATATATATATATATATATATATATATATATATATATACATATATATATATATATATATATATATATATATATATATATATATATATATATGAAAATTTCTCAGAGCTAACCTGTAGAAAAGACAATATTTATAAATATAAATGACAATAGGAAAACTGTAGTAGTTGCTGATGCGTTTCGTCCAATGTGGACTTTCTAAAGGCAAAAAACGAAATGAATTTATTTAAACAAAGTAACTAATAATAGCAAAAACATGTCCTTAGAAACTGGAAGAATTTAGAGAACGCTATTTTCATACTGTTAACTGAAAATTACGTCAATCACTATCTCAATTAAATCTCATTTAAATATTTATGGAGACATATCGGACACTATTCGTAACATATTTGTTAACAACACTAATATAATAACATCATCTACATGCAAAAAAAGGTTTAAAATAATGGAAGTCTTATTAATAAAAAAAAAAAAACACTTAATAATATAACTTTGAACATGGACACAATATCTTGACCGTGTTTTGAAAATGAAAACATTTTATAAAACATACATACAACAAACTATTTCTTATTTAACTATTAAAATATTTAATCCTTGAAAATGGCTAAATGTATAGCGGAAAGCGCTCGGATAAAAAGAACATTCGGACAGTTTATCATGCGAAAAGAAAAAAATATTAAATCGCATGAGAAATTGTAGAAAAAACTAAATAAAAGCACCTTGTCTGTCGTTTTCAATGAAATGTGCATGAAAGAAGGACTGCTGTCTAAATGCACACGCACACATACACACACACACAGACACACACCCACACACACACGCACGCACACACACACACACACACACACATATATATATATATATATATATATATATATATATCACATATATATATATATATATATATATATATATATATATATATATATATATATATCACGGATGAATTTTATAGTGTTAGTACAAAACTGATCACGGAAAACGCCGTAATTATCCATATGGTTTTGATTTTCCCAAGTACTTTCAATCTCATCCAAAATCTCCTTCAGGGGTGAATTGCTAAGACAAAGAATTAATCTAGGTCATGAATATATGCAAGTTGTAAAGTTCGAAAGATTTATCGCAGTGTAAGGGAGGTAACCTAATTCCTGTAAATTCTTATTAAAATTGTAATTACCTGTTTAAAATATTGTTTTAATTGTAGTTTTTAATAGTTACAATTTAGATATTTTAAAACGTTGGTGTTATAAAAATTTTAGAACTTTTTTTTGCTGTACTCATAATGGATTTTATTTACTTTTGGCCGTATTTTTTTTTTCATATAAAGCGCCTCCAAACTTTGAAGTTTTTGTTTTTTTATCTTTATGGGGAATATAGTCCTATTGTTGATTAATATTTCACTAATTCGTGAATGTATACAGTATGGTTCCTTTACATATTGAAAGATTGAACTATAATCATTCATATGAAATGTAAGCCTCCTTGACAAAATCGTAGTCGTAAAACCAACATATATATTTAAAGTTTTCTCAGAGATGCAATCTTCTAAAGCACATTTAAATTGATATACGATGTTAGTCTTTTGCAAAACGCTAGTTGATGGAGAAGAGTTATTGTGGATGAGTTAGTCGTATTAAATTTATTGTAGTATATAATTAGCTTTATTTTTTACTGGCATTATTGAAAGAGATATTCGTATTTATGAGTTTTTGAGGATTTTTTCGTCTTGTTGGTAGTTAGAATGTATTTGATCGCAGTATAGTAGATTGATCGTTTGAGTTATTTGAGAATTCTCTTCTTGATTCATGGTAATATTTCTAATAGCTCGTCTAATTTATTCATCAACAAAATAATGAAGAATGTCATTATTAATGAGGGCTTAGTATTTACATTAGTCGGACTATTGTCCTCATCTTTGTCGCCATATTTGTCACAACGTTTCGGCCGTTGTATGCTCCGTCCTTCTTCAGGTGGTTGGAATTTCGAACTGAACCCTTTATTTCGATCACTGGGGTAGACTGTTCTAGTTCCACGTGCCATGTTTGATGGATGTCAGTTATCAGTTATCTCCTGCTAATTTTCCCTCTGAAAGTTCTCCACTGCCTTAACCGGGTATTAGAACTCACACTCTTTGGGTCTGTCACTGGATCTAACCAACGCCTTTATTCACTGTGCCATGTGCCCTTGAGGCACAGTGGATAAACAACGGCCGAAACGTTGTGACAAATATGGCGACAAAGATGAGGACAATAGTCTGACTAATGTAAATACTGTACATAATACCTCATCTCAGAAATATAGACAGACTAATGAGGGTTTGTTTAATATTTTTTAATTCAGCGTAGGAAATTTTTTTCATTGAAGAGTTAGGTTTTGCACGATTTATTAAATTCTGTATAATCGGTCTTTTGTAAAAGGACATTCATTTTATAGTTAAGAATGCACGTGTTTATGTTAGCTGTTTTTTTTTATACGGGGAGGTAGTAAATGTATTGTAAATGTCTTAAGGTCAAATTGATACGGTTAGACGTTGAGAAGAGTTCTGGCAACTGGTGTTAAGGAAAATCCATTTGAAGAACCTGCGTATTATAGGGCTGCAAATACAGAATATACTTTAATTTCATTTTTCTTTTGGATTTTGTTTTGGTCTAATTGGTCATTTTAAATCTGAAACCTGATGCATTACTTCTTTTGAAATAAAAACTCCATTAATAATATTTATTCGAAATCTTTCTGTTGGCTTGTCTGTCCCGTTTTTCAATTCTTGCCTAGTTATATTATAAACATCCAAAAATGCATTAGATTAGAGAAAGATGCTTTTATAAAAGCCAAGCAAAGTATTAAGAAATTGGAAAATTTCGTTAGAAACAAACAAAAAAAAATCTGTTATAAAATATCGGCCCTCCCAAAAGATGAAGAAGAGACTTAAAGCAGCAGAAATGTAGATCTGCTGAAGGTTGCTGAGAATATCATAAAATGGACATAGAACAATAAAGAAGTTTTAAGGAGAACAGAAATAAAAAAAAAAACACACTTATATTTAGAAACAGAAATACACGGTTCAAATAAAGAGGAAAGATAACTTGGAGACTTTGACACTCACAGGAAAAATTAAAGGAAACAAGAGAGAGTTATATTATAAACATCCAAAAGGCATTAAATTAGAGAAAGAAGCCTTTACAAAACCTAAGCAATGTATTTAGAAACTTGAAAATTTCGTTAGAAACAAAAAAAAATTGTTTATTTGAGACTCACAGGAAAAATTAAAGGAAAGAAGACAGAGGAAAGCAGTTAAAAAACTAACGAGCTAATGTAAATGGTCGACAGAACAGCAATTAGGAAAGACAGCAGAAAAACAAATCCTACTAAAAAGGGCAGGAAGAGCCATATTCGCCCAATGTTCAGAGAAGAAGAGTAATGACATTGTCGCTTTTGTCGGCGGACCTATATACAATTGCAATACCGAACTCTACAACCGGTTTGCCAACTGTTGTCAATGGAGACACAATGAACGGGCAAAATTGCAAAGTCAAATTGCAGAGAAAGTAAATTTAAAAACAATTCGTAGTTACATTTGCGACCAAGAACCGTATTTATTTCTAAGTGGAAAACCACGTAAAATGATTTCCGGTTGTTAATTTTTTTTGCGAGTGCTTTTCATGTGAATGTATATTCACTGTAGCATCACCTCAAAAGGATAATAATGTTAGTTGTTTTTTTGTTGATCTACTTTACCATTAAACAAATGAAAAAAGTCCGTTGAAAGACTTCAGCACTTAAGATAGATACACCTACCTACCTATCTATCTATCTATCTATCTATCTATCTATCTATCTATCTATCTATCTATCTATCTATCTATCTCACTTGACATCTATACCAGTCTTTAAAAATCGATTTCAGTCTCTTCATATCTAGCTTACTAGCTGATAAAGACATTCCATATTTCTTTCTTTCTTTCTTTCTTTCTTTCTTTCTTTCTTTCTTTCTTTCTCGATATGTTCATATCTATCTATCTATCTATCTATCTATCTATCTATCTATCTATCTATCTATCTATCTATCTATCTATCTCACTTGACATCTATACCAGTCTTTAAAAATCGATTTCAGTCTCTTCATATCTAGCTACTAGCTGATAAAGACATTCCATATTTCTTTCTTTCTTTCTTTCTTTCTTTCTTTCTTTCTTTCTTTCTTTCTTTCTCGATATGTTCATATCTATCTATCTATCTATCTATCTATCTATCTATCTATCTCACTTGATATCTATACCAGTCTTTAAAAAATCGATATCAGTCTCTTCATATCTAACTTACCAGCTGATAAAGACATTCCATATTTCTTTCTTTCTTTCTTTCTTTCTTTCTTTCTTTCTTTCTTTCTTTCTTTCTTTCTTTCTTTCTCGATATGTTCATATCTATCTATCTATCTATCTATCTATCTATCTATCTATCTATTTATCTATACCCTCTATCACTGTTTAGGAACCCTCTTTCCGCACTTCCCACCTGTAGAACTCCCCCCACCCGATGTGTTGCTTCCCTCTTAACTACAATGATCATATTGACTATAACTATGAAATAACTATAATCTTCCAAACTTTAAATGCAACATCAATCACCGTCTCCTGTCTCTTTGAACCCTGTTCCATTTTTGTCCTCAATTACCCCCCCCATTATCATTCTTCGCATTCTCTCTCACTTTCGCTCCCTATAACCCCCTTCGTTCTAGCGGCATTATCGCCTTGCATAGGGTGGAATGATTAAAAGAAAAACTGCAATCTCTCTCCATCAGACGCATCGTGGCAATCCTATCTCTATTCTTTCGCTATTTCCATGGCAAATATTCAGATGAGCTCCATTTTTTATTTTCACCAGTTCAGAACCTTAAATATCATTACGTTTATATTCCAATTGTAAGGAAGAAGTTCTACTGAGACATATTTTTTTTTTACCAAGGCTGCTACTGTGTAGAACAACCCCCCACCCGCGTAGATTCTGATTTTTCCTCTTTGTCATCTCGACTTCGTGAATTCAAGCATATGGTACTAGATTAACAGCTAGTTCTCATTATTTTACTGCTTAAATCTCTTAGTTTAACCGTAAGTTCTATACAAATAGTTTCCTCTTTGGAACTTTGTTACCCGTAGAACTCTCTTTCTACTTTTTCTCAAGTAAAATCCAGATGAATTTAAATGCAAAATAAATCGTCATCGACCGTCTCCTTGAATTTTGATCTTTTTTATTGACTTTTTTCCTTGGTAACTTTTTATTAGTTTCCATCACTCATTGTAATTTCTCGTCATCAATCCCATCTCTCTTAGCGGCTTTATCGACTTGTCTGGCATGAAATGATAAAAAACAAACAAAAAACGATGCTTTTCCGAAAACTATAAGCTTATCGTAATATATCCTTGTCATCAAAGTCTACACTCCCCACTACATCGTTTTAAATTCATATCACACACTTCATTCTATAATCATTTACCTTAAGTTTCTCTCGAGTCTTATATTGGGTGAACATTTAGAAAAAAAAAAAAAAAAAACTGAAATTAAGCAACGTCCAGCCGGGCCATTACTTAGATGAATTACTATTAGGTTGGTGCAAAAATAATGACGTAATAATGTCGTTTTTTGACGTTACAAAATACGTCAAAAAACGACATTATTACGTCATTATTTTTGCACCGATCTAATACTTGCGGAAACCTTAAATGTGCATGTGGTCTCATGGGTAATGTTTTAGCAAGAGGAAATCGGAGAGCCGAGTTCGAATTCCACTCGGTTTCGTTATATCCACTTACGGACAAATACTTTTGAGAAAGGTATAAATCTATCTCTTCTCCCATCTATGTGTCAATTAGTAAAACTTTTATCAGTAATCATTATAATCTCAAATAAAATTCTTACAATCTAAATCTTTATATATCGCTTCAAGTTTCTGCTTTATTTGTAAGGAAATTGACCTTTGTCTAGGAAGGTAGATATTACATATAAATTTAGCACTGTTTTGTTTGTAAACCTCCCTGCCTCCTATCAGCATGGTTGATGATCAACTTCATGAGAGCGTCTCACTGCGTCTAATTGGTCTCACGTTTTCCACTGATGTGGAACAATTATATTGAATCAATAGCTACATCTACCGCAAGGAAAGTTGGTTTTCTGTATCGCACCGGCAGTTTTTTTTTGTCCGAGATCATCCTTCAAACATACTTGCATTGAGTACTTTTGCTATATATGGTCTGCTCTTATTTAACTACCATAGAGAAACTTCCCTGCCTCCTATCAGTATGGTTGATGTTCAACTTCACGAGAGCGTCACACTGAACCTTCTTCGTCTCACGTTTTCCACTGACCTGGGGTGGAACAATGAACATTGAATCAATAGCTGATATCTGCCAAAGGGAAAGTTGGTTGTCTGTATCGTGCCAGAACGTTTTTATCGTCTGAGTCCATCATTCAAATCTAAAAATCTTACCATTCGAATTCCACTCGGTTTCGTTATATCAATTTACGGGCAAATAATCTTGGGGAAGGTATAAATCTAATTCTTCACACCGCTCCCCACCATATATATGTTAATTAGTAAGACTTTTATCAGTAAATCATTATAATCTAAAATAAAATTCTTACAATCTAAAAATAGTTTCCGGCTTTAAATAACCTGAAAAGGGTCGATAAGCCGTAAAAGATGAGACAACGCTTGGGAATACCAGGTGCTGTAATCTTGGTTGTGCAGGTTATGTAATGGATAACGGCTCAGAATAGGAAACTGGAGTACCGATTTCTAAATATAGTCGGTTTGTTATATTCACTTACGTACAAACACTTTTGCGAAAGGTATGAATGTACCACTTATCCCTCCAGCTATTTGTTAATTAGTAGGACTTGTATCAGTAAATCATTATTATCTAAAGAAATCATGAATCTAAAGATATGTTCTGCCTTTAAATAACATAAAAGGGTCGATAAGCCGTTAAAAAGAACTCACTCAATCCCTACGCATAAAAATCTATTTTAAAGTTTTGCAAACCATTTGCAATATGCCCTTGTATCTACTGGATCGTCAGCGTAAAATTCAGTGACTCTTTTTTTTCAGATCAAACATACTAAATAGAGCGTATCGAATATGCTTTTAGGTAGGTCGCCCCAAAAGTAATACCTTCTAATAATTCCTATAGAAAAGACAACAAATCCAGGATAACACAGTGGCAGCTTTAGATCAAATTATGTGTACTATATTATTTTCCCGACTCTGGTTCCCCTGAAAATAAATCTGCAAAAATTTTAGTCTAAGATGTACATCATTATTCACACAGGCGACGGAATTTTAATTTTAATTTTTTCTATTTTTCACGCAATGCAAAACACAAGAGCCACTCAAGGTAGAGTGTTATGAATAAGGTTGTATACAATGACGATATATCAATCTGATCTATTTTTCTTTAAAATTTGTCATCGCTAACATGTTCATGGCATTCGCACCATCCTTATGAAGGAAGATATCTCGTTTCAAGTTTGTGCTTTATTTGTAAGGGAATTGTCCTGCATTGACTGCTCTCTAGGACGGTAGATATTACATAGCAGTTCAGGACTGTTTTGTTTGTAAACACACGCCATTCTTTCTTTCAGCATGGTTGATGCTCAAATTCAAGAGAGCGTCACACTGAACCTTCTTCGTCTCACGTTTTCCACTGACCTGAGTTGAACCAACGAACATTGGATCAATAGCTGATATCTGCCGCAAATTCAAATCTACAAATCTACCATTCATCCTTGCATTGAATACTGTTGCCATATATGGTCTGGTGCCCCTGCTGATCATCTCGAGGTTCTCAACAATAACGGATATGCAATGTGATAGGTTCTGGCCTGGCATCTCGTCTCCAGTCCCTTTCTAACAGATGTGATGTGGCTTCCCTCTGTGTTTCCTACAAATATTTTCATGGCAACTGCTCTGACAAGCTATTTTCACTGAATCCCCAAATGCATGAATTTAATCGTGTTACTAGGTTGGCATCTCGGTCCCACCCTTTTAGTATCGAAACAGTTAACGGCCTCTTCTATTCCAACAGCTTCTTCTCTCGCACTTCCTGACAGTGGACCTCCTTTCCTCTTACTTGCATTCTTGATAACTATAATCTTTAAAAATTTAAATGTAATGTCAATCGACATCATCTGATGCCTTGACCCCGTCCTTCTCTTTATCCTTTCCTCAAATACTTCTCTTTTCTCTTACTTTCACTCTTTGTAAATCATTGTGTGCTAGTGGCACTCCCGCCTTGCTTGGGGTGAAATGCTTAAAAAAAAAAAAAAAAAAAAAAAATTTCCTGTCTCTTAATAATTTACTTAATTTTGTCGAAATAATTTTTTGTTATTCAAGTGTGACTTCATTACCTTTTTTTATAGGTCAGTAGATTTTTACGTATTTCAAAGCATTTGAAAATATTGTAAAATATATGATAATTCAATTAAACATTTAAAAATAAATACTGTTGAATTAAGCATTAATTTCCCTATAAAAAACCCCCCAAAAAAAACACAAAAAAACAAAACAAGATATGATCTACAACACGCGTGACCATTAAAGGTAAATATTTATAGGAATAATAAATGAGATTTGTAGCATGAAAAGGAGGATAGTTCCTGAAAGAAAGTGCAAATTCAAGGAATCTTCGTCTAGAATTGAAAAAATATAAAGAAAGGGTTGAACTTACTCTGTTAGGGAGACAAAAATGAGTGCGATGTATTGTTTATACAATGCGCGTCTGTCCCGGGGAGCTAATTTTAGCGTCCTACCTCGAACGCTGCACAGTTTGAAAGAGGACTAGCCATTTGGGAAAAGAAAATGGTGGAAGATAAAAGAAGGAAATTTTAAGAGTTTTGAGATTGCAAAGGAAATATTTGTTACAGATTACTTCTACATAGAAGAGAACAAATCGCAAGTTAAAACGCGAATACCAGGGACAGAAAGAAATGTCAAAATCTCGATTCGAAGGTACTATGTTACAAATCACAATGCATGTAACCAGTCAGAAAAATAACTGAGTCGCTGACGAACGTGGGAGCCAAATACACGAATTTTGTCTTTTTCTCTTAATTCGAAAATACAGATTGCCTTTTATCGACGGAGCATTTTTTCATACGTCGACAACTGGGAGAGGACACACAATATTAGCATATCCGAAATACTTTTATGGCGACTCCCGCGACTGACTTGTTTCTAATATGAACATTCCGTCTTCGGCACATCATGCAGAATACGTGCCCTTTTTCTTGGTAAGTAACACTCTTTTTCGCCACATTGTCCGCCGAAGAACACACGCGACACGCTGTCTCTGACATGGTAGTTTTGAATTGCTTCCTATAGGTCTACTTTGCTGTTATATTGCTTGCCACCTTCATATAATTTCATCTTCAAAATTGACCATAGATTTTCAAACGGATTCAGATCAGGATTTGATGGTGACCATTCCAGTATCTTCTCTCTTGTAAATTTTTTATGCTCAAAGAATTCACGAGTAAGCTTCGATACATGAGAAGAGCGTTGTCGTGCATAAATACACCACTTTGAAACTGCAAGACCGGAACTTGTACCATACAAAGAAATTCTTACGTTCATCTCGAGGAACCACGTTCTTAAAACCTTTTATTTTACTTCGAGTTCTCAAATTTGATGTCTCCAATGTGGACATTCTCTCACTCAATAACTTTGGTATTTTCTGTTTTCCAGCAGTTATTAGATCCTTCGCTTTATCCATGTTTCAGCATGGACAATAAGAAAAAATAGTTTTTTCTTAGATTTCAGAGGTCTCAAGCTAATTTTAGTTTAATCCTCATAATAACTTCAGTTAGTCCATTTTCGTGAATTCCAAATATCTCAATATCTATCCATTAAAAATGGCAGAAAATTAAATTAAATATTTTACTAAGGGTAGAAATGGACGACATTAAAGCACGTTTTCAGCACTCTACCAGATGGCCTGGCCGATAGCCTTAAATAATCTACGATTAAGGACTTCCACAGTTGATTATTAAGATGATACTAAGCTGATTAATATTCGAACTGATCTTCGTTTGGTTATACAGCATTTGACTATCCTCTATCCCTTGTAAGTTGTCTTGTTAATTGTTTTGCAACTTATTGTTCTGTGTTTTTTTTGTATGTATCCGTTAGCACCGGATACTGGTGCTGAATAAATATATTAAGCACTCATTCTTCTCTATGTATCATTGATCTTGACGATACGACACACACACACACACATGATGATGAAGATTATTTCTTTTCTTCGTTTTCTTCACACCCTTTTTCCTCTACAAATGTAAGGCTATTGTTGTATTAGGTTAGTGCAAAAATAATGACGTAATAATGTCGTTTTTTAACGTATTTTTTAACGTCAAAAAACGACATTATTACGGCATTATTTTTGCACCAACCTAATAGATTAGCTAGCACTCCTTCAGCAGGTTATCAGTTGGCCTTGCCTATAGTCTTAAATAGTCTACGATTAAGGACTTCAACAGTTGGTTAATAAGTTGATACTAAACAGATTAGTATTTGGACTGATCTTCGTTTGGCTATACAGCATTTGACCCTCTTTATTACTTGTATGTTGTCTTGTTAATTATTTTGTAACTTGTTGGTCTGTGTTTTTTCTATGTGTCCATTAGTACCGGATATTCGTGCTAAACAAATATATTAAGCGCTCATTCTTTTATGTATATCATTCACCTCAACGATACAACAACAAGTATTGGTTGAAAATATTTTGAGTTATTCAGATTTATTTGATTTGTATAATAACTTCAGACAGACTGTATACTATATCAGATATTATTATTATTATTATTGTACAAGAATCAAATAAATCTCAATGACATAATCTATAGTAACATGAAGAAAGGACATAAACAGTAGAATTTACCAACATCATATGAGACAGGACATGACGCTCCATAATTTTTATTTTTCTAAGTAACTTTTGCATCTTTTTCATTCCTTATTCTGCGCACATAAACTTGTCAAGTAGATTAGCTCCTTTGCTTCTCTTGCCTTAAATATGTCATGTGAGTGGTAAATTATCTTAGCCTTCTTTACTCATTATGTGTCCGAGCAATTTCAATTTTACTATTGTAAGTATCAGTTTTCTTGTAGTTCCTATTTTCCTGTAAACCTCCTCGTTGATCACACGGTTTTCCAATTGGTCTCCAAAAATTCGTAGAGCGAACCGCACCTTTCCCCTTTCAAGCCCTTTCTTCCTCTCTGAATAGACCGTCTACTATTCAATGTAATATATAATATTAGATTCTTTTTTTTTGCTCTGCGCCTTCAGACTTTTGAATTTCATTTTAAATCGTCAGTGACACTGAGACTATTATCAGGTTAAACAATAATTCTAAGCAGAAAAAGGGTTATGTCCAAAGTGAAATTTAAACTGGAAGATAGATAGATAGATAAAGAAAGAGAGAGAGAGAGAGAGTAGAAAATATTTTCCCTGGTAATGGTGAAGTGAAGAAAAAGCCATCTGAATTGTATTAGGTTGGTGCAAAAATAATGACGTAATAATGTCGTTTTTTGACGTTAAAAATACGTCAAAAAACGACATCATTACGTCATTTTTGCACCAACCTAATATCACCCTTACGAATTGGAAAGACGCACCAACAGTTTATTTTTGTTATCTGTCGAAAATCTGGCATACAGTTAAAACAAATTGGGAAATGACTCTATTTCTTTCTTCAGAAATTAGAAGGGTGAACTAGAGAATGAACCGACTGCGAAGGTTAAGATTATGAAAATCTATCCATCATAAGAGGCATGTGATCCAGCCTATGTTTTGCTTAGACTGCGAAAGACCCAATGATAGAAAACAGAATCTCTTTGTTGAGAATTTAGCTAAGCAGATATATTTTCATTGACGAAAACAAATTGGGTAAATAATTTTGTCTCTCGCTCGAAAGGTTAAATGAAAACGATTCTCTCTTAACTGGTCGGATGTACTGTACGATTATGGCTGAAAACAAATTCTGTCATCGGCGGTCTGGTTTATATTTTCACTGGACAAAGATAATTCCAGGAAAATAGAAAATTATCAGCTTGTGGAGAGTAACGGTGCGAGATGTGAAATGAAGCAGATTTGAGTTATGGGAAGAATAATCCCTATGATTACTCCAAAGGAATGTGAATAATTCTCCAAATTTGGAAAATTGATTTAAAAAGGAAAAATAGGGAACAAAGAAAACCGTTATTGGAATTAATGAAATGACCGAATCCCGGAAATTTTCGGCCACACACCATTTTGGGCCGAAGTACATATAAGCAGATGACTTTGCGGAGCTCAGAGACGTCGACTGAGAAGCCGAATCGAGTGCCCGTGGAATTCAAGTTAGCTGCCACCAGAGTTCCTGATTCCAAATAATTGAACCCAGCCTTCCAGAAATTTAAAGTCCAGTTTCACTATAGAGATTGATGCGGGAATGGTTAAATTGTGTTGTACCAAGAGCTATATAAACCAAATATAGGTTAAGCCCATGAATCTCTCGTTTTAATTTGGTCGTGAAGATATTTTTCCTCAATATAACACTCGCAAGGGCTTGACCAGCGCTGCCAGACTACGATCTTCGATTTTCCACTGCACTGAGATCAAAAACACAGCATGGGCAGAGTTGGTGTCGATCGAAGTCGCCAGCGACCAACAACCAGCTTTGGCCAGCTAACCCCGTGGTTAATATATCGTTGTAAGACTCTGAGGACTGGGCCACTAAACGTGATTTTACCACCGGGTGTAGGCGGCAGTGAAAGGTGATACATGTCTGTACCTACTTGATTATAGTTTCCCAAATACGTTTCACACACCTTGAACTGTCTCTTTTAATGATAACGGCATATTATGTCTTCTCAGAGTTAGTCAATCAACACTTACTAAAAATATTGATAATAACTAATTTTGAAGTGTCGGACTTTATTATGAAAACAAACTATATGTAACATAAATTTTTATATATAAGTAAATCGAAAATTTATAAACCACACAAGTACATTTGGTTAAAACAATATGCCATATACTAAATAAATCATTAATGTATTACATTACATATTAATTAGGGCTCCTTGGTATTCTACGAGGGTTGAACGTTTCTTAACCCGAGAGAGTGTCTGTTCATCACTATTAGCCAGAGACAAAGAGACAATATGTATAGTGGAAACGTCTCTTCTCACCTCCTTCAAAGAAGGCCAAGGTCGTTTCATCAGCAGGTATGTTTTCAGTTTTTGTAGATGCAAAGGGCATTTTGTTTATTGTCACACTATCAATGGTGAGTAATATGCCAACTTGCTTAGGAAGCTATGAAGACCAAACGCCCAAGAAAATGATGAAATGGGTCTTCTTTCAATAGGACAATGCTCAAGCACACAAGTCCTTGGTTTCAATGGCGGCTGGACGGGACTAGTGTTGAATTGATTGGTCACCATCCTTATTCTCCTGATTTTGCTGTCATGTTACACAGAATTAAAACACACACACACACAAATACTAGGCGGGAAACTAGTATCGCAGTGATGGTGACATCATATTTACTGTTGATGTCTTTCTTTGACCAACAGAAGGAACAGTCTTCTTTGAAAAGTCAGACATTAGTTTAGCTGAAACAGAAACAATGCGGTTATTAAGAAGAAGAGTTGAAATTACCGCATGCAAGTTTTCAATGTTTTTTTTTTTTTTTTTTTTTTACTTGTGAACTGTTTCCCATTCTCAAATACATTTCTTTTAATTATGGCGTCTATGTTTTCTTTCGGATTAATACCTGGAGAGGCTGAAGGTCATTACAATAATTTCGTTTGTTTGAGACACTTTTGTGCAGGGTGCGACAGAAATACTTCCCAGATTTTAAACTATCACCTGTGTCTCGCTAGAAAAATTAGGCAAGTAGTAATGGTATTGTCATCAAGCTAATGTTTTACCATTATGCAAGAGCTATTCCTGATGTGCAATGTAGCTGATGTCTTACCATAAGGTGGTATTTCTTGAAAGTATATGTCGGAGGTATTTCTGCACCCTGGATAAATAAATTATTTAGATTAAACGTATCCCAGTTGTGACTTGTACAACTAAGCAAATATATCTTCAACGAACTTACAATAATTATTTGCATTTATTTTGATATTGTTCGCTCTGAAGAAATCTATTTTAACTGCCTGCAGTACCAGTCTAAAACTATTCTAATTTTCCACTGTTTTCTTCTAAACCTTGTTTGCTGATTATTTTCATAACTTAAGCAAACACTTCTCGACCAATGTAGCTCTATATTCATTGTAATCGTACAACGCTCTCCCCGGTCGTCCAAGACATCCAACACCGCGGTAAGGCAGCCGAGATCGACTTGTCGCAGGTATCTTTGTGTTGGGCTGCTCCAAACAGGGCGATGCCACACAGAAAAAAAATAACATCCAATAAATTGAACAAAAGTAAATACTGTTTTTATATCAGTCCTCCGTACAATAACTGGTTCATATCAGAGTTCGTATGCAATTCATTATTAACCCAATCCGCATCTAAATGGAAAGTTATATTATCGTTGTTGGCTTGGAAAAATCTGGTTTGCTGTTTTTGGTACAAGGCTGTAGTCGGGATTCTCTCCTGTCGCTGGTCTTGTCTCCATCTCTTCTGTCTCTCTTCTCTCATTTGAGACTCGTCTGCCGAATTCGCTTCGCGCATTTGTATTTATGGACATTGCCCCACATCGGCGAAGTAAGAGAATTCGATAATTCTGGGGAATTCCCTGCTTCCACTCTCCCATAATATTACCTCTCACTAAATCTCCTCAGTGAGCGTGGGTGGCTTATTCATCCCCTCTCCTGGTATTTCAACTCAACTTTCGACCGGGGTAATCAACTCCAAATTCGTTGTTTACGAAAAATGAAATTTTCGCTTTACAGCTTGCATTTGCATCTGTGTATCAGGCAACATTGTTCCCTAAGTTTGGGTCGCTTTTCTGTTGTTCCTACTGCTCGACATACAATTCGGGTCTTTTACGTGTGAATTAAATCCACAATTCTTCCCACGGGTTTTTGGTATTAACCCTTCTCGTTTCGATGTTTCTCAGCACATAACCCTTTCTATTGATAAGAAAACTTTCTTAGGTTTTATTTTACCGCGGTAACAACAAAGATTATCACATCATCACTAAAACTTACTAATGAAAAAATTGTTTTTATTTACTTCTTCACCTAACTTACACAATTCTCTTTTTTGATGTTTACTTGACCGTGATGCTTTGATTATATATATATTTTCCAATGTTATTAATATTTTTCTCTCCATGTACATCTTCTGCCCTAGGTTCAAATATTCTCTCGTGTTCAATCGATTTTACTTATTTATTGAACTTTTAACGTTTTTCACATCTTTCGTTTGATATTCTTGGAGTTAGTTTTCAATACAATGGACACGAAGTATAAGTTTAAAGATGAGAGAAAGAGAAAAAAAATCTCGTAACAAATAAACATCATTATTCGACCATTGTCAGGATCATCGAGACAATGCGAACGATCCTTTCCTTTGCTGTATAGTATGTGCTATGCCAGTGCTACATACAGTTTTGAATTCAGAGTTACTTTCTCGTAGACCGGTTGCCACCCAATGCTGTAGAACCCAGTCTGTACTGCTATTTACTCATATCTTGCCTAGTGGGAGCAGAGTAGAAATGATTCATAACTTTTCCCAACGTAAGTAAATATAATGGATCCCACTTGAATTGAAATTCGGCTTCTCGGTTCCGTAATCCGGACCGCTACACATTAATCCATCGTGTCCCATTAATAAATAAATAACTGCACATATTGTTGGAAATATATCGTATTTTTCTTTTTAAATCCGATATGTTTAATAGAGTCGCTTAAAGGTAACAATTTCCGAGTCGGAAATTGCAACCAATACATATCATATGAATTGTGATACTTAACACTACGAGGAATAAACCTTTCATCGTCTGATTTGATTTTCAATAAGAGGCAGAGACTACCCGTCTTTGTTATATTGGTCTCAAGAATGCCGCGGAAACTAACGTAGCGACGCAACCGAATTGGCCAATACGGAACAATCAGAGTGGCCATCAAATCCTTTCGACTAACATAGCCAACCCCATATGACATCTTGACAATGTCTCATTATCTTGTCAACGTTATTACATTCCTTTTTGATTGATGTCTTTTAATAGCTTGATCAAAATTTATTAGATTATTCGTATCACACAATAACTACAATACCTGCTTGAAATTATACATTTTACGCTTAATAGAAAACTTTGTTATGCCTGCAGATTGAAAATCAAATATAAATAATAATGTTCTTATATATATATATATATATATATATATATATATATATATATATATATATATATTATACTAATCCTCGGTCGGTAAAAAACCTCGGATAGCACAACTTGCAAGTATATATAAAAAAATTGGTAATCGATGAAAAAATTGGAAAAATAAAGAAAGAACTATTAGGTTGGTGCAAAAATAATGTCGTTTTCTCACATATGTTACCATGTTTTTGCACTAACCTAATAGAAACATCCGAACAGGGCGAAGGAAATCGTCAAGTGCCTTAAGTTTTTAGTCCAAAGAAAAAACCGCAAGCGATCATTAGAGCTAAAACATAGAGTGCTAATACGCTAAGCAGAACTGGGATAAATAAAATAAATCCTAAGGAGCCAGGAACAACCTACCTACGTTTTTCACCTAAACGGATCTTCAGGGTAATCTTTTAGGTGAAACCTAGGTAGGTTGTTCTTGGCTCTTTAGGATATATATATATATATATATATATATATATATATATATATATATATATATATATATATATATAGTTAAATTCCCAGATCACTTCTGGGGACAAGACCAACTGGTATAAGATAACAATTGGAAAAAAATCTTAGTTTTTACCGACGCGTTTCGTCTTCTTACAGGCAAAAATGAAATCGAAAATGTTTTTGTTGTTATAGTTACATTACAAAATCCAAATTTAAAAAAGAGAGATACTTTTGCCTAAGTCTCTTTCTGGTTAATATAAATTTCCTTTATACTAAGAGTTCTTTTCATTTGGGAATGTAACTATATTGTCGACATGGAAAGAATAAAAAAAAAGAATAAAAATTAATTTAAGAATTAGGATTACTCCATAATATTGATGATCATCCTTTCACCTTCTAAATTAAAATTAATTTATAAGGATTTTGAAATCGATCAGATTAACAAGATAAAACTGCAAGGTTTGTAAATCCTTATAAATTAATTTTAATTTAGAAAGTGAAAGGATGATCATCAATATTATGGAGTAATCCTAATTCCTATTGTTTGTAATTTATATGTTCTGCTTGTATTAAACATTGAGCCCTCATTGTGAATCAGTTTTAATATATTATTTAATAATATATTTATAGGATTCACTTTGATTATATATCAACTGGATTTCCTGAATATATATATATATATATATATATATATATATATATATATATATATATATATATATATATATACAAATTAGAGGACGAAACCTCGATTTGCATAATAAAATCATGCCCGATCAAAGAATTTTTTGTATATATTTCTAATAAAATAGCTTATATTAGAAATTGAAATTCACATGGTTGATTTCATCATGTAAACAGAAGTATATTCTAAAGATTTATCCGACATCGACTGTTGAATAACAATTTTATTTGAATGAATTTACTTGCATAAAAAATATGACGCAGTGTACATATGTCATACTGAACAAAATGAAATTCGAATGGAAGTTATTAAAGGGCGGGGCGGTTCCTAACAGTGCGGACTAAGTCTTCGAGTAAAATTGAATTATAACACGAATGGCATATGCTTACTGTTGCAAAAATCTATTTTCTCATGTGCATATGCATTGCATGCACAACGTGTGCATACGTGCAAGCATTTTTAAAAAGCCATATTTTCCTTGTTTCAGCTCCAACTAATGTCTTCTTCTTTCCATATATTGCGACCATTTTGCTGAAACTCAGTGTTTTTTTTTGTTAAAACTTGGAAATTTCCAGTTTATGTTAATAAAATTTAAACTTCTGAAAATTCTGATAAAGAATAATAGTTTATATATATATATATATATATATATATATATATATATATATATATATATATATAAAATATAAAAGGCTCAAACACTAATATATATATATATATATATATATATATATATATATATATATATATATATATATATGAAAAAAGGCATTAATTTAAACTGACGCTGGGTGGATATGGGGCAAAAAAGAAATGGCGATAGCATTCATATGTGTTTAACGTCTGTGTCAGTGAAATGGAAAACCTTGTCAATTTTGAATCTTTTCATATGTACCCATTTACATCAATGAATATTTAACCAGATATATCATGTTATTACACCATAATTTTCACTCAATATATATTCTTTACCCAATATTTAAAAAAATACTATTGTTTCTTACTGTTGTTACTTTGTTACTTCCGAATACTAACACAGGCTTCAATGTTCACTTTGATATTAATATTTACATACTCTGTCTCTGATATTAAACACTTTATCCCATGAATATACCACACCTTAATACTATATTACTTCACACAAACACACACACACCCTCATATATATATATATATATATATATATATATATATATATGTGTGTGTATACGATTTCAGCGACATAGTGAGAGGAAATCTGCTATATATAATAGATAACAGTCTATTCTCTATAACTACCTATCCTGACTTTGTATTTTGAAGAGACGAGATGCAGCATTGTAAACACTAACATCATCAATGGCACAACTCCATAGTCTTCCTAAACCAACGAATACAGAAACTTTAAGTATCTGATATTTATCATGACACTAACTTTACTGTTAGATTTGAATTTCGACGTAAGACGATAAAAAAATGCCGTACAGGTAGGATAACGTTTATTTAAAGAATTACTGAATTTTATTTTTGAATCAGACATATTTTTTGTTATTTAAACGTTACTTTTATGGGATACCCGTATTTGAGTAGATGTTCCATTTATTTTAAATAGTAATATGTTTCATCTTCTGGCCTGCATATTCAAGAAAAACCATTAAAGAATAAGTACCGTCTGACATTATTCGAACCTGTATCACTTTTTGAAGGAGAAACCGCCATTTAATCTAACATGTTCTGACCTCTCGGCTACGAGAACCTTCACAAACGTTCCAGCTTCTATTTTCCTTTGAAGCACATTTTACTCATTCAGATGATATTTATCATCAGATCTGAAACCCAAACGAAAAACATTTCTAAAGAATTGATAGATTTTACTTTTGAATCCAGTATATTTTATGACATTATGTTATTTTTTAGCGGATACTCGTATCTGATTAAACGCTCTGTTTATTTTACAATATTGTTAATTTTAATTTTTTTTACAGTATTTTCAATTCGTCTATCGACCTGTACATTCGAGAAAACGCTTACTTTGATTTGAGGATATTTGTTTTGTAAAAGACCTTGATGATATATCAAATTTAAGTACATGTTTTACTTTGCTGATCTGTTCAACAATATCACGTCACTCAAGTATTTTGATCGTTAGCTTTTTTTTTTTAAATTAAACTTCCATTTCGGAAGCGAAACTTTTGACAGATGAAACATACTAAATCACTCATCTATTTCCTTATAAAATGGCAGGGTTTCTGCTATTCATCGCAGACCACCAAGAGAGAGTTGGCAATCTTAATTCCTAGTCGCCAGAAATACGATGATGAACATAGAGTGCTTTCGCTTCTATTGCTAGCGTCTGATTGGTTGACGAATGGGACGCCTTGAAACAACTTCCGGTCCAGTCCGATTCTCTAGGATTTGAATTCCTATGGATAACAGGAGATAACACATCTAGTATGATTGATGGACGTTATTTGCCAGGGATAATATTATGAGACCCGCTTCGGTGGCAGATAGACATCAGCATTGGCAAACAAGATTAAAATGCCAACACCAGTCACAACAACAACAATAACGATAATCTAGTAACAAAGATACTGACGATTGTGTTGGAATATCGAGGAGAATTCCTGTCATTTGATTTCGACTGCGAAATGCTGGTGTAAAAGAACAATAACAAAGCTAAAAATAGTTAAAGGAAACAGGCCAGTATATTTAAAAGATATCATTCCTGAAAAGAGTGTATTTGAATACTGAGAAATGATTCTTCTACGTGCGATCATGATTCTCCAAACTTGTGTAGCTCCTAGCAGCTTTGTTCTTCTTTTGGTAAGGTTACCCCGTTCCGCCATCCATTTACAAAACTACGTCAGCTAAATGGCTCGCTAACTTCCTCTATTTCTCTTTTCCTGGATATTCTCCTTGAGCGTCAGGTTTCCCATGCCCACTTCCTCATTATGTTTCCAAAGAAATACCAGCTGTCTTTTCCTGATTCTGAGTATAAGTATTCTTTCTCTTACCATTTTCTTTAAGACATCCTGGTGGCTTCGCTCATGGAATTTTCAGTATCCTTCTGTAGAACAACATTTCTGCTGCCTTTATTTTTTCTCTTTTTGGGGTGGGTGGGGTGTTATGAGATTTTACAGTATTAACTGCTATAAGTGGATGGATAACATATAGGAATACAGCGCTGTTTTTAAATAGAGATCTTCGATTTGCACCTTGCAGAGTTTTGGGAATGTCTTTTTCGCTAGTCCAATGCATGTTCAGAGTAAGATCAGGGAAATTAATCATAGATATGATTAGATATGAAATATGCAGCCAAGTAGTTAATGATTTCATCGGGGATAATTTTTAAAGGGGGGGGTGGGTAATATTTTGATAATATAGAGCTGGGGAAATGACTTCAGAGTGCAGAACCGTTCGGAAGTGACTGGAAAACAAATGAGTGAAATTAGTTATTAACAAAATTTTTCGGACGCTGTTGATAATTATGGAAAGATGCGTTATGGATGACCTGTAGAAACAGAGCCCATATTAAGTGTAGTGAAACATTGAAAGGGAGTCGAGAATAGCAGACCCAAGAGAATAACAAGAAACAGAAGATATTTGGGACGACATTGTTCAAGAATAAGGAAAATCTACTGAAAACTTTCAATAAGATATTTTATTGTTTCCAATGTTTCCAATGTTGCGACATCTGTCAATAAGATAAACACATCCCATCTTTTCTTTCGCTTGTAACCATCCATCACAATAAAATAAAAAATTTTTCCATTAATATTTGAATTAGTAAAACAAAGATTCATATGCTTCTACTCACAGTTGTTACTGTATAAAACGGCACAAGAGTATTCTAGAAATTTCTTAAATTTGATATCCGAAAATAAATAAAGCAATAAAATAAATAAAAAACAAACAAATTAATAGCTAATATAAAATCAATTTATATTTTAATTTAAATAAAATGCTAATTACTTCTTAAGGTGAATGGTAACCATATTTCACCCCCTCGAAATATTCGACTATAAAAGAAATGGTCGAACCTCACTTATGAACAGTAGTCAAATTGCATTAAATAAAACTTCACGATAAGTTTACGTCTGTTTTTCTCACCTACGAAAATGTAGAAAGAAAAAATGGAACTGATTTAATAATTTCTGACAGATCCATTGCCGTTAAACAAAATTAATATAGGAACAAATGTATTATAACGGAAGGTTACAGGGTGAATATTGAATTTAAAAGTGAGAGAAACACATAAAGAAAACCTAGCCTCATAAGATTAGCGAGAAAATCATTGAATGTCAGGTAAACTCAAGAAGGGGTTCCAGGTTTTGTGAACTGAAGAAAAAAAGAAAAATATCAACAGGAAATTGGCAACGATGATTAAAGAAGCAAGAGAGATAACAAAGAGTAATAAAAATAACAAAGGGAAATAACTCTAGGTCATTAATAGACTCGTTGAAAAAAGAGAAGAAACTGACTGTAAATTCTAAGAAGAATAAAAAAAAATGGAAAATTAAACTGATCAACAAAAATATGATAGATAAAAAAAGAGTCTAAGAAGCTGGCAGGAAATGGAAGCGTTTGAAACATGCTCGGTCCGCAACACAAAATAAACAGTAATTGTCTAAACATGAATAGAAAATTACCAGATGTTGGTAGAGTGTAACCCGGTTATAAGAGACCAGGATATAAGAGAAACCCGGATATCAGTGAGATTTTATATGGTCCCAAATTAGAGCCATACTTACCTAAACAAAATAGACCAAACCTGGATATAAGAGACTTCTTCGCTGGTCCCGACAACTCTCTTATATCCGGGTTACACTGTACAAGTTGTTAGATATAACCGAGGAGTACTTTACAAAACCAAATGACTAGAATTTCTGGAATGAGTAGTTTAATTTAATTTATTTTACAATTATGTTCACAAGTCATAATAGGCACTCAAGAATGAGGATTACAGAATAAGAGGCAGACTAGGCGAATATGTGGAGAAGATAACTGTTAACCCTAGACCATTAAGACTGAAGCGATTGCTGAAGTATCGTCTTGGGTGTCAGTTCCACAAAACAGTTGCTCGTGGGAAGAAGCTGGAATACGAAAGGAATAAGGGGGGTTCGCTACAATGTGCATGTCATAGCGGGTCTTAGCCGTAAATGCGGACTCTAGTGCTCATCTTTGTTATTGGTATCACAACGTTTCGCCAGTTGTTCCTTCTAACCATCATTCCGGTAAAATTCAGTAGATTAAAGGATTAGTATAGGATTACCATGTTTAATGTAATTATTACTATTACGTCTCTCTCTTACCAGAGGATTACTATGTTTGATGTAGTTCTTACTATTGTGTTTCTACCTCTTCCAGGTCCTGTTCATTGTCAGTAGACAATAAGCGTTTACAGAACAAATAGATTCCATTCTTATTTCTGAACAAGACCTGGAAATGTCCAAATAAAAAAAAGCTCTTGTGAATTCGTTAAATAATTTTCTCGATACAAGGGAAGTAACTCTGTCGTTTTTTTTTGGTAGAAAAATAGATTCCATTCTTATTTAATTGGTTAGTGAATTTGTTTACTTAGTAATTGTGAGTCCAGTTCCTGATCCGGGCAGTGTTTACTTTGATTCACTGGAAAAGGAGTTAGCAATAACTGAGAAATACTAAATAATTAGGTGAGGAATCTCCGGACATGGTCAGCGGAACGAGAACTTTCTATCCCTATAAATTCAATAAATAGTTCCGTTCTAAATTCTCTGAAGGTTACACAGATCTACCTGATGAAGTCTTGAGGACACACCAGCCGAAGCCTTTTTATAGTAATAACAGACATGGGGCTAATAGCCCGCATGTAAATAATGTAAATATATGCCTCAGAAGTAGTCGTTCAAGCAGATATCGGTGATGTACCCGATGAACCAACTGATGGCATACATTTCAAACGTCAAATTAGTGAAAGATGAAAAAGTACAATGAAAAGATGGTATAGTAACAGATATTTTGAAATGTGCAAGAGAATAATTATGTAAAGAAGTAACGCAGATAATTGCTAGTACGTATAGAGAAGATAAATATCCCAAAAGATATGATCAGTGATACTTTATGAAATAGGAAACAATGAATAATTTGGCAATTATCACCGGATTCCATTGAGAATAACGTGTATATAATTGTTAGTAATGGGGTAGGCTGATAATTGCTCGCAATTATCACAAACTGACCAAGCAAAAAAAAAACAAAAAAAACTAACGCGCAAAAGGTTACAGAGAGTGGGAGGAAAAGAGTAAAGAGGTGTGAAAGAGGAAAGGATGAAGAGAATGACGGAGAATAGATCAAAGCATCTGGAGATGTCGATTGACATTGCATTTGAATAGTTGGAGATTATAGTTATCAGGGAAGCAAGTAAGAGGAAGGGAGTTCCACATATGGGAAGTGCGGGACATGAAGCTATTGGAGTAGAAGAGACGGCTACATTTAACTGTTTCGGCAGTGAAAAAAAAATTCATGACCCTTCAGGACGTAGGTCAACATGATTATTTACAGATACCTTTTATTTATCATTTATCAATGGACAAGATTTCTTGGAAGAGATAATACAGTAATTTGACTTCTATACATTTTTAAAAGCTTTTCCAAGCAAAGCGAGAGTGTCACTAGCACGCAAAAGGTTACAGAGAGTGTGAAGAAAAGATTTAAGAGACGTGAAATAGGAAAAGATGAAGAGAAGGACGGAGAATAGATCAGAGCATCTGGAGAGGTCGATTGACATTGCATTTGAATAATTGAAGATTATAGCTATCAGGGAAGCAAGTTAGAGAAAGGGAGTTCCACAGGCGGGAAGTACGAGGCGTGAAGCTATTGGAGTAGAAGAGACGGCTACATTTAACTGTTTCGGCAGTTAAAGGGTGGGGGTGGGCTGCCGACATAGTGGCACGTTTAAATTCATGCAGTTTGCGAACTAGTGAAAGTATCTCGTCGGAGCAGTTACGGTGAAAGTATTTGTAGAAAAGACAGAGGGAGGCGACGACACGTCTGTGAGAGAGCGATTGTAAACGAGATGCCAACCACATTACAGCTTTGAATAAAAAAAAAATCTTCTCGTATGCTGGTTTACCATCACAGTTTCATCTGCTCCTCTGTTTAACCCATAGCTGCGAACCGGGAAAGAGATGTATTCATGACGAAACAGACGAGGTCTGAAGTTGAACTCGGTTCGCTGACATCCCACTTTATGTGCCAATAATCACTACACTACCTGTACGTCTCACTCCAATAAAAAAATCAATATTCGTCTTATTCGATGGTTAAACTGTTTAGATCGAAAATAAAAGACGATGCATGAATTTTGACAGTGAGTGGACAATTCATTCTCAAGGTGACTTTCGAAAAGGAAGATCAGCTTGCCTTGTAAGTATCCACTTCTGCTAAAAGCTTTCACCGGGGAATACGTTGCAAGGCGAGTGAGAGAGAGAGAGAGAGAGAGAGAGAGAGAGAGAGAGAGAGAGAGAGAGAGAAAGAGAAAGAGAGAGATAACAAAAACATTAAGAAACACACGAAAGAGGAGATTGCGAAATGGTTCATTCAGAAAACTTTCGAGATAGATTTAAAAAAGAAGTTCCTACCTAAACTAAAAATGGCCGAAAATAGATGCTGAAGAAGTCGAGACAAATACTTCATACAACCCTGACACTTTGCTGTTAAACTTTTATCCGTTCAGTATCTTCATTCAAGTAGGAAAGATTCTCGGCATTTTACTATTTTTTTTGTCTGGATTGTAACTAAAATTCTCTACACTATGTATTTTGAGGACATTTCTCATTTTAAAGTGAATTAGCCTTTTCAGATTGACACGTACTCCAGAATCCTGGGTGTTTTTAGATTTCGAAAGACTATCTTGTTAATCGATTTGAAGGTGGTATAGGCCAGTGTTAATTAACATCGGAACTGAGATCATTTTTTTAAATTTGGGCGCCATTTTGGATTGTGAAATGTAACAAATATTCAGACAACAAAATATTTAGACAATGCAAGTAGATTTTATTTACTAAGTTTCGTTAAGTTTGCCAGACGGAGCGAAACTTATTTGAGCACCCAGTGAGAAGGAAACTCGCTACAATGCAAGTAGATGTCAGTTCAGAAGTATTAGTTTATTTGTACTCAGATAACTTTGGCTTTGAGACAACAATGGCGTGTTCTCGAGAGACATGGAACCAATATATGAAAGTCGTGAGAAAAACGTATTACTCTTTGCAATTCTAAGATCGTGGGAGTGGAATTAATGCAGTCTTTAAATAGAATTGGCAACGAGGAACTCGGCATATTGGCGTGAAGAAGTATGACAAGTTTAGATATCTTATTGAGATGAGGACTTTATAAACAGTTGGGGAGCGAGTCATGCCTGTGGTTATCTAATATATATAATAATCAGTTTCATATTATTTAATCACACGCATACACAAAGACACGAACTCCTCCGCACACACACACACACACACACATATATATATATATATATATATATATAATGTAAGGAAGGAAGATATATTGAAGCGTGTATCAAATATATATGTGTACGAAGTATTTAATCCTATTCCTTGTTTCAACAATTGCTAATCGGCAGGATATGAAAAAAATGTGTGCCAGGGTAACAAAACTAAGTTCTTGATAATGACTGAGGCAGTCGAGTGTACTTGGAGAAAACAGAAAATAAGAACTCGATTTAATTTTGAATTCGATTTAAGACAACTTATTTGAAAATTAGAAAAATATAAGGAAATGAAATAGACAGACCTCGTCAGTTGAATTTAACAAATTGTTTGTATATATATATATATATATATATATATATATATATATATATATATATATATATATATATATGCGTGTCAGTGTGTTTGTGTAAATTATTTCTAGATATAGTATATCTGTAAAGGAAGAAAATGAAAAAAAGGGGACAAAAGGAAAAACTATTTTTACAGGACGCGTTTCGTCCTCTGAGAGATATCAAGGCAATGTAGGATTTACTTCGTTGCACATGTTTATAGGCGAGAAATTCATTCGTTTATCAAGGCTTTTAAAGTTGAGAACATTCATCAATAATCATCAGGTAGTTGAAAGGTCAGTCAATATATATATATATATATATGTATATATATATATATATATACATATATATATATATATGTGTGTCTGTTTTTACAGATGAAATGATAATTTTTCGCAGTTGTATTTATATGCTATAAAAGTTAATTGTACGAATCAAAATTAAAATTAAAATTTTTTCATTTTTAAATAAAAACTAAATTTTCAAAAAAAAAAAATCTGTAAACCTATCATGCAAATTAATATCTAATCTTCATTTGGAAATGTAAGCCTTCTTCTTCTCCCACTTTTCGGCAAATTATTCGAGGCTTTAATCAATGTTGTAGTGGCTAAGCAGTTTACTCCTCACGACCTGCTCTCTGGTAAACAATGTGGATTCCGTTTTGTGCGGTCTACCGCTGACGTGCTTACGGTCATCACTGAAAATGCATATCAAGCTCTTGATAATAACAGCGAAGCTCGAGCTGTGGCTATACATATCTCGAAGGCGGTTGACAGGGTTTTTTCTACGTAAGCGTCAGGGCTACGGTGTTACAGGATGATTGTTTGATTTAACCCAGTCATTCCTATCAAATCTTGAAAATGAAGTTCATTCTGAATGGGCTCGATTCCATATCTTTAAACACGAACGCGGGTATCCCCCAAGGCTCTGTAGTACGCTGTTTCTGATCTTCATCAATGTTCTTCCTGATGTCATCAGTTCCTAAGTAGCTATTTATGCAGATGACACTACCGTTTACTCTTGTTTCAATAGCAACTCCGTCAGAGCTGACAAAGTTAACCTAGCCGCTGCTCTTGAAAAGCACCTCTTATTAGTGGTTACCTGGGGCAGAAAATGGCTTTTAAATTTTTATTAATTCTAAAACTAAACTGCTCTCATCAATATGTCTGATGTTTTACTCCATGAGAACGTCTCAAGCGCCTTCTTGGCCTCGCGTTTTTAACTGAATTGAATTGGAACAACTATTAGGTTGGTGCAAAAATAATGACGTAATAATGTCATTTTTTGACGTTAAAAACACGTCAAAAAACGACATTATTACGTCATGATTTTTGCACCAACCTAATACATTGAATCTATAGTTGCCATCTACAGTATTGTGTCGTGCCATTGTATCGTGTCCATCTTGCATATTTACAAATTTACCATTCGTTTATGCATTGAATACTCTTTCCATATCTGGTCTGATGCTCCTGTTATTGATCTCGGGGTTCTTGATAAAATCCAAAGAAGGATCTGCAAAGTAATCGATCCTGACTTGGGATCTTGACTTCAGTCACTTTCTCACAGACGTGACGTGACTTCCCTTTGTCTTTTCTACAAATATTTTCATGGCAACTGGTCTGACGAGCTATTTTTCCTGGTAACCTGACTACATGAATTTAAGCGTGCTATTAGATTGGCATCTAGGTCACACTCTTTTAATGTTGAAAAAGTTAAATGTAACCGCCACTTCTACTCCAACACTTTCTTTTCCACACTTCCCGACAGTGAAACTCCCTTCCGTTTCCTTGCTTCTCTGACAACTACAATCTTTAAAAATTTAAATTTAATGTCAACCTCCATCTTCTATTGTCTTGAACACCGTTCATCTTTTGTCCTTTCCTAAATCCCCCCCACAATCCCAGTCTGTTCTCTAACTTTCACTCTCGTTAACCCCCTGCGTACTAGTGGCATTACGGTCTTGCTTGGGGTGAAATGATTAAAAAAAGTATAGGACTGACATTACTTAAACGTTCAGTATTCATTTCTTTGTAGTACCACAATTCATAAAACATAATGTCAATACAACCAAGGAAAAAGGGCCCCTCGCGACGGTGTAATGGTTAGTAAGCTTGTCCCGTTAGAACAGTTACCACTGAGTAGTGTGTTCGATTCTCACTGGGTGCCCCATACTTTCTGCCTTGTGTCACATCTAAGCTATGCTTGGAAAATTACTACAACCAAGAAAAAAACAAAACATAGAATTTAAAAGTTGATACATCAACACAAGCAATACATAATATAAAACCTAACGTTTACTCAAAAATGAAAACCAACAACATAGAATTTAAAAACTAAAACCTAACACGGCATTATTATATTTCTAAATGTTTCTGATGTTGAATCTATGAAGATTTTCCTACATATTTCCTAATTTATATCCGAAACACACTACAAGTCCTCTTAAAATACACATTTTATAGTATTGTTTTCATTTAGAAATTATAATTTGTGTCTCTAATAAACTTTAGATGACATACATTACACTTTTATGAGTGTATCTTGAACTAAAATTTTATCTTGAACAAGACCACCCGAGGACCGTTGGGTCAACATTGTGCTTACTGTTTACATTTAGTTTCATGAAGAGTTTGTGAAAGTAGAGATATTTTTAAAATTACATTTATTGGCAGTTATTGAAGTTGCTTTTAACATTAAAAAATTGTCTGAAGAAAATTGAACAATAAGAGGTTGGAATGTTAAAATTAGGAGTGTTGGGATTCGATACAAAAACATAAAATATTGTTGCGGGATTGCGCGTAATTCAACCGTTTAAAATAATCAAACGATTTTCACTGAAAAAATAGAATTCAGTAGAAAAGACAACGCAGTCTCAACAAGTGAACATTAATTTAATATAACAAGCTATTGGTCATAGATTGGAAAGTAAGGCCTCTTTGTTTGGTTTAATAAAAATCTGAAATAAAACATAAATTCTCTTTGTGTACATATGTGTGAAAGAATGAAATGTTTTTATATGTATGTTTGTGTTCACAGTAAAGAGGATACAAGAGATAGAATTTGTTTATTACTGTGGACGGTGTTGCCATAGTCTGAACCGGTTTCTTTGAAGCTTGTCAGAGTTGTCGCTTTTAGAATGAGTTCGTGAAGTTCACAAGGTGAGAGTGGCGTGGACCTTGATGACAACTGTGCGTATCCTGTTTGGGCCGGATTTCGTGTATTTTACACACTTTCTCGTCAAAAATCGGCTCCATCCACTACTTCCTACAGGGTAATAAAATTACATTTTCGTTTTCCCAACTCTCTATATATTACTTGTTTCTATCTTTCTTTTCTGCACTCTCTATATGTGACTTCTGGCAAACACACAAGATACAAAGTTCACAGAGTTTTATATACTAATAAGATTTCTGGAATATTGAGGTATCAGTATTTACATTCAGACCATTATCTCAATCTTTACTATTATTATTACAGCATTTTGGTGGCTGTGATCTCCGACCTTCCTGAGTAATCTGTTGATCCGTGTAACCTTCAGAGAGTTTCAAATTAAACTGTTTATTTTATCCATGGCGTACATTGTTCTCATATCGCTGTCTATGCCTAGGCATATCTCGTCGAAGTATTTCAAATTAATATTCAGTTGTTGCTAACTCTTACCCATTTATTTTATCAACGTGTGTAGATTGTTCTTTTACCATGTCGAGATATCTCGTCTTATTCTTTTCTTTAGTATTGTTCAGTTATTTCTAGCCTTTAACCCTTTATTTAATCAACGCGGGTACATTGTTCTTCTACTGCAATCTATGTCGAGATATCTCGTCTTATTCTTTTCTTTAGTATTGTTCAGTTATTTCTAGCCTTTAACCCTTTATTTAATCAACGCGGGTAGATTGTTCTTCTACTGCAATCCATGTCGAGATATCTCGTCTTATTCTTTACTTTAGTATTGTTCAGTTATTTCTAGCCTTTAACCCTTTATTTAATCAACGCGGGTAGATTGTTCTTCTACTGCAATCCATGTCGAGATATCTCGTCTTATCCTTTTCTTTAGTATTGTTCAGTTATTTCTAGCCTTTAACCCTTTATTTAATCAACGCGGGTAGATTGTTCTTCTACTGCAATCCATGTCGAGATATCTCGTCTTATCCTTTTTCTTTAGTATTGTTCAGTTATTTCTAGCCTTTAACCCTTTATTTAATCAACGCGGGTAGATTGTTCTTCTACCACAATCCATGTCGAGATATCTCGTCTTATTCTTTTCTTTAGTATTGTTCAGTTATTTCTAGCCTTTAACCCTTTATTTAATCAACGCGGGTAGATTGTTCTTCTACCACAATCCATGTCGAGATATCTCGTCTTATTCTTTTCTTTAGTATTGTTCAGTTATTTCTAGCCTTTAACCCTTTATTTAATCAACGCGGGTAGATTGTTCTTCTACTGCAATCCATGTCGAGATATCTCGTCTTATCCTTTTCTTTAGTATTGTTCAGTTATTTCTAGTCCATAACACATTTTTTAATTAACATGATGAATTACTCGTATTTGGCAGTCTACGTGTAGAAATATATTAGGTTGGTGCAAAAATAATGACGTAATAATGTCGTTTTTTGACGTTTTTTAACGTGAAAAAACGACATTATTACGTCATTATTTTTGCACCAACCTAATATTTCGTCTAATACTTGTTTTAGTACCGTTTACTTATTTCTCTCCATGTTTTCTCTTAGCTTTATGTTTGTATTATCGAGGCCAGGGATTGAAATCTAAATTACTTATCTGTAAACTAACATTTGCTTTATTTTATCCTCTCCTCATCGGTGACATTAAGGGGAATTGAAGTACAACTTTCTATATTTCTTGTGACATTGCGTCAAAAAGATTCGAAATTCGTGATCTTCATCCGGTGCCTGATAACTTTACATGGGAGAGGTTTACATTCGCTGAGGATGAAATTTCCAGTGAAAAAAAGGAAATGGGGGTGGGGGGATAGAATTAGAAAGTTTCTAAATAAAAGAATTTAAGACTCGCGGCACACGATCTTTGCCTTGTCTCATTTTTCGACTGCACATTATTGTTGAATCGCCTCCAGCCAAAAGAATCCGATGAATCAAGCGTATCTCATTAAGAAAGACGATATACAATGGCTGCACAGATAATCTCAGCGAAGAAAGTTATATATTAGAAACATGAAAAATAATAACAATATTACTCAACCTATTTTATCTGCTATCAAGTATGATTCGAATATCTCTCCGTTTTTATGTCTTATTACGTTCGGTTGCTATTATAACAACATTTCTAAATGCATTTCTTGGTTGTTTTAGTAAGCGCCAAAGCTTGAAGATAGGAAATCGGAAAAAAAAAGTTTCAGAAAAGACATTTTAGGAAAGAAAGTTCACTACTAATTCCTCATTTACATTATCTAGAAAGTGAACATTTCAATTCATTTGTGTGAAAATATATTTACTAGCCGAAGAGCCTGTCTACGCAGGAGTAAGAGGTAAATACTTAGATCGCAGATGGTTATAAAAATAGTAATCTTCTAACCCAATGTAACTTGTCTCTGCAGGACGTTGATGATCATCCCTCGCCACAATTTTGAGTCCTCTGTAGTTCTGTATAAAAATTCTTTTTGTTATATTTTCTAAACACTCGTTATGTAGGCCATGCGTTGTTTTCATGTGCATTTCTTCTTGCATTCAATCTGTCCTGCGAGTTCAAATTTTCCACGCCATCTTTTCTTATTATGTGCCCTAGAGATTTCAACTGACTTATCCTTATATTAAGTATAAGTGCCTTTTTTGTTTACACATTCTCTAAAACTTTGCCGTTGAACAAACGTTTGATCATTGATACTATAATTGTCAGCTGGTAAGAATCTGACAGGCCAAAATTCAACTGAATATATATATATATATATATATATATATATATATATATATATATATATATATATATATATATATATATATATATATATATATATATATATATATATATATATATATATATATATATATATATATATATATATATATATATATATATATATAAATAAAAAAATTAAAAAAATTATAATTAAGTAAATCATCGAGTGTAAAAGAATCCTCAGCAGAATGCACTGGACGGCCGTTTCGTCCTATATTTGGGACTCATCAGCAGTGCGCATCCACTACCGAGAATTGAAACTCGGCCATTTACGTTATCAGGGAAACGTCATACCAACTGTTCTACCGGGCCTCGACGACGTGGTGGTAACGAATCAGAGTCGATATAGCGCCACTCGATCACATATTCCGTGGTGGAAATCATCCGAGTTTCTCTTTTACTCATAGGACTGTGTCCCCATATGTATATATATTGGGAAATTGTATGACAAAGTGGAAAAAGTTTGCTTGTGATGTGTTTTGTCCTTCAGGACTTCATCGGACTAAATTTTCTTATGTTGGTAGAGGAGTGCTGGAATTTTAGAATTTTAATTTAATTTTATTTTATTTTTTGATCTAAATGAATTCATTTAGAGTTTTTTTTTCTTATTTTTTCCATCAATTTTATAAGTAGTTCTTCCACATTGCGATATTAAAGTTCTGCCTGGAATGGTGAAATGTTTTAAGAGCCAGGGCGTAAATTTACTGGAGATGACAAGATGATTAAGGCACTCTAGACGTTTACGTCGTTGTTAATTATTTTTCATTTGATCAGAGAAGCTTTTTTTGCCAAATCTGTGGTCAATCTTGTTATGGTGATAAGCAACGCATTTTTAAAATGTCCCTTTTGTGTCCATATAATCTTTTACTTAGATTCCTTGAGGCTTCTCATGCGTATTTTTATGGCAAATATTACTGGCAGTGGAGTAAACTCCTCTCTCAGTTTTTAGCTTATTGCTTTTTTTTAGTATTGACTAAGTTGTTTTTTTTAATGTTTTGGGTGTAGTAGTAACAATTTTTATGTTAAGTTTAGATAAAAGTATACTGTAACAAGGCCGGAAATGCTCAACTACACGAAACTATCAAACGAATGAGTGACAATCAAAACAACAAACTGAGACAAAATCTCAACAATCTATGCAGCAAGAGCAAGTTTAAAGATTTTAGAAAGCCTAATCTACTAGGAAATCTTTCGCATATAAAACATTCTAATACAGAACGATAAGCCTTCAGCTTTGGTTTAAAATTTGCCACGGGAATGCACAAAGGACTCGTAGTAGACACTATGGTAAAAAATCATGAGAAAAACACCTCCGATTTCACCAAAGGTTTCATTCAAGGTATTATCACTGCTACTACAGAAACCGGCAACGAAAATACGTTACCATTGAGACGCATAAACGCACTAAAGAACTTAGCAAGGAATAAAGAAATTCCCATCACTCTCTCTGATGAGCGAAGGAGATTGTGATCGTGATCAAAAATACATGCATAGAAAAAATGAACTCACTATTCAACGATAACGACAAAATAACTACCGAAACACAAACATGTAAGAAGGAAATCAGCAAAATAAATAAATATGAAAATAAATCGTAGTATAGACTCTGTAAACATTGTAATGGAAGTCGTACTAATCCTTTACTACAGTAATGGTGAACCGGCAAGACTCTCTTAACGTTCAGCTATACAAAACTGTTGAATATATAGCCCTTAAATTTTTTTCTTTGCAAATTTTTCTTGCTGCTTTTTTCACTCTCATGTTGGACTTTTTTTTTATCTTTTAGGTTGGTGCAAAAATAATGAGGTAATAATGTCGTTTTTGACGTATTTTTTAACGTCAAAAAACGACATTATTACATCATTATTTTTGCACCAACCTAATATCAGAATGTTTCGATAATATTATTATTATTATTATTACATATGTTTCCTTCCTTGTTTCCATCCATTTTTGTAAGCATGGATTTATATTTTCCTTTTTTTTGTAATACAGTGTAACCCGGATAAAAGAGACCCGGATATAACAGAACCCGGATATAAGATAGATTTTCTCTGGTCCCAAATTAGAGCCTGTGTTAATATATATAAATTAGACCAAACCCGGATATAAGAGAAACCCCGGATATAAGAGATTTTTATCCGGTCCCGACAACTCTCTTATATCCGGGTTACACTGTATAAATAGAAATTATTTCGTATTACAGATTTTCATATATTTAACATGTCTCGCTATTTTGCCTTCTTCAGAAATTGATGGAAATAAGAGATGCGGAGTTAGGTTTTATTCTTTACATCCAATGTTGTGTCTTTCTTGATTGCGTCAATCGTTAGGTTTATAGTGTTTCTGATGATCCATTATTTTCAAAGTTCTCGAAAAGATACCGGCGTTGTGTAATCTTTTCAAAGTCTGTCATTTTTCCTAATACTGACTTTTATTTCACTTCTTTTATAAGACATTCTATACCTTTAAAGTATTCGAGTTGCCTTTACTACCATTTGAATGCAGCCTGTTAGTGTCTAGCTATGTCTTCGTGCATATAAATCTCATTTACTTCACCTCTGGTTTACTTCGATTAGCTGTGGCATTATCATTGGTGAGAGTTTATATTGCTTGTAGTCGTTGCATTAACGTTTCTATCTCTGTTCAGAAAAGTGTGTTGGGGAATAGAAAATAATATTTGAATTTTTTTTATTAGTGCATTTCTTGAAAGGTATGCAGTGAGAAAAATGTTTTCTGCGAGTTACGACTATTTTCCGGGTGACAGATAATAACATTACCAAAAGACCACTTTTCTTTACTTACCATATTTGGCTCCTTTTTCCATTCATATCGACATCAATAAATACTTCCCAGATCGAGACCTGTGGTGACGATATTTACAACTATCTTATACTGCCAAAAGGATAAATAATAATGGAACTATATACTAACAGTTAAACTCATCGGTGGGGCTAGTGTAATAACGAACACTTTGATAATATCAAGTCAGATTGGTTCAATGACACAAGGCTTACGAATCGACCATGGTCGGGTTCATCAACTTAATGCGAACGACACTTTCTTTAGTTGCATAGTAAATGCTTCGTCAGGGTTACATACGCTTTTGAATTCAAAGCTTTTCTTCTCGACTGGTTGCCACCCAACGTTATAGAATCTAGTCTGTCCTGCTATTTACCCACAGCTGGATGGGGAGAAAATTTGAATTCATATCTTACTCTTAACATGTAAGTGATTGTAATGTAATCAACAGAAATTCGAACATGACTCTCCGATTCCTTAATTGAAGCCGCAATCCATTAACTTACCCTGACTTCCATGTTCCAAGCTACAAGGCTACCATAAATATTTGGGGACGATCGAACTCCGTATCAGTGGCTTGTGAATTAAATATCATTCTACGTAATGTCGATTATATATATCTTTTACCGTAAGGTTCGCCCTGTACAAGGCCCGGGGGACACTCGAAGTAGAGGGTTACGTTAAGAGTCAATTTGTGCGGATATAAGTGGAAGATAACGTTTAATTGTAGCCCTGAACCTGTTAAAATGTGATCGTAAAACAACCTCCTGGGAGTCGGCTCCACAGAGTCTTTCGGGGGAAGAAGCTGCTCGAATGAAACTTACTTCTCAACGATGAAACACGAAGGAAATGTCGGTGGTTTGTTACTATGTAAGTGGCATGGCGTATTCTTGCTGTGAAGGTTTGCCTCGGAGTGACCAGGGAATATAGTTCGGCCTATCAATTTCCGTGGAAGTAGCGATAGAGCAGCGAGAGGCTTCCCATAACCCGCTTGTAGGTGGAAGTTTGGAGGATGAAAAATAATTTTTTTTGGATTG
>OZ010584.1:73586138-73598638 GCA_963932145.1 Acanthosepion lycidas | reverse complement strand
ATTCCAATGGAATAAATTATGACCATGGAATATTAGTGTTTAAGCCTTTTTATTATATATATATATATATATATATATATATATATATATACGTATAAAAAATAAAAGCTAAAGCTTAATCTAAACATAAAGCTTAAAATATGAAATCAACAAAGGGCTCACTTTTAAGGCAAATCAGTAGTGGAGAAACGAAACACTACGTGGGAGTCGCCTAGGGTGAAATGAGTCTGACTAAATGTAAACATAAAGATAGTACTGTGCATTCTAACTATTATTGGAACACTATTGAAAGCGAAAAGGAGGCGCCTACACTATTGAAAGCGAAAAGGAGGCGCCTACACTATTGAAAGCGAAAAGGAGGCGCCTACTCTATTGAAAGCGAAAAGGAGGCGCCTACCATTACATGGAAAATATGGGCTAAAACAAGATCATATAATGGAGCCGGTAAAGGCTGTAATTTATGCCTGGCGGAAAATTAATAATCATGTAGAGAATGGTAACTTACCTGTTAAATAAGAGAAAAAAAAACAACAACTTATGTCCCCGTGCCGGCATGTAAATAAATATTTCATTCAAAATATACATCCGTGGTAGGTGTTACCTCTGCAGCTCCGGGATAGGTGTTACCTCTGCCTCACCTGGACTATATAAGTCAAACTATAGCTTGGTTCCGTGGTTCCACCTGATGATTGCCATTGCATGAAACTTGGAGTAGCCAATTTGGTATTTTTATGTAATGCTTTGCACCTCGCGAACGCGATATCAGCCAACTGAGTCCGAATTCCAGTGAAATTTACTAAGTTTACATTAGCGCAAATAACCTTCGTAAATATATGAATCTATCTCCTCTTCCACCAGCTATGGGTTAAATAGTAGAGCAGTCTAAGCTCATCAATCTTGGGTGCTAAACAGACTTTGAGGACCACAATGAAAAAAAAAAACACCTACGACTGAAGCTATCATCAGTCATCTTGAGCATTCTCGGCTCTGGATTATGGCGCTTGATATTCAATGTAATGTTTATAAATATAATGTATTTCTCTATAATCTCACTGTGTCAGAGGAACTTTCTTACAATTAACAGTTAATTTAGGGAATCATCTCTCTAACACTCACTCTCTCTCTTTCTCCCTCTCTCTCTATATATATATATATATATACACATACATACATACACACACACGCATATATATATATATATATATATATATATATATATATATATATATATAATGTGCTGACTGTATTTGGGAAATAAAAACATTCCTATAACTGTAGAAAGAACATAAAAAACATACATTCAGTTAAAAGTAAAAATAATATTTGATGATGTTTAACAGAATAGCTGAAATCTCTAGGATACGCAGGAAATTTGAACAATTTCTACATAATTTATGTCCAGAAAAGGAAAAAATATAAAATTACAAGAAAAAATAGATAAAAATTTAACCGCAATACTTTGTCAGTCGTTTTTAACAAAACTTGTATAAAAGTGGGATTGCTACTCAAATACACATACAATAATTTTTTTAAATCTTTTCACCCCAAGCAAGGCAGGAGTGCCACAAGCACACAAGGGGTTACAGAGAGTGGGTGCAAGAGTAAATTAGCGTGAAAGAGGAAAGGATGAAGAGAAAGACGGGGAATTGATCAAGCCATATGGAGGTGTCGATTGACATTGCATTTGAATAGTTGGAGATTATAGTTATCAGTGAAGCAAGAAGGGAATTCCACAGACAGGAAGTGCGAGACATGAAGCTATTGGAGTAGAAGAGACGGCTACATTAAACAGTTTCGACAGTGAAAGGGTGGGACCGAGATGCCAACCTAGTAGCACGTTTAAATTCATGCAGTTTGGGAACCAGCGAAAGTAGCTCGTCGAAGCAGTTACCGTGAAAGTATTTGTAGAAAAGACACAGGGAAGCGACGACGTATATATATATATATATATATATATATATATATATATATATATATATATATATATATATATATATATACCTTCGTAATAAGTACCTAAATAATTATCTTAATATGAAGAAATATAGTTTTAGGGTGTGTTGTATTTATGGGGTAGTGTTCAATATCAGAGATAGAGCGTATGTGAATATAAGAGTTTATATTGAAGAGGCGACAGGCTGTTTCATGGTAAATGCAATCGTCTGTCGTCTCTGAGTGTTGGCTTCTATATTAACTATCTTAATATATATAACATGGTCAAAAAGGGGAAAGGTTTCACCTATTTTGAAAAACGAAAACGACAAGCATGTAATAAAATTGTCAATATATTCCCTTCGACTTCAGCAGATTCTCACCTTTCTTTCACTCACTTTCTTACTTACCATCTGTTTTATCCTATATATCTCTTTTCTTGCTCTTGTTTCTTTTTTTTAATCTTTATTTACATATTTTCTCTTGTCGTACAGGAATGAACGGATAGGCAAATAATGGCTATGTGCATATAACGAAAAAAGAAAACAATTCTTGTAAAAATTCACCAGTCACACGGAAAAATGAGAGAGAGAGAGAGAGAGATAGAGATAGAGATAGAGAGAGAGAGAGAGAGAGAGAGAGAGAGAGAGAGAGAGTTTGGAGGGTGGAAAATAATTCTTCACCCACAAGCACTCTGAGACGCTTATGAACTCTGTCAAATATGGAAAGTGAGGACTGGGAAGGTCCCACCCAAATATGACAACATGGTGTATCCTAGCTGTAATGGTTTGAACTGGTGGCACTTAGAAATGTAGGTCGTTTGATCATTTGTCGGTAAAATAATGTACTTTTGGTTTAAACTATTTAAGCGCAATGACTTATTTACGGTAGTAGGGCTTAGAACTTTTTTTATTTAATAAATATTTGAAATATTACTATATTGCCTGATTTACTAAAGAAGTTCTGTATGCAGGTACTTAATTGGAACTGAAAATAGTATGAACCATATCCCATAGCAGGAGTACGTAGGCAATCCTGACAGATAAAAGTAGCAATTATTTATTATCTATAAATTTCTACAGCTTCTTAGAGAATATAATGGAATCGTATTACGCCCGCTTTTCCTTGGTTCGAATTCAGAATCACCCTTCACTCAGATCGGCTTCCTACCACAATCAATCTACTTTGCTATTTAATCCATAACTGGAACAGAAGATAGATTCATATTTTTCCTAAGGTTATTTGTGCAAAAACGAAGGCAACAGACTATGGCATGACTTAAACTCAGATCACCATTCCTACTTTCCGCGTTGATAACAGTTGAGCTACTGGCACGTATATATTTAATTCGAGATGATTAATATACCCCACTCCAAGGATAAAGATATGAATACAAAGGAAGAACGTTTTTTGAAATCATTTCACCCCAAGCAAGGCAATAATTCCACTAAGACGCAAAGGGTTACTGGGAATGAAAGAGAATAAGGCATAAAGAGAAGGAACCGAAAACCCAATCGTAAACAGGAAACAAGGGAAAAATCTCTTCTCCTGATCAAAATTCGGGGAAGGAGTTTGAACTGGGCGATAGGCAAACATATGTACTACTATTGGAAAAAAAAAGATTAAATTTAATAAAATAGTAAATAAAAATTAGCAGTATAGGCGATGTAGAAGTGTAGAGTTAAACTAAGAGCAGGTGCGATTGAAATGCATGTATTCAGGTAGAGACTGTTAATTGTGTAAACACCGTTCTTTATTTAAATTTTAACATAGTTTAAGTCTTAATAACTTTTAATATTTAAATGACGTGTTCACGAAACTAGCGAATTCTTTCAAATATCTTTCGGTGTTTAGAATATGAAAAGCAAACTTTTATGATTAAAAAAAAGCAATCGAAATTATTTTAAAATGTGAAATCACACCACCGTCAAAATATATATATATATATATATATATATATATATATATATATATATATATATATATATATTAGACATCAATAAGAACAGCAGTAATTCATTTTTTTTGTGCAGACTGGAAACTTTTTAATGCTTAATGTATTTCCGTGAGAAGGATTCCATTAATAATTTGGTTAGAAATGTCAAATATCTTGATTCATTATTTTTTTACTTACATATTTTTACAGAAGACGGATTCATTTCAAAATTCATATTGACATATTATCAAATAATTTTCGTAGGTTGGTGGAGTTGTGATTTTCAAGTCTTGTTCTTCACATGTATCAACACACCTGCGCTTTGATATTGGCTTATGAAAGTTGAAAATTCTTAGAAAACACGAGAAAAAATTATGTTCAAATAACCCCCGGAAAACAGATAAATAGTTAAATAGTACGAATCATATATATATATATATATATATATGAATTATATTAAGAAACTGACAACTTTAAGGGTTCATGGTGATTATAATTTATTTCCTTAGAATCGAAATTCGATTCTAATTCCTCAAATCAACTTTTTCGATTCTAATTCCTCAGATCAAAATTTTCATTTTATAATCACCATGAACCCTTAAAGTTGTCTGTTTCTTAATAATAATTAATATTTACTCTGTTTTTACATTGAGCTCTCTGGATTACACCCTCCCTGGAATTATCCATACGTGTTACCAAACACATTTTTACCCCTCTCTCTCTCTCTCTCTCTCTCTAATATCGCAAATTGAGTGCCGGTGGAACATTTCAGGGTGTTTTGGTGTCAATCTGAGGACAGTTCTGAAGATTGGCAAAAAGTTGAATAAGTCTAATCGTGATTACGAAGATGTTGGAAGTGATTACTAGTAATGTTGACGTTATACCTTCGTTCATCTTTCCACAGAGCCACAGACTGAACACGGAGGCCTACATCAAGTGCCTTTAGGAAGTAGTGCTGCCATGGGTCAAGAAGGTGGCTGCTGCAGGACAGAATGGCTGGCAACAGGACTCTGCACCATGTCACACAAGCAGGAAACCCCAGTTTTGAACTGAAGGCAAAGATTATGGCAACATCACTCAACTTAAGTAGACTACCCAGAAGTGTTGTAGTAGATTTCAAAATCATCTGGAGCGTGTGGATAAAGCCAATTGCGATTGAATTGAATAGTTTTACTCTTTAATAATTCAAGATATTTTTGTTTAATTTTGATAAATATATCTTTTAAGATGAGATGTCAGTGTTATTTTCATTTTTGCGTAATTTAGACGACAATTTATCCAACGCACTTTGTATTTACTTATTTTCGTCTCCCGGCCTGAATTTTATGAAGGAAAAACTAGTTGACGCCACTTTTATTTATTAAAATGTAGCTCAGTATGTTACAACAAGTCGAATCGGTCTATCCAGGATGACGCAGGTTTTAAACCCGCCGGAGCATGCACAGTTTTCTTTAATAAGATTTATCGAATATTTAAGCCGGTAGACGAATATAAATACAGTGTTTAATAAGTAAAACGAGATGTCTACTCAAGTACGAGTATCCACTAAAAGTAACATTGAAAGTGATAAAATGTCAGATTAAAAAACAAGGTATGCTGAAAAATGCTGCTCGGCCAAGTATCATAGTACCCCATCATTTAAGGCCGCATAATAGCACATTGTATTTCTCAACAACGAGCGGTGTTGATGAAATCAGCCAAGATGGAATATTGATATGAGAAACAATCATATTTATTCCACAAAGAAGTTTGCCGGAAAATATTCGTTTTAATCGATATCTATCAGTATCAAATTAAATTATCTTCCTTTGTTCATATCTGTCTGTTTATATATATATATATATATATATATATATATATATATATATATATATATATATATATATATATATATATATGTCCTTTTAATATCTATATATCTATCTTAGCTTTCAATCTATCTGTATCATTGGGTTCAAATCTATCTACCTAGTCTGTTCAGTATCTATCTATCTATCTATCTATCTATCTATCTATCTATCTATCTATCTATCTATGCACATACAGAGAAAGATTCATGCAGGTATTTTAATTATCTTCATACAATACATGAAATATTATAAATTTTCTCAATTGTCGTCGCGCGTAACAAATTAATCAAAGTATACAATTTTTTTCACTTTCTTTAGCTTATCTATTTCCATAGCATATCAATATTATTTTATTAATGTAAGCAACACTTATCCGAATAAAGAGTTTTTAAATTTATTTTCGATAAATTTTAGTTTTTTAATATTATTGTAATTTTAGTTTTATAATTAGAAATCTTTTAAAACGCTTAATACTTTTTAAAATATCTTTTGAAAATCATAAAAGGAAACAGGGGCAACGAACGACGAATAAAATCCGTAAAAATGGGAGAATTTAAAAGCGAGTAGATTTACTGCTCTTCTCAACAAAAACGAACATATATATATATATATATATATATATATATATATATATATATATATATATATATATATATATATATATATATATATATATATATATATATATATATATATATATATATATCTTTTCATCTAGCGGCCTGAATATTCGAGAAATCTTATTAAAGTAAAAATATGCCCACTCCTAGGCAGGGGGAATCCATTGTTATATCCGACTTGATTTAGACATCGCTGACACAAAAGGCGTCAATCAAGATCAATAATGCCTTTAAACGCAAACCTTTCGAAATATACACGTCTACAATCTCTGTCAGTTTCCCCTCTGCTCAGAGGGACGCAGGTTCGAATCCTGCATGAGAGCGCATATTTCTTTTAAAAAGAATTCTCGAATATTCACGCCGGCAGACGAAAATAAATAAATATACTATTTAATAAATAAGCGAAAAGTCTACTCAAATATAGGTATCCACTAAAAATGTATTTCCGGGTACAAAGCTGGTTGCAGGTGTAAAAGTATGTAGTGATTAATAGTCCAGACAAAAGATTGGTGAACCAAAATCTAATTCCATCCAAGAATTTGCATTTATGTATTTCGAGTTGTCATAACTTCATTTCCATCTACATTTGAATAGTTGGAGATTATAGCTATCAGAGAAACAGGAAAAGGGGAGGGAGTTTCACAGGCGAGAAGTGCGAGACATGAAGCTATTGGAGTAGAAGACACGGCTACATTTAACACTTTCGATAGTGAAAGGGTGAAAGCGAGATGCCAACCTAGTTGAACGCTTAATTCATGGAGTAAAAGTATGTAGTGATTAATAGTCCAACCTAGTTGAACGCTTGAATTCATGGAGTAAAAGTATGTAGTGATTAATAGTCCAGACAAAAGATTGGGGAACCAAAATCTAATTCCATGCAAGACTTTGCATTTATGTATTTCGAGTTGTCATAACTTCATTTCCATCTACATTTGAATAGTTGGAGATTATAGCTATCAGAGAAACAGGAAAAGGGGAGGGAGTTCCACAGGAGAGAAGTTCGAGACATGAAGCTATTGGAGTAGAAGACACGGCTACATTTAACAGTTTCGATAGTGAAAGGGTGAGAGCGAGATGCCAACCTAGTTGAACGCTTGAATTCATGGAGTCTGGGAACAAGCGAAAGTAGCTCATCGGAGCAGTTACCGTGAAAGTATTTGTAAAAAAGACAGAGGGAGGTGACGGCACGTCTGTGAGAGAGCGGCTGCAGACAAGATGCCAGATCAGGGCCAAAATATATATCCCTTCATTGTTTACAGCCCCCTGGCATCGATCTACTAACTGTTCAATGTCTTGACGATAGAAATCACTACGTTTTGACTGGAAACATTTATCCAGTGAGTTGTTGAACCGAACACACCCCAAAATGTTAGAAAGCTACCGACAAAGGTGATCGTCTGATGAGGCTACAGCAGGAGAATATGCTGTGTGTAGCAGAATTTTCCAACTGTACTCTTTCTTTGTATTCAGGATTAGCTCTGGTGTCGAGCGAGTAAACTAACGGCAATTGAGGAGCGCTGGAATTTGTTTCTTTCGGTCAATGGATGTGGCACCCATGCACCGTGTTTCTGACCCGTTGAGTGAAGATGACAAGTAACAGTAACATGTGAGATCTTCTGAGTCATTTCTCTAGTAGTCTGGTGCGGATCTACTATAATTATGGCGTGCAAATGGTTCTCATCAAATTGAGCAGATTGGCTAGAAAGCAGATAGTCAGTGAGTTCAAACGTACCTTCCTTGAAACGGTAAATAATTTCTGTTCAATTCTTTCGGTAATAATGTAATCTCCGGACATAGAAAAATGTCTGGAGCAGCATTGGCAGCTTTCTGACCTTGGTTAAAAGAAAAAAGATGTCGGACATTCTTGCCTACTTGACATTCTATCTTAAAGGTGTGTCTGATCTGAAATAAAATTTCAATAACGTTAGACAACAGTTTCATAAGATGACCAAAGTTAGAGCAGAATATTGCTATCAAAGATTTTTCTTCGAGATCATTCGCAGAACACAAGAAATAAACGAATGATTATATATATATATATATATATATATATATATATATATATATATATATATATATATATATATATGTGTGTGTGTGTGTGTGTGTGTGTGTGTGTATGTGTGTGTGTCTGTGTGTGTAAATATATAGAAAAATAGGATAGAACGTTAGGTAAATAATCCGAAGTTCTTTAGTATTTTTGTTTTTATTTTTAAAAAACAGTGCTCAATAAAAAATAGAGCCTAAATTATAATTATAATTGTTTTTTTAAATATTTTTTTAATATATATATATATATATATATATATATATATATATATATATATATATATATATATACGTCACATTGCGATAGTATCATTACAGTCCTTCCTTATTCAATCATATAATCTTATTTCTACATGATGACTAGGAATCTTCCCAAATTTAATTATTTTTTAATCATCAATACTTTTAAGTTATCGTGTTATGCCAGAGTTTAAATGCATTCAGGGTAAAATAGTGTACCTGGAATCGAACCAAGAAGACTAGATGCGAAACTGGTGGAACTATTATGACTGGTCAATATGTTGCGCATTCACCCTCCCTCGTAAAGAGAATTGGTGTGAACATAGGCCGCCACAAGTCGTACAGAATTATGAGTTTACCGTTCTCTGAAATGTAAAATCTCATACTGATAAAGATATCCAAGCGAATCGACCAGGCATAATTGTAAAATATCAGGTTGAAAAGATAATCTCAGTCGATCAAAACACGTTTTCAAAATGTTTGAGAAACAGAGAAAATAGAAGAAACTTGCTATAGAAATGTGGTATTACGTGTTGTTATTTGAGGCTTTGGAAACGATAGCAAACGAGGAACAAATATGTAGATTTAATGTCTGGTAATTAAAAAAAAAATCATCGCTACTTCTCATACGTTTAGCAGATTTGTTTTCATGCATTAACAACAAATTTGCAGTCGTCCTGATTGCATATCACCTCATTCTTTTGCATCTTCTGATATAAAAAGAAAAAAACAAACAAATTTGTCTCTTGAAGTTTCAGGTTGGCACTTGGGAGCAACTCGTATTAAGCAAAACAAAACAATCAATGTGTATTTCTTTACATTACAAGCTGTATTTCCTTCTCTATATTTCCTAATCCATCTGCACTAGAAAGGGAGGCAAAACAATTTATGTGTAATTACTTCCCTTAGTCGTTTTCATGATCTATACAAATAAAATGAACAGTTTATTTAATCAGTTCGTTTACTCTAACGTTACTTAGATTGCAGTCTTATTTGTTCAAGCCTTTCATGTGAAGCACTCAGATACCTTTGTTATTTAAGTAACCGTCTTTATTCAACTTGTTCTTGAAAAGTTCTTTGTCGTCGCCGTCCTTCTCGTTTTATTGCTTTTTTTCTTCTTATATTAAGCACATACAAATTTTTAACATGAAGTTATAGTGAGCAAAAAACGATTTATATAATACCATGAGTAATATGTAAATGAATCATAGATACCATTAAACGTGTAAAAATATTACGGGAATAGATTAATTATGTTTCTCTGGGCTTTATTTTGCTTGCGAATACTTTATCCTCGATTTATTGAATCTCAGTACATTATTTCAAGACTTTTTCTTCATTGCATCTATTCAGACCTATCAATTAGCGATATTTTTGACCACACTGATACACTCGTGGTAATAATGCAGCACTTAGGAAAAAACGCGATTTAGGAAGAGAAAATAGAAGATACAGTATTTAACAGTATGTTTGTCTTCAAATTATGTTTGAAAATTGCATACAAGTACAAAAAATATTTAAAAAAAATACGTTTCTGTACAAACGTCGCTTGTCTTGAAAACAAGAAACGGTTGTAATGTTAATCAACGCGATAAAATGAACGAAACGCAGCGGGCGGAATGAAATGCAACTGAGATATAAGTAACGTGAAGGGCATCACACTCACCGTGAAATTTTCTCTTAACTGATTAGTTACTAAGAGAATTAATAAAATAGTTTAGTATGCATCTTATGGAACTCTCCTGTCGTTTTGCTAATTCTCCTGGGCTATGATTTTAATAATTTGCATATGTAATTATTTTCATGCGACTGAATGCTCGGTGAATTCGGGATATTTTTTTTCTTTCTATTTTCTATATTCACGCTCTTCTCTAAGTGTTGGGAAATATTAAAAGATTTACGCCAGTCATTTTGTTTATTAATAATAATAAGTCCCATGATACGAAACCAGGAAATGGCATTCAGTGTTTCTACTCGTAATTTACTCAACGTGTTAACACGTAATGAGTTACTGTAAATATCGCATTCAGTCCCTATATTTTTCTTAATAGTTGACTGACCATAAACTGTTGAGTATGTCATCTACAAGTTGACAAACTATCGCTGTTCATGAGTAGGAGTTATGAAGAAGCACCCTAACTGAGTATTAAGACGGTTACGTTGTCTCATGTTTGAAAGACAAGGTGACTAAGGCAACTTGGGAGAAACCAATATATAGTTGGGAGCCCCTCCAATTAAAAACTGTCTACGTAGATTGACTTAACCCACTTAAAAGTATTTTTTATTGGCTTGACACTACATTTGAATGAAAAACATTTCTAGGTATTTAAAACATGTCTGGCCGCATACACAATTCCGTAAAATCCTTGTTGAAAACATAACTATACTTAAACATGAAAACAATAAACAAAAACTAAAAATTCTTGAAGCTATATACATAAAACAGTTGAAACCTAACCTGAACAAAATAAACTATGAAATCCCAACAAATATTCTTAAATGTTTATAATTGGTAACAGAAGCCATTGGTTTATACAAATGCTTCCCATACTTAATACTTCTCAAATTCACTCTCGCGTGCTCATGTGTGACGTCATGAGCTGAGGTGCGATTTTCGCTTCCAGCGTCTTATATGCACGTGTTTATCGTTGCTTGGAAATCATCCATGTAGACAGAAACACATTCTTGTCTGTGTATTGCTTAATATATTATACTGTAATTGTCATCTTTCATAATGGCTTATGTAAGCCAAAAGCTAAGATTGGATTAAAAAATATGTATCAATATTGTAATTTTCTTTCTTCGTTTAATGATAATGTTATTAAGCTTATCAGACGTTATGAAAAGAATTTTCATAAATTAAATAGACAACACTTGTCTATATTATTTAATGAAACATACATACATATATATATATATATATATATATATATATATATATATATATATATATATATATATATATATATTAACAAAAGGCATATATATATATATGTGAACAAAAGGACTATATATATATATATATAGAAGAGGAGGAAAGGTGGAGACTTGGATTGAGGATTCGGAGAACTGAGTTCGAATTTCAGTCGAATCCATTACATTCACTTACGTGCTAATACCTTTGGGAAAGGTATGAATCCCTTTCTTCCCCCATGGGTAAATAGCAGGGCAGACTAGCTTCTATAGCCTTTGATGGCAACTGGTCTGAGGAGGACAACTCTGAATTCTAAACCTGCGAAGGTTTGTTTGGGGACCCAGTGGCATGTAGTCCACAAAGTCTCTATATTCGGCCCTTCAAAACGTGTGGGTGATTCTTCACAAAACCTTTACAACTATAATCAAATCTCATGTGCTGGCGTCGGGGTGTATGTTTCCTAGGAACTGGTCTTGACCCTCATACGTCGAATTCGACGGGAGAGTCAAGCGAGTTATAAATATATATATATATATATATATATATATATATATATATATATATATATATATATATATATATATACAAGACTGCCATAATTCTTTCAGACATGTTTGGTTGAATATTATCGCCAAGTTCTGTCTATCAATTTTTTAATTAAATTTTTCAGATTTCCGTATTATGTCCTGTAGGTAATCAGTAAATTTATTGAAGTTCATATTTACTTTTATTTTATATTATTTTTCCGAGTAATTGCAAATGTTGCTTCCTTTATTTTCAATGATTGTGTTTTGTGTATATTTACGTAACTAGTTTTGGTTAATTCTGGCCGTCTCACGTTTGCTGGAACCAATTTAAAGTCACTTAAGGTGATGTCATTTAAAGAGACAAATTGGAATTTTTATGTGTATATTTCTTTTTATTTAAACACGTTTCAATAAACGATGCCCCTCAGAGAA
>OZ010584.1:73533638-73581138 GCA_963932145.1 Acanthosepion lycidas | reverse complement strand
GTGTGTGTGCGTATACCAGGTGTAGTAACAAAATTGTTCAAATATTGTGACAGTAAAATTGTCAGATTAAAGTCTGAAATGTTTTATCTTGGAAATGATTAAAGATATCTTACTCGAATTCGCTGAGGTAACACTATTGAACTCTACATTGAACAATAAGCCTGCCTAATTACTGTCTGAGCTTGACAGAAGAATGGTGGTGGATTCTATCATAATTGAAAATGACATTGTCATCATTAATTAATCATAGCTTAGGATCAGTGATCTATGTGTATTAAAACACTTTTGAAAGAATTTAAAATAGCACTCATCTGTAAGAAAAGGAATATATGCATAAATATATATGTATATATATTCCTTTTCTTGCAGATAAGTGAGTACTGTTTTAAATTCTTTCAAATGTGTTTTTAATACACACACACACACACACATATATATGTGTATGCTTTTTAATACACACACACACACATATATATTGTGTCTTTTTAATACACATATTTTTTGTTTTTGTTTTTAATACACATACACACACGCATATATATATATATATATATATATATATATATATATATATATATATATGTATATATATATATATATATATATATATATATATATATATATATATATGTGTGTGTGTGTGTGTGTGTGTATTTAAAATACCTATATGTAACCATAAGTTCTATGCTAACAGTTTCTTCGAGCTTGTGGAAGTATCTTCCAGTTTCATGTTTACCAATCAACTTCGATCTTCAAAATTGAAATACAATGTCAATCGTTATTTTCTGTCTTTTTAATTCTTGTTCTTTTATTGTTCTCGATAAATACTATTTTTTCTCCTATTCGTTAACATTCAGTAACCAACTTGTGTCGTAGTGGCTTTATTGCCTTGCTTGGCATGAAATAATTAAAGACGTATATAAAAACTACACCCGTCAAGTAGAACCGAAAAGTCCCCACCCCTGGTCAAACAAAAAAAGGGGTTCTAATGAATATGCTGATGTACAGTGAATTTTGATCAGATTCTGAGAAATGTGTCGTTCCGAGAACTTTTCAACATATCTTTGTTAAATAAAATCAGGAAATGTTGCGAAACCAAATTAATGGACTCATTAATAAATAGATTAGAAAACCTACAACGATTAATGAGCGAATAAACAATACGAAATAGTGTCGTGCGCAAAATAAAGATAGTCTCGACTTCGAGGAGAATCAACCAAAGAAAAACTATACTTTATTCATATCTATGCAAACAGTACATAAGCATGCAACAAGTTGAATATGATTCGATCTTCTTCTTCTTCTTCTTCTTCTTCTTCTTCTCGCTTTACTCTTCAGGACGTAAGATCTTTCAGATTTCGTATCCTTTGTTGATCTAAGCAGATTTTGTCTTTTTACTCCCCTTTCTTTGCTGCGCCATATTTTCCTCATTTTATGTCCAAGATATTTAAGCTGTTTCGGATTCTGAGTATAAGTGTCCGTTGTGTTTCCATTTTCCTTAACACTTTATCGTTGCTTACATGCTCCGTCCATGGTATTCTCAGCATCCTTCTGTAGAATCACATCTCTGTTGCCTCAAGTCTTCCTGTCATTTATGATAAATTCATTCAGCATTCATTGCCATATTAGATATCATTTCAGTATTTTTTCCTTTGTTACTAACAAAATATTAGGTTGGTGCAAAAATAATGACGTAATAATGTTGTTTTTTGACGTTAAAAATACGTCAAAAAACGACATTATTACGTCATTATTTTTTCACCAACCTAATAGTCTTTTTTCTTAATACTTTAGTTGTTGGAAAGCATTTTTCCGGTGATTCCGAGAAATTTCCGAGATATTTAATCCTTTATTTTGACATCTCCAATTCGTATCTGGCTTTGTTGAGCTTAACCTCTTGCTGACAATCATACATTCTGTCTTCTTACAATAATTGGTTAGTCCTTTCTTCATGCTTTCCTTTAGAACTGTTTTTTGCTTTCTATTTCTGCCATCAACAGCGTCATTTGCGTATCTTATTCTATTCTATTCTATTCTATTTTTTCTTTCTTTCTTCTGTTACTCTTTCTCCTGTTACTCTTTCTCCTTTTGTTGAGATTAGCTCTTCATTTGTAAGTTCAACGGATTCTGCGTCTAAAAACTCTTCGGAATCTTCCACTTCGTTCTCTAATGAAAGGTGACTTGGCGGTTTTATTATTTTTCCTGAATCGCTTCAAGTTCAAGATTACAGCCAAATCCAGCAACATAGTTAACACAGCACTTAATTAACACAGCGCTTAATTAACACAGCGCTTATTTTCCACCTCCCCTGGCGGTAGCTAGATTCTTGTTACACTTATAAATGTTGACCTGTTTCCAATTGCCTCGTAACGAGCGTTCTGAGTCTTCATCTATAGAGGCTATGAAGGTGGTTCGCCTTGAATGTAGCAACAGAACCTTGGTCCATAGGCTGGAGGAGTGGAGTAGTGTTTGGAGGCAAAAAAAAAAAAAAAGAATAAAAATAAAAAATAAACAACACTTTCCCGTCGGGATGGAGGTCGTCTCGATGAGGTGGATGTCCAGGCGAATTACCTACCAGCAATCAAATCTTGAAAAGAATTCCTCTCTCCAAATAATATTCATAAACTTGATAATTGGTTTAGTTTGGCTTGTTTTACGGCATATCAAACTCAATGGGTTATTTAATGTCGACAATTTTATTGCTGGTAATATTTTTCTCAAAATGTATTTCTGGTAATATTTTTTTTTCATTTTTCAAAAAATTTATAGTTGGTAATAATATATAGCTGGTAATAGTTTTTTCTTCAAAAATTTATTGCTGGTAATAACTTTCTTACAAAGAAACATATTTGTACAATTTCACAGTGTTTTGGCCGCAGTTTGTGGGTTAACTATTTGCCTATAGCTGGGACACTGACAGGTGCTACCAATCCGGGTCAGAGTGGATCTGGGAACACCAGCAATTAAGAGGTAGTTCCACGCTCCTGAAAACCTCCTGATCAGAGGCCATACTGTTGGACGTAGTTTATCGTCTTACCCAGGGCGCGGATGTAGTTTATCGTCATACCCAGGACGAATAAACTTGAAGAATAAAAGGATTCAGAAACTAGTCTTCAAACATTGAAGCTTGATTTTTTTTTTTTAAGAAAAAATCTCAAAGACACAAACGGACTAGCGGAAAAGTGTGTTGTACCAAAGCTGCCAATAATACAAGTTGGGGATATTATCCGAATATCTACTAAACGTGGGATGTGCGTACTCCATGCAAGTCGAAATCAGTATCGGCATCAATTTTTCCATTTCGTGGATGGGCCCGGTTCGTTGTTTCGTTCTGTCAATCGCATAGATGCAGAACCTTTCACAGCTTTACAAATTCTTTCTCTGTCCTTTAAAATAGTCGTCACAATAGAGTTAAAACGAAAGCAGACGGGCAGTGTGTGCTTGTCTACATTCTTAAACGCCCCCGGGTTTTCTGAGTGATAAATTAAGAACCCTTTCAGGCTGAACTTCACGTTGTTAACGCCAAGCAGCAGAATCATTCTACCCCTAAATCATTTAAATCTAGGCATTCTATTTTACTGGGTGGATGTAAGTTCGTGCTGACATCCTTTTCCAAAACAATCCCATGTCATCCACATTAAAACTTTGTTTCACTTGATATCCCTCATCCGCATTTAATTCATCCCGACTGTTAACAAACAACATCGGAGCTGTTTCCTCATCTGCACACGCTGCTTCTCGAACATTATTAATTTGGAATCCTTTTTTTGAATCTCTTGAAATAACCTGTGCTTGCTACAAATTATTGACAAGTCTTCTGTGCGCTCGCCCAAAGTAGGTTCTTCCATTCACAGACACGACAATTTCTCCATTTTGTGGATTGGCCTAGTTTGTTGTTTCGTTCTAACTCCCAATGGCATAGGTGCGGAACTTTTCACAGCTTTACAAATTCTTTCCCTAAATTTATGACACAGTGACGACGATTTTAAAAATCGTCGTCACTGTGTCATAAATTTAGTTCATGCGCAATCCCATTAAATTTATTTCCGCCTTCGTACCGTTTAATCAACCATTATTTTTGTATCGAGATCAAGAGCCTTCTTCTTTCCTTATTGGTAGGTAAACAAAAGCAATTTACTCTTGGTAGACATCTTGGAGTTTTTTTGTTTTTTTTTAAGAAAATCTCAAAGACACAAAGAGACTCGGGGAATAGTAAGTTTGTCAATACTGAACTTGAGGTGAGAGAAAATGCTAGCAATGCCGGGAGCTCACGTTGACAGACGGCCAGACATACCAGTTCGCAGTCTTGGTCGTAAAGTCGTACAAGCTTAAGTTGTTAGTCGACGACGGTCTGTATTGCTAAAATTGTACTCACCGATAATACATCCTGGTAGTATTTCTATTTCCCTTGAGATGGTTGTATATATATATATATATATATATATATATATATATATATATATATATATATATATATATATATATATCCGATGCGATAAGAACGAAAGTAATATATAAATTCCAACGTTCACAGCATTAATTCTAAAGAGGGCTCGATACTGATAGTAGAGCGATGATTATTTATTTATTATACTGTTGTCATATAGACAAATGATAAAAGTATAATATATATATGTATATATATATATATATATATATATATATATATATTAAAGGAAAAGAGACCACTTTAAGGCTCCATTATAATAGTTTATTTCACCAGAGACCTTTTAAAGTACCCAGGATCCTCAGACATCACTTTCCAAAGGTGAAACGAAAAATGAAATCAAAATTCACACTTTTGACGGGTAGTATTAAGTTTATGTAATTTAACAGAGAGGGTAGCGAAGAGTGGTGTGAGAGACATGGTCGAGTTTAGTGAGGGTTTATTTTTATATTTCTTTCTATCATACTTAATATTCTGGAATGAGGGGGTTAGGATCAGACATTGACCTATTTAATCGGTTAACTTAACGGAAATGATATGTTGAAAGGGAAGAAGAGAAGAGAGAAAAAAGAAAGAAGGGGGAAGTAAAGAGAAAGAAGATGTATTTATGTTTTACGAAGGAAGAAGAGGGTGGTATAGTTTTAGCAATTTAGGTAAAAAAACAGATTTCAACGTATGGTATATATATATATATATATATATATATATATATATATATATCCTTGTCTTACGCCCATTTCTATTTTAGTGTTTAATTCTTCAAATTTTTATTCGCTCGCTGTATAATTTCTATTCTAACATTCTTCACAAATAAAGTTTTTATAATAGGGCAAATACGTAAATTACGGCGTACAAGTCGAATTTTCAAGCCTAAAAATATTTCTAAAATTTGGGGTCAACTTATACGGTGGGTATAAAATGCAAACGTTTACCACCGAATTGTAAACAAGTGAGACGACACTTCTAACAATTACTGTACATCATTTATCGTAATTCTAACAGGCTGTCACAAACATATCCCATTAAAACTCGTGTTTGATAAACATATTTGCCATATTAACAGAGAAATGAATATAAAACAATAAAATAGTAACACAAATTCAGTGTTTTATTAATCTAGTAGACGTGACGAATTTGAAATGTTCTCTAAGTTATACTGACACAATATATGGTACCTACCGGTGCGCGTTGTAAGTTGTTTTCTATACAAAGCATATCGAAAGGTACTATGGTTAGTTTGTTAATATACAGGTAAGTGGTGTTACATTATGTAGTTTTGGAACAAGTTATCGTATACTGTAGCCTAAATTAATATATCATAGACATAAGGTCATAAGTCACTGGTAAGTCTAACGTATGTTGCTGGGGTTGGAGGGGACTCGACCTATACATAAACATCTTGAGGTTGCCTTGTAAGCTGAAATTTACAGTTAACTGTGGGATACCATTTCAAATGCTTTTTCACAGACTATGAGATCTACTCAGGTTAATATGTGTGTTACAATAAATGCTCGCTTATACAGACCAACCAGCGCACAGTTTTCAAAATGCAGTAAAAAGAAAATAGTGCTGAACTGTTATGTCATATCAATCCTATTATATGGCCGTGTATGGTGAAAATTTGGGGAGACTTGAGGAAAGAGAGATGTGATTTAACAGTTGAAAGCAAAGAATAAAATGGACGAAGCATGTAAGCAACGAAGGAATATTAAGGAAAAATGAACACTTGTTTTTAAAGCATTTGCCCCAAGAAAGGCAGAAATGCCCGTAGGAGGTACGGAGAGAAAAAGAGATAGAAAAGACTGAGTAAAAGTGGGTTTGAGGAAAAGATAAAAGATGAACGACGATCGAGGCAACAGGATATGGGGATGTGTGAAGATTTTGAAGGGGAGCAAGGAAGAGGAAAGAAATCCCACTCCCGGGTAGAGCAGGAAAAGATACTTTTGGAGTAGAAGTGGCAGTTACATGTAGCTATTTCAAAAGTAAAAGCGTGGGACCTAGATGCCAATCTAGTAGCACGCTTAACTTCGTGTAGTCGAGGTACCAGGGAAAAAAGCTAGTCAGAGCAGTTGCCATGAAAATATTTGTAGAAAAGACGGACGGAAGTCACATCACGTCTGTGAGAAAGTAACTGAAGCCAAGAGATGTCAGGAGAGATTACATTGCAGATCCTTCTTTGGATTTCGTCCAGATGAAAAGCAGGAAAACCAGACCAGATATGACAACAGTATTCAATGCACAGAGGAATGGTAGATTTGTAGATGTGTAAGATGGACTCTGATGAGAAAAACCTTCTGGCACGATACAGTGAACCAACTTTCCTTACAGTAGATGCAGCTATTGATTCAATATAGTTGTTCCACATCAAGTCAGTTGAAAACGTGAAGCATAGAAGGTGCAGTGAGATTCTCTCACAGACTTGACTATCAACCATGTTGGTGGTGAGAAGGGAAGATTCTTTGTGGTGAGTAAATGAGAGCAGTTTAGTTTGGGTAGGGGACATTAAAATTTCCTGTCCCTCTTAACCACTGACTGGCGATCCTTTTCGAGAGCAGCGGCCAAGTTAACTTTGTCATCGCTGTCAGTTTTACTATTGACTCCGGAGGAAATGGTAGTCTCATCTGCATAGATACCTAATTTGGAACTGATGACACCAGGAAAATCATTGATGAAGATCAGAAATATTGTAGGGCTCAGGATAGAACCTAGGTAAACATCTGCGTTCGTATGAAAAGACCTGGAAGAGAGCCCGTTCAGAGCGACCTTGATTTCACGACTCGGATAGAATAAAAAAGAGCTGTAACACGTAAGCGTACTGAAATAGTAAAATGTGGCTTTTGATAGCCAACAAAAACCTCGTTTGAAACAGAAAACAGTGCTGAACTGCTAGGTAATATAAATATTTGACATTGAATGCTGGTCAAGTTGAGGTGAAGAGGAGAATTGACGCAACAGGGATGCAATTCGGGAGACGAATGGTGAGAATACTATGGAAGAATGATCTAAGTAAATAACAAAATTATAAAGTCTCAAAGAGACAGCTGAAATGATTGAGACACATAATGAGGTTCCTTATTGAAAGACACGTCATCATCTTTAATGAATATGCAAACTGTACAATTGTATGTCACAGAATATCTACTTTATTAGAATCATACTTATTATAAAACCCAGGTTGTGTGTGTGTGTGTGTGTAAATTTATATATTGAATCAGATTTCCTACATTTTTCAACCGATTTCAACAAACCTTCACAGGACCACGTAAAATTACCCTGTGGTGGTTCTGACAGCGCCCAAAATTGGAAAAATACAATTGTTTTTGCACAAAATCAATTTGAAAACACGATTAAGAGGCATCGCGAGAATGAAAGGGGGACTACTCATATCGAGTTATACTTATAAATTCCAGGTAGTTTGTGTGTGTGTGTGTGTGTGTGTGTGTGTTCGTTTATATATGGAATCGGATTTCCTACATTTTTCAACCGATTTCAACAAAACTTCACTTTTGTTGGCAGGTAGTGTTTCTTATTGTCTTGCACACTTTTTTCTTTATTTTTACATTCAGAATGCTTTAAAAATTCCGTTTACAAGATAATTGTTTATAATAAAATTCTATTCAATCGGTAGACTCATAACGATTGAAAACAATGTTTTTGGGGTTTGACCAATTCGTAAAAAAACAAAACAAAAAAAAACCAAAACAAAACAAAAAAACAAACTAATTAAGACATGCGTGTACGTCAACCTTAAACAATAATCTTTGTCAATTTTATTTTTCAGTCTTTATGATGGTCGATTCTTGATCTATCTCTTACTGTTACATCCCCGGGCAACGCCGGGCTCTCCTGCTAGTATCTAATAAGCCTAGGAAGAGAGTACAGAATGCAAATCGAAATCAGTATCGTCATCTTTCATGTTACAATTTTATTTCACATCAGTATATCTTTTTATAATTGACATTTGAATAATTAAAATTGGCTGACTGATTCCTTTTCTACGGTTTATCAACCTATTGGAGTTTATTTAAAGCCAGAAAATATTTTTAGATTGTAGGAATTTTTTTCGAGATAATAATGGTTTAGGTATGCATATCTTACAACCTAACACATAGATGTGGGAGAAGAGGTGGATTCATTCGTAAGGGAACCTGTGTTTCTACGTGATGTGGCCGTACGACTGGAAAAGAGGTGGACTTATAACTTTTCCAAGGGTAATTGTTTGTAAGTGGATATAACGAACCCAACTGGAATTCGAATTCGGCTAGCCGATTAAAAATTCTAAAACATTATCCATTAAACCATCCGCACATTCAAGCTTACAGTGTCTGGTATTCCCAAGCGGTCACCCATATAGGGACTGATCAGGCTCGACGTTTCTTAACTTCGACGATCGCACGGGAATCGGTGTTTCAAGGTGATGCGACTGTAAGCCAATTGGTGCTTCATTAAATCTTTACACACAGCGAGAAGTAAAAATTATTTCCATTATTAAAAGTACAGAAAATCATATTTACACCATTTTTAAAAAAGCGAATCCATAGTTTTATCGTCGGAATTTTATTCTGATGAAGATTTAAACGATTTAAAAATAATGAATGAGACTGTGGCAGACACAATAAATAATAGCGTTTTTACACTAAAAATATTCTTTTACGTTCCGTGTTCCTTCAAGACTTAGGCGATCATGTCTTTCCAAAATTTCCTATCCTTTGTAGCTCTTAATACATTTTGTCTTTTAGTTTTTTTTCTTAAACCTTCTTACGCCATCCATTTACTCAAGTTTACTAAGTTTTGTTCTGTTAGATATCTTCGCTTGTCACTTTTGCTATGTCAAGTGAAAGCTCGTTATCACATCCAAAACTGCTCATTATATTCGAGATTTCGTAGACGCCGATACTATTAGTAACGCCTTCCAGTAATATCCGTACTAGTAATACTTGTTCTAGTAGTAATAGCCAAATAGTATAATGATCAAAAGAGAATCGTAATCCGTATAGTAGTAGAATAGAGAGAGTGAGCGTATAGCAGTAGTGGATAGACAAGACCAGTGATTGTATAGTCATCACGCTTCTTCTTATTTATTCGCTTCCTTTATGATCACGTGATCTACTTAATAATGGAATCGCCGGTGTTACTCACTGGCGATCTAGTTTCAAACCACAGTGTCGGCAATGACACTTATACAACACTATGTAGACTATGTTTTGATTTCCTCTATCCCATTTGCCCTCAATCTATCCTGTGAGTATCAGATTTTCCAAGCCCTCTTTCCTCGTTATGTCCCTTAGAAAAGCCGACTATCTCTTTCTGGTGTCAAGTATAAGGTTCCTTTTTGTTTCCATTTTCTATAAAACTTTGTTGTTACTCAGCTTCAGCATATTTCTCTAGAACTTATTTATGTTGCATCAAATGTCATCTTCATCTGTGAGGGCATGACTGCAACCACTGTCATATAGAAGGACTGGGTCAGTGGATAAAAGCGTTGGTTGAATGATGCAAAAAGTCACTTGACGCAAAGAGTTGTAAGTTCAAAACTTGGTCACAGCTGAGAGAAAAAAAAAAAAACCTGGAGCGTTGAGTTACTAAAGGGAATTAACTGAACAATCTACCGTTGTGGACTAAATAAAGGGTTCGCTTCGATATTTCAACGTACATCACCTGAAGAAGGCCGAAACGTCGTGAATATGACAGTAGAACTGAGAACAATAAGCATGTATTTCATTTACTTGGAATTGATGTTTAGTCGTTTCTTTTTCGCTTTCCTTCACTACCTTCTGCAGGAGTTCTCGTAGTTTCCTTTACTTATCTGCTAATAACATTGTGTCATCTGCATATTATGTTCTTAAGATTGTGACCACCATTAATAAATCCTGGTAGGACTTCTATCCTTCCTTTCTATTTTTGTATATCTATTGAATTCATTTTCTGTTCATATGCAGGTGGTTTGCTGATATCATAAGTCCTGGATTATTCTAATATCCTTCACAAATATGTCACGATTACTAATCTGTTCTAACAGTTCTCTGAGACGTACTTTATCAAACGCCTTTTCATAATCACAGGTATACATCCATCTGCATTTGTGATGATTTAATTAAGAATCTGACACGGCTAATTCAATTTTGCCTTTTTTTTTATCAAGCAGTAACATTATTTATTAATTCTTGCAAATATTCAACTGTGCTTTAATTTTAAACTACGGACGATAATGGGTATGTCGACATTCACATAAATACAGTAGTAAATACTGTATGTTAGTCAGTAGTTGGAGATTCATTGTGGAATTCACTTGACTCGCATCTAGCAGTGGAGTACTTCTACGCGCCGCTGGCAAAACTTATACGCGTTGTTCTTGTTCTAAGTATTATGGTTCATTACCAACCTTCGTGTGATTATTCTATTCAGTAATCTTCGCTAGTTCACAGCAATTTCTAATCAGGGTCGAGGTCGCTTAACTTCGATGATTGTGCCGAACGGTATAGGGTTGTGCAATGTGATTGTTGACTTGGCGTAAGAGGAACAAGCGCCGATGATGTGAATATGGTGGAGAGTTAAGGGTTGACCCTAAACTTGGAAATGTTAAGACTGTAGTTATCAGAAAAGCATCCCATCGGGAGTTTAATTCATAAAATAGGGAAGAAGCGGTCTGAAAGGAACTTCCTACTTACTAATGGAATACGATCGGAAAGAGGATAATTCGACCGCGTGTACGTGACATGGCAGATTCTACGTGTATATGTCGGAACTGAAAATAAAATAATTAAAATAATTATAAAATGAAATAAAATAATTTTCTTTTGAATTAGATCATGTGATTTAAAATATATAAAAAAATGTAAAACTTACAAATATCAAAGAATAAATTTTGTTTGGAGAGATATATATCTCCCTGATGGGTTCAGAAAAAGAGAAAGTACTTGATATTAATAGATATATGTGCTTAAGAGAGCAGGCATTTTTTGATGAAGAAATAAGTAGAAATGGGTAATTTGCCCAGGACAGCACGACGACTTTGTGAATAATGTGAATAGACAATACATAGGAAAAAGATATGTTACTCGCCAATGGGTAAAGAGAATTAATGATGAAGGGAAAATTTGGAGAGTCCATCACTTTGTAGCATGACACGCGGATATAAGCAGGATTTTCTTTACAAATTTTCATTTAATAACGTTCATTTTTTTCTTAAATTCAATTTCCGTTCAAGTCTTATACTATTATCTTATCATCTGTGGACGTTCCTGACTTCTTGGGAAAGATAGCGGAGTTATTTCTATTTGATTCTCCATAACTTATAATTCAGATTAGTCCTTCTGACTACACAGCTTGTCGATAAAACATGCAGAGTCCTGATATTTAACCCTCAGCTGATGGAGAAGGGTTAGGGTTCATAGCCTTTCCAAGGTTATTTGCGCGAAAGTGAACGCGACAGACTCGCCTAAAACTCAAAAAGTGATCACCGATTCTAATTTCAACCAGTTCAAGGCTCGAGAGCGAGGTGAGTCATAAAGATTAATTTACTGGGTCATTTTTTTAGGTTTTTCAACCCTTGGCAGGCTTATTTAAAGCCAGGAATTTTTTTTTACAATGTAAGAGTTTATTTTTAGATAATAAGGGTTTTGTGATACAAGTCCGACTAATTAACCCATTGATTGACTGATTCATTTTCTACGGTTTATCAACCCATTGGAGGTTATTTAAAGCCAGAAAATATTTTTAGATTGTAGGATCTTTTCGAGATAATAATGGTTTAGTGATAGATATCTTACAATCTAACCCATAGATGGGGGAAAAGGGGTAGATCCATACGTTTCTTAAGTGAATATAACGAAATCCACGGGAATTAGAATTCCGATTAACAATTGTTGGACGAAATGAAAAAAATAATTAAAAAATATCCATCATAGATAGATAGATATAAAGAAAAGAAAGAAAAAATGAATGAAATGATAGATAGATAGATAGATAGATAGATAAATAGAAAGAAAATAAATGCAAATTTATACAAAAATAAACGTAGAAAGTTGTTGAAATTACAGTTTTTAGATTCTATATATGTTAGATTTACAGTTCTTGAATTTTATATCTGTTAGATTTACAGTTCTTAGATTCTACATCTGTTAGATTTACAGTTCTTAGATTTTATATCTGTTAGATTTACAGTTCTTAGATTCTACATCTGTTAGATTTACAGTTCTTGGATTTTATATCTGTTAGATTTACAGTTCTTAGATTTTATATATGTTAGATTTACAGTTCTTAGATAAATATATATCTTTAGATTTACAGTTCATGGATTCTACATCTGTTGGATTTAAAGTTCTTAGGTTTTATATCTTTTAGTTTTTCAAATATTCCATATAGAGAGTCGATTTATGAAACTAATAACAGTTTAAACGGAAAATGTAAACCAAATTGAAAACCTCTAGTGGTATATCCACAAAATAATGACAATTGATAGAAAAAGAAACATCAGTAAAAATAGGACAATAGCTGTTGACAGACAAGAAAGAATCGGAACAGGTATGTAAAAGTACAGTGACAGCGTAAAAAGAAAGTTAAGAAAGAATGTCTGTATCGAATTAAGCAGCTTACTTGCAAATTCTAAACTTACAACCCATCAGCAAATGTTTGAAAATATAAATCTTAAATAAATGACCTAGATAATTAATAAGAACAAATCATACACAATAACCATTAGAAAAATACTATAAAGAGCAAATAAATTTCCGCTAATATAATTAGTCACATTCAATAACCCATTACACCGGAAATAACTGGCCTTACTACCCATAATACGCCAGTAATATACATATATAAATAGCCAAGTTAACCTTCCACTCATATAGTTTGACGATTGGGACACCTCAAGGTGTAATGGTTAAAAAGCTTGTCTTGCTAGATCAATTGCGACTGAGTAGTGAGTTCGATCCTCACTGGATGTTCCATACTTTCGGCCTTGTGACACATCTAAGCCGGGCTTAGAAAATTAAAGGGCACCTCGAGGTAGTGTAATGGTTAGCAAGCTTGTCTTGCTAGGACAATTACGACTGAGTAGTGAGTTCGATCCTCACTGGGTACCCCCTACTTTCGGCCTTGTGCCACATCTAAGCTATACTTGGAAAATCATTAGGGAACCTCAAGGCGGTGTAATGGTTAGCAAGATTGTCTCGCTAGAACGATTACGACTGAGTAGTGACTTCGATCTTCACTGGGTGCCTCTTACTTTCGGCCTTGTGCCACGTCCAAGCTACGCTTGGAAAATCACTATAGTTTGACGATTGTGTTTAAGTATAAAACAAACTGTTGCCTTTCACTGTTAAAGAAAGCAAAGCCGAAAGAAAAAAAAAGTCTGGAAAGAAAGAAAGAAAAAAGCTCATAAAGAAAGGAATGAAAAAGAAAAGAAAGTTAAGAAAAAATAAAGTTAAGAATCAAAGAAGGAAAAAAAAAAGACAATCATGAAAGAAAGAAAGAAAAATAGTTAAGAAAGAATGTCAAGAAAACAAGAAAAACGGCCATAAAGAAAAGAAAAAAGAAAGTTGAGAAACAATAAATTAAAGAAGGAAAAGAAAACACTGAAAATTTTAAAAAAAGAAAGAAAGAAAACCTATAAAGAAAGAAAGAAAAAAGAAAGAAATATTGAATAAAGAAGCAAAGAAAGAAAATAAGGAATGAAAAAGGGATGAAATATAAAAAAGCAATGTAAATCAAGAAAGAAAATCCAAAAAAGAATGACTAGAAATAAATTTTAATAAGAAAGGAAACAAAGTAAAAATTATGTAAAAATTAAAAAATTATTTAAAAATTAAAAAATTATTAATTAAAAATTATTAAAATATTGAAAATTATTAAAATATTAAAAATATTAAAAAATTATTTAAAAATTAAAGAAATGTAAAGAAAAAATAAATAAATAAAGAATGAAAAAGAAAAGAAAGAAAGAAAAAAGAAAGAAAGAAAGAAAATAGTGAGTTGAATGTAAAATAAAATAGAACGTTTGAAAAACCAATGAAATTGTTAAATGTTCGAATGCAATTGAAACATTCTGTCAGAGATAAAGCGAAAAGAATGGCAAAAGAATCGAGCGGTGCTAATTGGTAGTCGAGAAGGTGGAAACACGGAAGGTATGGTTGCACAACCATCCGACATGATATATTATCACTTCGAAAAATTGAGCCTCATAAAGACACACGTCGTTTTTATTCAATTAGGCTCCAAAAAGATTTGCATATTTCATGAACCAATCAATGTGTCTTTGCCTGAGTTTCGTCTCATTAATTTTCTTAATTGTCTAGTTATAGTCGAGTTGCGAACATAAATTTATTCGCTCTTTTGTTTATACACCAAGAGCGTCCTACATGTTATATAGCATAAAAGTAGAATGGTTAATATTTTTGAAAAATTTCGGTAAAAAAGCCGGTAAGGAATCTAAATACTTTTGATTAATAATTACGCACACCTTTCACATTTATAAATCTACCATTCGACCGTGCATTGAATACTGTTGTCATAACCAGTCAGGGTGCTTCTGCTGTACATCTCAAGATTCTTGACACAATCCAAAGAAGATCCTGCAATGGGATCGATGCAGACCTTGCCCATTTACAAATATACCATTCGTCCGGGCATTGATTATTGTTGCTACATCTGTTCTGGTCCTTCTGCTGTGCCTCTCAAGATTCTTGACACAATCCAAAGATCCTGTAATGTGATCGATGCAGACCTTGCCAATTTACAAATATACCATTCGTCCGCGCATTCATTATTGTTGCTACATCTGGTCTGGTTCTTCTGCTGTTCCTCTCAAGATTCTTGACACAATCCAAAGATCCTGTAATGTGATCGATCCTGACCTGGCATCTCAACTTCAGTCACTTTCTCACCTAACGTAACTTTTCGTCCATCTGTCTTTTGTACAACTATTTTCATGGCAAGTACTCTGATGAGCTTTTACCCTGGTGCCCTGTCTACAGGACTTTAAGCGTGCTACTAGATTGGCAACTAGGTTTCACCGTTTTACTGTTGAATTAGCAAGATCTAACTGCCACTACTATAGCAGTTTCTTTTCTCGCACTTCCCACTTGTGGTACTACGTTCCGATTTCTTGCTTCCCTGATAAACTACAATCCTCAAGAATTTAAATGCAACATCAGTCGTCATCTGTCTTTTGGAACCCTGTTTCTTTTTTGTCCTTTCCTCAATCCTCCCTATCCTTGGTCTTCTCAGTCTCTTTTCACTTTTACTCACTGTAACCCCCTGCGCCCTTGTTGCACCATCGCATTGCTTGGGGCGTGAAAAGACTGAAACACATACACATACACACGTAGTCACAGACGCAAACATAGACACAAACACACACCTATGGAAAATCAACAGATTTAATTTAATAAAAAGGAAGGTATGATAACTTATCACCATTTCCAGTCAACATAAAATTGAAGAAAACAATATTAAGATAAATACTAATTAAAAATCTAAAATGACATTTTATAGTTTCATTATCGCCGAAACAATATATAATTTAATTATATTTTTGATTGTAATTATTCACTATTATCTTCATTTCGACAGCAAAACTTTCGTTCATTTATCTCTTATTTTCTTGTGTGTTAATCGTCTGATTTAATATTTTATTTTAAAATAGTTCCTATGCGGAATTCCCATTGTTTTGATCGTGGATATATTTTTAATTTTTTTCTATTAACTGTTACAATATTTTCAAATTGACCGCAACGTTTCGAGCAATAGGGTTTATATGAAAATGCTCGTGGAAAGTACTTAGATGCCAAATCTTGAATAATAATAGCGAAGCATTCAAGACCCAAATAGTTTTCACACACACACACACGCACACACACACACACACACACACACACACATATATATAGTAATTTACTAAGGGTAGATGTGGAAAAGGCCGAAAGTGTAGAAAGTCGTATTTGATCTAGCGAAACGAACTTACTAAAAAAGCCAAAAGAATTGAGCAGCCAATGAAGATCGAACTCACTACTCAGTCATAACGGGCCTAGCGAGAAAGCTTTCTCATCATGACAGCATGTCGCAGTGCACAAATGTAGGTCATATCAAATCGACCACTACCATCCTAGACTGACAAGTCCTACTAAAGAAAAAATGTATCTGCATCCTTTATATATACATATGTGAGTGTATGTGTGTGTACGTATGTATGTATGTGTGTGTGTGTCAGTGTGCAAGTTTAACTAAAAATCAAAGAAAATCCGTTTTGATTATTTTTATTATTACAGGGAGCAGCAAAGGACAGGAAGTTGTGGAGAACCATGATCGACCATGTCCTGTAGAACACATCATGTGCAAAGATATATAAAGCAATTTCTCAAAAATGTCCCTATAGATACATATATATATATATGAAGGCCGAGTACTGAAGACGTTCGCTTTCCAAACAAAAGAGCCGGGTTCGATTTGCCAGTAAGGTGAGTTCTTGATATTATCGGTAGGGGAATCCCAGCATGTAGCATTGGGCCAACCAGATGTATAGTTTATAGACACTTTTCAAAATGTCTGTAAACAATACAAGTGTTGACCCAAGCCATGTGAGTAAGATAGGTTAGACGTAACCGTTTGGAAACCGGTGATAGTCATCCTGAGCGTACAGGCGTGGTTCAACCTGCTAATGTGCGCACTCTCCCAGAATCAGTAATTAAAGTTCGCTTAGTATAAACCACAAGTGGCCTCTGTGGGGTTTGAACAAATACAAATCTGCATCCTGAACAGGCGCCTTTAACAGGACTGGATAACTCTCTTAGCAGACAGATCTCAGAAAACGAGTAGCCGATTAATATTTATATATATATATATATTAGGTTGGTGCAAAATAATGTCGTTTTCTCACATTGTAACATTTGTGAGAAAACGACATTATTTTTGCACCAACCTAATATATATATATATATATATATATATATATTGTCCAAATCGTGTAAAAGCAAAATTATCGATCCAACGAATTGTTTAATATTTAAAAAAACACGAAACTAATTGAGTTTCTTCTTTCCAGCATTCAGATGAGACGTTTAGCCACCTTGACACCATTCACGTAAGTATAAATGAAAAAAAAAATCAAACTTAGAGTTATTTAATATTCATTTATTATACATTCTGCTAAAAAGAGAACATATTAAAACTTTTTTGTGTCAGCCCTGCTGCTTTTCCAACTGAGCAATGGTGAAAGCAAAAAGATCATTCAGGCCTTCCGTAATGGTACCAATATTCATAATAAAGTTCATTCAAGAACCATGAAGATAACGGTGAATAAGTTTTAAAAGTCGGAACAGTAGAGAGGAAAACTGGTTCAGGAGGTCCCAACTGGAAAGGGGATCATCATTTCAGGTTAGAACTAAAGTGATCAATTGGAAAGATCCAACTCAATCCATAAGACATTTGGCGTGTGGGAGAGTAGTTTCATCTATGACAGTCCAAAGAGCAGTGAAAAAAATAGTATGTGAAACCTGTGACAGAAAGCTAGAAGGTTAGAGAGGGCGAAGATCATCTTGAATAAGTTGGGAAATGATCCTGGAATAATATATATATATATATATATATATATATATATATATATATATATATGTATATATGAACTTTATTTCAATATTTCAAAAGATTTCGATCCTTAGCTATGATTAATTAATGATGAATATGTCATTTTCGTTTATGATCGATTTCATCACGATTCTTCTGTTAATCTTAGAGAGTAATTATAAATTCTAATTAAAGTAGAGTCCAATAGTGTTATAAAAAATCTTGAAGAATTCTACTAAGATATTAATCATTTCTATACAAAGGTTCAGAGCTTAATCTAATAGTTGTAAAAGATCTATCTATCTATCTATCTATATATATATATATATATATATATATATATATATATATATATATATATATATATATACACACAGAGAGAAAGAGAGAGAGAGAGAGATTAAAAAATAAAGCGTGACAAGAAACACAGCTATATTTATTGTTGATTAATTAAGACATTGTGCTGGTACAGGTTATAACTTTTAACATGATTATAAAATTTGCGCAAAACATATTTACAAAAATCTTCAAATAATCTGATTTAGAATTTTATTAAAATTAGATGAATTTCATTAAAATATGCGAATATTATAGAAGAAAGTATATTTTAATTTATTCGACGATGAAAGGAAATTGACCTTCATCTTAAAGCTACTTCGTTTGAGAGAACAACGATTCTCGGTTAAATAAACAAACAATAAAATTTTTTTTTTAAATAAAATGTATATGTAACGACGTTTGGGATCTCGGTTAGTTAAACCAACAATAAAATTAAAATTCTTAAAATAGCTAAAACGTTATGTCCAATGTTTTAAATCAAGAAAATAAGAAATGAAAATCAGTAGAAATAAGAAAGAAAGGGAAAGGACATTAACCAATACGTCAAACATGGATTACCTGCCCTTTGAGTAGATAATATGAAGAATTTCCTTTCTATTTTGTTTCTTTTTTTTATTTACTATGCGCGAACAATTATGTTTTAGAATGTCATTGCTCTCAGGTGAGGTTTATATTATTTTCAGTTGCCAACGCATTCAAAGTTAAAAGCAACATTTAGTCGTTTTTTTAGTCATCAATGCCAATGGTGTAAATCTTAATGAAAAAATAATTCATATTTTTCAGAGAAAAACAATGAAAATAATGTAAAAAAATCTCATAAAAGAAGTTATTTTTTGCAACAAGATGGATAAAAAAAATCTGAATAAAAAATGTAAGAATTCTTAATAAAATATCCTAAAGATTTCACATGAAAAAACCAAGAAAATTTTAATAAAATATTTAAAAAAAAAAAATGCAAAAACGAAAAACGCCTAAAGATCGACATGATGTTATTGCGAGTGTTTAGAATCAAACTGACTAAATGAATCAAAGCAATAACTCAAAGAAATGCTGGAATCCTTGGTAAAAAAAAAAAAAACAAGAGCCAACACTTACACCGTTGAATGGCAGAAGAGAAACTTACCACATGCAAACAGTGTCGTTTGGCTAGAGAACAGGATACATCACTAGGATATTGATACAATCGTTAAATCTGAAGTACCTGATCCTAACGTATATGAGATTATCAGAAAACAAATGGTACATTGTCATTGTGGTACCACGAACCCACACGCACCATGTATGAAAAATAATAGTGGACAATATAAGAAAGGTTATCCAGAAAATTTCATGAATGAAACTAAAACTGAAGTCTAATAATATGTAAATAAGATACTAAATCGCTATACGAGAGAGTTATCTTCTCTTGACGAGACTACATCTGACAGAGAAAATATCTATCATAAGAATATGGCGCCACCTATCGGGTACTTAATCGCGATGGAAGACCAGAGTATGGGGAAATATGCTTTAAGTGTTTCGCAGCGTCGGCGAGAGTAAACAACAACAAAAAAAAAGTTAAGAGACATAATAGCTAGTGGAGAAGAATATGAAGTTAAGATTTTTTTTTTCCTTAGCGGAGTGTGAGGCCATAAAAATATCTCTATCATGATCTATCCCAAAGTGTTGGAAGATTTAGCATATGAAGAAATTGCTGCTATGATAACAGAAAGCAAATAAATGGACATAGAAGGAAGGAAATAAAAAAACAAAACATTGCTGGAAAATTCAGAACGAAAGTGAAAAAGAAAAGAAATCATATTATGAAATCGGTTATATCGGATAAAAAAAAAACAACATATAAGACTAAAATAAATATTAATAAGATACCAGATTTAGCTGCGCCCATAAATAAAAAAAGAGTTAGAATATTTTTAGGTGTTGTGAATATGGACTATTTCCTCTTTAATAATCCAAACTATAAAAGCTGTACATACGCGTTGTCGTCAAACTTCTTTGACCTTTACGTCGTTTATATTTTTGTTGTTCTTTTTGACAGGGTTAGGGTTAGGTTTAAGTTTTTCTCTTTTATTACCGTTTTTCTTAATTACGGCTGTTTTTGAAAAAAAAAACAACAGATTTTTGATTTTTTCTTTTCCTTTTTTTTTACCCCTCTCTTTTTTTTATTTACCTCCTTATAATTCTCTTTGTTCTTTTTTTTAGTTTTACCCTTTTTCATTTCCAGTTTCTTTAATTTCTCTTTTAATTATATCTTCGTTTTTCTTTTATTTATAACCCTTACCTGTTTTTCGTTTTTTTACCGTTAATTCTTTAATTCTTCCCCTTTTAATATCTTTTAAGTTTTCGTGTTTTTTGTTTGTATTGTATGTAATTTTTCTAAACTTTTTTTCCCTGTCTATTTGCCAATTTATTTGTCCTTTTATTTGGTTATAACGTTTGTATTGTTTAATTTTTATTGTTTATTTGTTTTGGCGTTAGCCATCTTGTATTTGTGACTAGCTTTGTCTGTTTTCCATATTTTCGTATTTTCTTTGTTTTTCTTTTTTGTCTAGCTTTTTCGTTTTTTCTTTTCAAGCTTTCCTTATAGTTTTTCGCCTTTAGGCGAACATTTCAATCTTTTTATTGTACGTTTTATTCTTTTTCCTTTCTGTGCTTTTATTTGTTTGTCTCGCTTTGTATTTTTAATATTTGTGAATTTTTTTTTGGACGTTAATATTTCCTTAATTTTTGTTTTCGCCTTTAAGGCGGAATATATTATTTACCACCCCTTTTTTACCCCTTCCTTCCCCCTTAAAAATGGAAAAGAAGGAATAGAAAGCGCCTTCCATCTTAATAATTAAGAAAAAACCGAATCTGGCAGACTATAGAAAGTCTATTAGAAAACATTTGTTTAACCCCCCCCCCCAAAAAAAAGATCCTCCTGATAAAGACTGATTAAAGGAATACACAGCCCTTGATTCCAATTCTTCTAGTGAGGATGAAAGTGCCGGGAAGAAAGAAAATCTGAATAGAATCACTCAGAGTATGGAGGCCAATAATGGCAATAACTCCAATGAAAAAAATAAGGAGGCCAATAATGGCAATAATTCCAAAGAAAAAATAAGGAGGCAAATAATGGCAGTAACTCTAAAGAAACAATTAAGGAGGCCAATAATGGCAATAATTCCAAAGAAAAAAATAAGGAGGCAAATAATGGCAGTAACTCTAAAGAAACAATTAAGGAGGCCAATAATGGCAATAACCTCAAAGAAAAAAATAAGGAGGCCAATAATGGCCATAATCTCAATAATGAAATGGATGCCAAGAATGGTTCCTCTTGTTGGTCGTCCCCACCAAAATGTGTTATCAATTTAGCGGAGTTCTTGGAGCGTGCTAAGAGCTACGCTCACCTTGTCGTACAAGGTGGACTCTTAGATGACCCCAAAAATTGAAGAAAATTGAGAAACGAATTGTGTCAGTTTTCGTCGTCGACAAGCGTACGCGCAAAATTTGTCGTTCGACAAAAATACAGTGTTGAAAACCTTGGAGTCCTTGGGGTTTAAGCCCATCCGAGTAGTTAAGGGTGCCAAATATTTCATGTGGGACGTACTGTTACCCACGCCAGAAGACTGCGTTGCTGCGGCTAGCCGCTAGCTAATAACGAAAGAGCTTATCCTAAGAACGAAGGTCACCCGGTATACGAGGTCCCTCCACATGTTATCACTTTTTTCCCCCAGTACGGCGAAATTCTGGGCGCCTCCCGTGATAGCCTGAGCGGGGGGGGGTGGAGCTTTGATATAATGTCTGGATGTTGGAAGCTTGAAGTTACCGGTCATTGCAACGAGCCGAAGACCGGTATGCTTGAGGTGTGGAGTGACTGGTCATCTCTCCTCCTCCTGCCCAGAGAAGAAGGCCTCTGGTAGTCAGGCTCCAGTCGACCAAGATCTTTCTCTGACCGCGTCTTTAGTACCTTCCGCCTCGCCTCTAATCGGCGTACCAGCTTCCGGGACCAGGTCGGTTAATCCTCCGGTTGGTTCAACATCAAAGCCCACAATCCCCAAAGAGCTTTCGCCCGCTGCTATTGCTTTCGTGGAGAAGGGGGAGGGGGATTGGCTGGTGGCTGGTAGGGCCAGAGGGAAGCACCGGTCAGCGAGATCTCAGTCCCCTGAAGCCCTGTGGACCAATGACACGCACAGCCCCACTCCCTCAGGAAACGTTAAGGGCGATGCCCCGGCTGCTCTCCAAAACTTTCAGGACCAACAAAAGAAGTACGACCCAGGGTTCGAAAAAACTGAAAAACTGGTCCTGCGCGGAATTTCCCTGCCTGGGGCTACCATCTCAGCCAGGTATTCTGCCTATGTTGATGACGTTTCGGTTCTTGTGTTTTTATTTTATTGTTTATTTTCTTTTACGTGTTTTCCTTTATTGTTTCGCCTTTAGGCGATATTTGTTCTTTACTGTTTTTTCTAATTTTTATTGTATTTTTTTAAAAATTTGTTTTACGTATAAGTGAACCGTGTTTTAATTTTTTTTCTTTCTTCTTCATGTAATTATTTTTGTGTGTGCATATTTATTTTATTCATTTTTTGTCTTTTTTATCTTTTGATTTAATTATCTTTTGCCTGCTTTTTAGTATTAAAAAAAAAGAAGCTAAAAATAGCTTCTTTCCGGCGTACGGTAAGAAAGCACCTGTTATAACCCTAAAAATGACCCTCCTGACAAAGAAAATAAGGATGAATACCCTGATCTGCCCTCAGTTCCATCAAATGAGGAGATTGTAGAAGTATTAAAAAAGCCTCCACAAATATGGAGGCTGAAAAGAGCAAGAAATTAGACCAAGCAAATGACAAATAAACTGCTAATGCAGAGCCCGGGGAATCGCCCTCTTGTTGGAAGTCCCTCCCTAAATGCATAATCGACATTGCGGAGTTCTTGGAGCGTGCCAAGGGTTACGCACACCTTGTGGTGGAAGGTGGGCTCTTGCAGAATCCAACAGAACTGGAGAAAGTCGAGAAAAGAATAGTGTCAGTTTTTGTTGTCGACAAGCGATCTCGCAAAATTTGTCGTTCGACTAAAGACACAGTGTTCAAATCACTGGAGTCCCTGGGGTTTAAGCCCCTCCGATTTGTTAAGGGCAAGGGATTTTTCATGTGGGACGTGCTGCTGCCCACCAGCGAAGAATGTATAAAAGCAACAACCCGTGATTTTATTATGAATGATCTAATCCTTCGTACAGAGTGGGAGGGCCGGCGAAGGACTTGTAACGGTATACGAGGTCCCTCCTCAGGTTATCGGAGAGAACCTGGCGGCGTTCTTGTCCCAATACGGGAAGATTCTGGGTCCTTCTTGCGATAGCCTGACCGGGGGATGGAGCTTTGAGATGATGCTCAATCAAAAAGCCTTCGGGTCTATCCCCAACTGTCTTGACATCGGTGACCTGAAGCTGCCGGTCATCGTGACCGACCGTAAGCCAGTTTGCTGGAAGTGTGGAGTGACTGGTCACCTCTCCTCTTCCTGCCCAGAGAGGAAGGCCTCTGGAGCTCAGGTCCCAATTGACCAAACTCCCCCTCTGACCGAGTCTTCAAAAACCGCCACGTCTGTAATGGGCACGCCGACTACCAGGACCGGAGCGGTTGTACCCCCGGTCGGGTCTTCATCAAAGCCCCTATTCCCTTAAGAGCCTTCTTCCACTGCAAGTGTGGTTGATGAGAAGGAAAAGGGAATTGCAGGTAGTCGGCAGGGCCAGAGGAAAGCGTCAGACAGCGGGGCCTCAGTCCCCTGAAGCCCCGGGGACTAAAGACACTTACAGCCCCATTCCCTCTGGCAACAGTAAGGGCGATGCCCCGGCCTCATATCAGACCATTGAATATCTAAAAAGGAAATACGACCCTGGATACAGTAAAACAGAAAAGATTAAAGATTTAAAAATCAACTTGATAAACAAAAGAAAGCAAAATCATCTCCATCTAAGATCTCTCCCTCCTCGCATTTTTCACAACCCTCTACATCCCGTCCACCTAAGTCCCCCTCTACAAAGAAATCCACTCCCTCCACATCCTCCGACACCACCACCCGGGTACGAAACAGATTTGGACCATGTTGGACGAGGCTATAACTTCGTCCAACATGACCCCATCCATCGCTATTATTGAAAATAACAGTTTAAAAAAAATGAAGCAATTTTGTGCAGGGAGTGTCCCGGTTTTCGTTCACCCCTCACTTTGTAGAGCACTAAAATTGACTTTCCCCTCGGATATCGGCGGAATCTCCCAAGACGGCACCATCAAAACTGAAATGGGCCATGGGTCTATGGGAGATGAGTTTGATCTTGTCGATAAGTTCCGGAATGAACACCCTCGGAGGGTAGCATGGACTTGGACAAATAGTGGCAACTCGGCTCCTGGGACGCTTGCGAGCTACCTCGACCGAGTCTTAGTTAGGAGAGTCGACGTAGGGCTCTTAGGGTGTCCAAGGTTCCACTATATAGTTTATACGGATCATAGGCTTGTCCGGGTCCGTGTAAACTTATATAAGGCTAAGGTTAGAATGGCCTGTTACTGGAAATTTAACTGTTCATTATTTGGTGAGCAGGGTTTCCGGGACCAGCTGCTACTAATGATACAAAGGGAATTGACGGGGGCGGTTGTGAGAAACGCCTGGTGGGATAATCTTAAATCTAAAATTAGAACGTTTGCTGCCGATTTTAGTCGTCGACTCAATCTTGATAGATTAGTGGCGCAAACGGCTTTAGAAGAAAAAGTTGATCGGCCTGTGAAATCCCGTGTTAATGGGGAAATAGCCTTAGCTAAGGCAGAGTTGTCCTCCTTGCTTATCAAAAAGGATCAAGCTCTGGTAGTTAGGGCTAGGTTAAAAAGAATGTCTTCTGAGGCGACGAATATGGCCGTTGAACTGCGTGCACAGGAAAATCGGAACGCGACTAGGCGACATATAGCGTGCGTCACATTGCCGGATAAACGTACCGTGACTACAAACGCGGACATATGCGAAGCCTTTCGAGATTACTTTCAGGATCTTTTCACCAGGGAGCCCGGTCTGAGCTCTGCTCAGTTCGATGCCTATTTAGCCGACTTTCCCTGCCTTGAGGCAGCTGAAGCGGCTAGGTGCGAGGTTCCCACCACAGAGTCGGAAATCTGGGAAGCGCTGAAGCAGGTTAGCCTGGATAAGTCTCCGGGAGTAGATGGTCTTCCCTACGAAGTGTACTTGAGGTTGTCGCCCGTTTTTGCTGGAACTGATTTTCAACCACTGGATGAAGCAGGGGTCTATACCTCAACGCTTCACCAGGTGTGTGATCAAGTTGCTGCGTAAGGACAAGAAAGGTGGGGATGGGTTAGGGAATTTTCGCCCTTTAACAATGTTAAACACTGAGTTAAAGATTTTGTCGAAGATCTTAGCCAACCACTTGCAGCTTGACCTGTCTATACTGATTGGCCCTGAACAGACTTGTGCTGTGAAGGGTAGGACTTTTCAGGATAACCCTTTCTGGTACTCTTGATCTCAGAACAAGTCGACAGTGAAGCCGCGCTGATCAATTTAGATCAGTCCAAGGCCTTCGATGGGTTTTACCATCGGTTTTTGGAGGCTGTCCTTTCAGCGGCCGGTTTCGGAGCCGACTTTCGTTCCTGGATCCGACTTTTGTATGCGACCCCCGGTGCGCTGGTGGAGGTGAATGGGGTAAGATCGAAGCCTTTCGTATTGTCTCGCTCCATTCGTCAAGGTTGTCCGCTTTCGCCTTTGCTTTACGTTCTTGCGTTGGAACCATTCCTTCGCAAGTTAAAGGCGAATCTGGTCCTGCGCGGAATTTCCCTGCCTGGGGCTACCATCTCAGCCAGGTATTCTGCCTATGCTGATGACGTTTCGGTTCTTGTGTCGAGCAGAGCCGAGATCGACGAAGTCAGCAAAGAGATCAGTGGCTATGAGATGGTGACAGGGGCCAAGATCAACCCCGATAAGTCTGTTGGCTTGCGGTTGGGAGCGTGGAAGGGAGTTTCTCTTCCCGGACCTTTCCTCTGGACGGGATGCGCCGATCAAGATACTCGGCGTCTGGTTCGGTCCTGATCTCCAGTTGGAAATGAATTGGTCGGAGGTGCAAGGGAAGGCCGAGATCGCGGTTAATCTGTGGTCCCGGAGGAGACTTTCCCTGAAGGAAAGGGCGGAAGTATGTGTTTCACACATCTACCCGATTCTCCTGTACCGACTCTCTGTACTTCCACTCCCGTATGCCAGAATTATTTTATTAGTATGGACCTTGTTCTCTTTTTTGTGGAGAGACAATCCCTCTATGGTATCTCGCGAGATCTGTTGCCTTCATCCCTCTGAGGGCAGTCTGGGTATGCCGAGCAATGAGATTCGTCAACATATGCTTCGCATCACCTTTCTAGACCGAGTGTATCGCGGATCCGATGAGGAGGGTGCCGTTTGGAAAGAAGACGTCCGGAAACATTTCCCGTCCCTGAGAAGTGTTCACTCGTGCGAGGAAGAGGCCGGCCGTACACCACGAGCCGAGTGCTCCTTCTATCGTGAATGTCGTTGCGCTCTGAAGCTCCTCTTACGGGCTTCGGATGGCCTCTCCAACGCCCAGGCGTTGTCTCGTAAGGCATTGTATCAAGTGTTAGTTAGCGGGGCCGTTCAAGATGATCTGATTGGCGAGCTCGGTCTTACGAAGTAGGAGGCTCGCTCGATATGGCCTTGGGCGCCTGGGTTGAAATGTCTCAATAACGATGAGGCATCACTCACCTGGCTGGTGATTCGTGAAGCCCTCTGGGTCGGCAAGAGACTTTGTTCAGCAGGCTTGGAGAAATATCCAAACTGTTGTCGCTGTACGGGGGAAGTCGAGACCATTGGTCACGCCTTCTTTCAGTGCAAGGCGGTAGTGCCGTTGTGCAGGTTTGTTGTAGAACTTATGGTTCGCATGCTGCAGGGAAAGTTTTTTGTCCTTGAAGCCAGTTCAATTGTAGCAATGTGGTGCCGCAGATGACAAAGGCTGAACAATATGTGTTCTGTTGCTTGCTAGGGGTTATGAGAGTCGTGATTTGGACGACGCGTCAGAAGGAATTCTATGAGGGCGAGAAGTTCACTTCTTCTCAACTGATCTTGTTCTTTAAGCATCAGCTTAAAGTCAAGATTAGGATAGAAAGGCGGCGGCTCACCTCATCAGAATTTGGCAAAAGGTGGGTGAATCTTGCGCGTATGTGTCGAGTAAAAGGGGCTGACCTTGAGTGGCATCTTGATGCCGGTCAGGCATTAGGATATTGTTTTTCCTGGGTTGAACTTGGGCAACCCACCCCTGGTTTTAGGCTAGATTAGGATTTTGGTTTTGATTTTAGTTTCTCTTCATTTTCTGTAAACTTAGCTACGGTGTGTTTTCTCATTGGCCCCCTTTTTTTTCTGTCTCCTTTTCTTTTTGTTTTAGTTTAACTCCCTATCCCATCCCTCGTTAGCTGGTCAGTATTTTCAGTTCTCTGGTGGATGCGGGACGCCTTTCGTTTCGAGCGTGTGTTTTTTCGTATTTGTTGTTGTGTCTGATTCAGTGCGTGCCTGTGTGTGTGGTTTGAGAGGGATGTTTGTTTTTGTATATTTTTAAAGTTCCGTGTCGATTTCATCCAGTTAATTGATTTTACTGTCACATTTAGGGTTTGTCGGGGGTTTTATTACTAACAGGATTTTGTTTAGTTTCATGTAAATATTTTTGTCATATTGTACATATTCATTGGGGTGTTTTTACTTGTTTTTTATTTTGTCCCCCCCCCCAAAGACATTATTTGTACATATGGGGTTAATTAGGATTCTCATTGAGACAATGAGGTATTTTGGTGGTTGTTAGTAAGAAAGGTAATTATGAATATGGTGTTTTGGTGGTAGGAATATTGTTTAGTATGATTGGGTCAGTGGTTGTGGATAGCTAAGTTTAAATTAAGACATATGATGACCGTCCTTCTTTCCCCATTCCCTCTTTTGGCCTTGTGCCACATTTATTGTATTTTTTACAATGATAAATATTGACGAGTAGTAAGATTCTTAATTGAATAAAAGATTACTAGACAGAATCTTTTGTCCTGTTTTCATTATATTAGGATTAACCAATTTCTATAACAGATATATACCATAGTATAGTGTCATTGTGGGAACCATTGAACAAAATAAGGAAGAAGAATAACAAGTTTGAATGGACAAAAATACCGGAGGTTGCTTTCGAGAAAGTAAAACAAGACACTTATAAACAAACCAGTTGTTTAAATTTTCGACCCAGCGAAATAACTGGCGTTAACTGCTTATGCCAGTGGCTGTGCAATAGCCGCAATATTATCACAGGAGGATCACCTGTAGTGCACTTATCCAGAAAACTAACATCGGCGGAGGCGAATTATTCAAATATTGAGAGGCATTAGTGATTGTGTGGAGCACGGAAGGAGCTAGAAATCTTTTGCTGGAAAAGACAATTTCTATTTAAATATGATTGTAAACTTTGGAATTTCTATTAAACCCCAGAAGAAAGATGTCAAAGGTCACATCTGCCAGGATTTTAAAATGGGCGAATGAGTTTATGGCGTTCGGATTTGAGGTCGTGTATATTAAAGGAAATATTATTCCGTGTGTGGATCAGTTAAATTTTGGGAGTAAAAATGTTGAAGCAAGTGAAATGAAAAAGATGTCTGCCAACAGAGATATGAAAGGGAAGAACAGGAGAGGTAGGAAAGAATGATTGTATCCAGTAGTAATGAGGAACAATCTGAGGAGGAGGAGAAGAGTGACTGAGAATATTATGATGATTCAAATAAGGAACATCAGTTAAGACCTAGAGCTCCTATAAAAAGAAATAAAGACATTCACTCTTAGAGAGGGATTATGTCTCTCAGGGTTGTTTGTAGAAGTCAAAGATCAACTAAAGATATAATGGTCCAGGTGATATGTAAATGAGGTACTGTATAAAAGGAAGTATCGCTATAGCTACAGGGGACTTATCTTCTCTTTACGAGACTACAACTGTCAGAGATAATATCTATCATTGCATGGAGTGATAGGATATTCCATCTACAGAAGAAGATCACCTGAAAATGGAGGAAGAACTGCTGTCATAACAATACATAGACAAAACTATGCAATTGATAATAGACAGATTGCACCTTATTCTACTATTCTTTCAAAAGCCTTTAAAAGACATATTAATATAGAACATTGCTGTTCTGTTCCTGCTATCATATACATAATGAAGTATGTTAATAAATAACTTAAAAGCCACCCTATTGGGCGGCACTTAAGCTAATTTCTTTTGAGGGATCTTGATTGGGCCTTTGGCTTGTTCAGAAGTTCGAGAGTCCCAAAGTATTTGCATATTCTCATCATTGAAAGATTTCTTGGCTACCGTTTGATTTGGGTTTTCATTTGTGCGGGACTTTCTTTTCCTTGCTGCAGCCTTGGCTCTTTTGATTGCAATCTGCTCCTTTGTAGGCGAACATTAGTTTTTGCGAGGCATACTGCTTCGTATGCGATAGGCAACAATAACTTACGGAAGAACTCAAAACTGATCGGTGCATTTAAGTATTGCATTAATATTTAAACTTACCTTTCAAAAGTTCAACGATAATTCTTCTACCGCCTCCTAATTTAAAGACAGTTTGATGTGCGTGAATCCTTATTTTTCGTACAAACAATTATTTTTATTTCATGGGCGACTTTCGCTGGATTTGGCAATTAATTTCTATTATCCCCAAATTTATTTCCAAGTTATAAAAATTATTATCGTACATAAAATTCGTCGCCAAAAAATATCGCTGAAAACTATCGCAGTAATGAAAACTTGGGAATCTAATATTTCTATAAGAAGAGTTATTGAAAGTTAGGGAGTTGTGTCCCTTTAACTGAAAAAGTGTGACACAGTGGCATACTGACATTCAAATTTATTATGTAGAAAGATGCTAAACTGAAAGAAACTTACATGAAGCTGACAACAGGAAGATTCATTAATGAAAATGAAGCTGCTTACAGGATAGAATGGGCCATTAACACGAAGCTTAAGGTTGGTTGCTATATATATATATATATATATATATATATATATATATTGTGATATCAACGAACACTCGTTGTCACTTTTGTGATGTTAACAAATACTTGTTGTCCCTTTCGGAATGCTCATTGGGGTAGAGATTTTATAATCACAGATACAACTACAGTACACCGTTGAACAATACTTGTGTCAGACGCCTTCGAATAATCTCGCACAAATCATACCTGCTCGATAATACTCGCTCGAATAGTAACAATCGCATTTATCTAAATAGAGAATAACGTTGAGAATAAAGTAGAGAATAGAGTCCTGTATAGTATAGAGGATAGACTAGAAATGGCGACCCGAATAGTAACAGAGGATAGAAAATAAATGCGATCGTTTAGACGTCACTTTTCTATTCATGCGTTTCTTCTATGGTCATGTGGTCTACTTGATTCAATAATGAGATCGCCTGTGTTTGCTTACTGGCGATCTAAGTTCAATTTCAATTGTCGGCAGCAACACTTTATTCCTATATATATATATATATATATATATATATATATATATATATATATATATATATATATTATATATATATATATATTACTTAAAAATCCATTTTAGTGGCGCATCGTATGCTTGTGTGTATTACGAATAAGATTGTTTATAAAATCCAAGAATCAATCCAGTAGGGATGGAGGGGCGGTAACTGAACGTCAATGAAATAAATGCTTCTTCTTTAATATTTTAATATTATTTATCTTTAAGATTAACATTTTGATGAAAACTAAGGGAAAATCCAATAAATTTTCCACCAATAAAAACTTTGCCCATTAAAATTAATTCAAGAAAAGAAAGAATTCTATAATAAAAAATGATAAACATTCACTCTGTAAAGAGAAATCTATTAAATTTCGCAAAGGTCTATAAATTAACGCGCAGGTTAACTCGAAGTCATTTGAGCGCACAATCAGTGCGAAAAATGCGATAAAATACAGAATTTCTTTATTGTCACTAACACATTTCGTTTATTGTATCAGGAAATTGTTTTCTTTTTTTTTTTTTTTTTGAAAAACCGCCTTATCTCTTTGGGAAACTATCTGCAAAGTTTTCGCAGATGTTATTAGGTTGGTGCAAAAATAATGTCGTTTTCTCACATAGTAACATATGTGAGAAAACGACATTATATTTGCACCAGCCTAATATTAATTAAAATGGCAGCCTAGTAACATATCCATTCGGAAGGAATTGTTTCTTATCGCTAACGAGTAAAAACTGACCAATATATAGGGTTACGTTAGTAAGGCTTATTAATACGTGATGCCATATAAAGTACTGCTGTCATATTTGGCAGGAGCTGCCCAGTCATCACCTTCTAGTCTCGACAGAGAAGCCAAAAATTTCTCCGCGTCCTTGTGGGTGACAAATTATTTGCCACCATACAACACATCTCTCACAGACGAGACGTCGCAAGTCTCTCACTGCTCTGTCGCTAATACCATGAAAAGTGCTCAGACGAACAACATTCCTCAATAACTCAAGTTCTAACCTACTCGACTAAGACATACCATGGTACGCACAGTATTCCCTCTGTAATACATTAGTGAGATGTAAGTTCCATTCAAGAAGCTTCTTCCTCCGAACCACTGCTCTGTGGAACGAGCTTCAAGAGGATGTTTTCCCGAAAACCACAATCTTAACCTGTTCAAGTTCCGACCAGGATATCCTGGTTCGAATATCACCATGTTTGAATTACCAGTAAAGTGAGTTCTTGGTATTATCGGTCAGTCAAGGTGATCACAGCATGGGCTATGTGGTCTGGGCAGCACAGTGCCACCATATACCATCAACGGTCTAAAAGAAGGGAAATTCAAACCACCTGCTACCTTGTAGGTCTTGCCTTTTAAAATTCTGAGAGGTAACCTCAACATCCCCTGGGCAAATGGAACCGGCAAGCCATTGCAGTATTCTGCCTTGAATTTCGCCATGAACCACAATTGTGAAACGGAGGGGTGTGGTGACCACATTGATGCAAAAGGCGCTAAGTGAATAAATGAATCAAAAATGTTTGGAAAGTGATGTTGTTAGTTTCGGAATAGGAACATTTATAATGCAGTAACAGGTTTTCTTGTCAAGAACATACTTGTGATTGTTAAGCATCAGAGTAATTCTTTCTTGAAAGACCATGAGATTCTAAACAGTATAAAATCTCTTAAAGGATTTCACACAAAGAAAATGATTCAATAATCCGAATTAACGAAGATTTAAATCCATTAAAGAGAAAGACCAGAAACTTCGATAACCGTAATCTCACAATTTGATATTCACATGAATTTCACTGAATTTTACTGGATTTACAGCGTTGCTTGGCAGTGTCAATGGAAGAGGTTTTCTTGATGAAATCAGTGACGTTTTGCGGATGAATTTAATCAATCACTTGTTCATTTCTCGAAATAAAGATTCTCTTACCACTTTCAAAGCAACTGTCATATACAAAATCTAATTATCAATATCAATGACCGTTCACCAAGGCTTTCCATGGTTGAATCTATAGTTTACTTAAAATTATAGGAATTCTTTAAAGAATCACCGTATATACTCGCGTATGACGCGACATTTAAAGACCTAATTTTGAAACTTATTTGCCTACAGTAAATGGAATATAGTTTGGTCAAAGGCGTAGCAGTATATACGCTAATTTTATAAGTCGTGTATGAAACAACTTCAAATTAGCTTTAAAATTGAGTTTTCAAAAGTTGTACAGTAACGCGAGTATATACGGTAAATATTGTTTCGACTTGGAATAAATGATTTAGTTTCATAGTAAGTTTTAATAATCAATTGTTATGATAACTATGCCTTTTGTAATAAAATTGAAATTTTATTTCTGTTAGAAACGTGCCGTAAGAAAACTACATTAAATTTTTCATGCGTAAATTGTTTATTCACTTCCGTATTCCGTAAAATTAACATCGGCTAAATCGCGGTTATGTGATTTTTGGTCCTTTTTCGAACGTTATGCAATCGCCTGTGTTTGCTTAGTGGCGATCTATCTTCAAATTCAATTGTCGGCCCATTAAAATTAATTCAAGAAGGAAATAATTCTATAATAAAAATGATAAACATGCACGCTGTAAATAGAAATCTATTAAATTTCGCAAAGGTCTTGTGAGCGTGTGTGTGTGTGGGTGGGGGGTGCGAGATCCTGTTACCCCAGTCAGTTGGATATTTATATAAATTTTGTGAATATCTGAAGTTCAGCTGGTTTCACTTCTTGTTCATGTTTTGCAGACGACTCCGAAATTTTCTACGCCCACTTCTGCACTTAGTGTCTCTGAGGGTACCTTCGAGGTCAATCCTTAAAAGTATCCGACCTTTTGACGTTCCATGGTGACACAGGGTACCATCATAACGTGGTATCTTTTAACAGCCGCACATACGGAGGACAACACAGATCAACTCTTCATAGATCTCGGGTTCCTAATGGACATTAATTTTGATTCATTCCTACAGGGTGATTCAAGACTAGGACGATTTATTTTTTGATGTTTGTCAGTTGATTGTTTACCATTTGTATTACAGTGTGCACGTAGGTAGAAACCAATGCAAGATATGTTTAACTATTTACTGGATGGAATTATTAGGGAACTGAACTAAGCCGTTTTTCATACAAATTTCATAGTGTTTTGTTTTCTGATAAATTCAAAATAAAGATACTCGCAAATTTTAAAAAATATTTATCAGGAAAGGAGAATTGCGAAAGAACTGTAACAAGTTGCGAAAAAAAAAACCCCTAAAAATTAACAAGTGAATTTAATAATCTGAAAAGCAAATATCAACAACATAACTTTAGGAAATAACAATGATACACCCGGCATCAAAATCTCTGATGAGGAAATTGGAAGTTTTGAGGAACATGGAACTACCTCTTAATTGCTGTTGTTCCCATCTCTTAATTGACCCGGGATGGTAGCCTGTGTAAAGGTCCCAGCTATGGGCAAATAGCAAGATCTCTGATCGAGAAATTGAATGTTTTGAAGAGCATGGACGTACCTCTTAATTGCTGTTTGCCAAGTCCACGGATACCTGTCTCCTAGGGCAGCTAGCTAATTCCTATTGAAAACGCTTGCTTAACACCCACAGAGTCCACATGTGGCTTATACTGCAACTGTGCTGATCAGTTATATTTTCTGAGAAAGAGCATGTTATCTAGCGTGATCAACAATTTGAACAAGGCCAGCACGCTCAAGCCCTCGGCAACGATGGCTTGTGGTTTCGTGCTAGCAAAGCTATCGACGGCACACAAGCGTTCCTATTTTACTCACAAGAATATATATATATATATATATATATATATATATATATATATATATATATATATATATATATATATATATATATATATATATATATATATATATATATATATATATATATATATATATATATACATACATACACGGTGGAGTAATGGATATCGGCTTGGATTGAGGAATCGGAGAGCCCAGTTCGAATCCATTACATTCACTTACGTGTTAATACCCTTGGGAAAGTTATGAATCCTCTTCTTCTCCCTCCAGCTATGGGTGAAATAGCAGGACAGACTGAGTTCTATAGCCTTGGATGGCAACTGGTCTAGGAGAAGGATACCTCTGAATTCAAAACCTGCGGAGGGTCGTTTGGGAACCTTGTGACAGTCGGTGCACCAGGTCTCTGTATTCGTCCCTCCAAAAAGTGTGGATGGTCCTGCACGAGGCCTTCGCCACTATAATCAAATCTCATGTGCCGGTGTCGGGCTGTCAGTTTCTTGGAAACTGATCTGCTTGACCCTCTTACGTCGAATCTCGACGGGAGAGTCGATCATATATATATATATATATATATATATATATATATATATATATATAAAGAACGAAGAGTAAAATTTCAGAGATTCAAAACATTAAATTAAAACAGGGCCTCCATACAAAATTAGGGTAATATATATTTATTCATTATGCACTATTACATTAGAACATGTACATATCAACAATAAATAGGAGAATGTTGAATTCTCGTCTAAACCTTATTTACTTCTCTTGTGTTTTTTCATTTTTTTCCCTCTTTCGCTTTTATTAATCACTTAACTTTCTTTCTCCATATATAAGTACTTTCTGCCTTTTATGGAAATTGTACATCTTGTTTCATTGTTAAAAATTAACGTTTCTTCAAGTGGGAAACCATACTAAAATATTTTATTCCGAAATGCAGTTAATGAAGCACGACTCCACATTCAGTCTTTGGAAAAATTTCCATAAAAGGTAAAAAGGATTTATTTAGAAGAAACGTTAATTTTTAACGTTGAAACAAGATGTACCGTTTTGTCGTGGGATATGAATGTTTTTATATATAACATAATATATATATATATATGAATTGTATCAAGGAATATATAGGAATTGTATAATTGTTAATAAGTCGGTAGCTGGCATCATGAAATATTAAACCTAAGCGTACAAACAGTGTAATCAAACCACCATCCGGATTTGAAAACCTTAATCGATATCGAACATAATAATACTTTTTCTAGAGGAGGTGGATTCTTTGTTTTGAAGTAGTTATGTGAAAATAATCTTGAAGACAGCTGTTAGCCCTTTAACGAGAAGCCTATATTTGTGAACTTCTGGCGGACATTGAAAATGTTGCTAAATATCTATGTAATAATTGAAGTGGTATCCATCACCTTGTTACGGTTGCCATGGTTTGATTTTCGATCTAAATAGATCGAAGAATCATAGAAATATACGATACTTATAATAATCAAAACGCTTCGTAGAATTGGCAATCACATACATTCACCTGTACAGACGTTTACAGGAACCAAGCATTGTCTTCAGTTCTCACAAAGAAATAAAACAAATATATTCGACATGTTTTACCATATTGCTCTGATGTGAGTATATATATATATATATATATATATATATATATATATATATATATATATATATATATATATATATATATATATAGGTGGCCTGACGATTACATCTAGCATCAAACAGACTGTCGCCTCTAAGTGTTGACGTCTATGTTCACTTTATATATATATATATATATATATATATATATATGTGTGTGTGTGTGTGTGTGTGTGTGTGTAATGGACTCTTCCGTCGGTTTCGACGTATGAGGATTTGACAAATTAACCAATTGATTCTGTTATGAAATTTTTCTGCGATAATTTTAAAAGGCACTTAAAACCCGCTAGTGATTTACAAAGGAGGCCGCATATAGAGCAAGAGTGAGGATTGTGGGATGAGATCACTGTTAGATTGGCTGACCTTTTAGATCTTGCTATCGCTTCTTGAAGATGATTCAGACTAGCAGTTTTCAAACTGCTGAGTCCACTAAAAGGATGTAATATATATATATGTGTGTGTGTGTGTGTGTGTGTGTATTTATATTTGTATATATGTATGTATATATATGCTTATATATGTATGTATATGTATATATGTTTATATATATATATGCATTATGTGTGTATACATATATGTATCATAATTGTTTATTTGCATACCAAACCCTCTTTTATACAAGTTTCATTAAAAGCGATTGACACGGTGCTGCGGTTAATATTTTTATATTTCCTCATGCGATAACGGATCATGTAATTTAGTAATTGTATATTTGGCCAGTAATCCATCTTCATATATATATATATATATATATATATATATATATATATATATATATATATATATATATATATATAGTGACAAGGACGAGCAGGGGGATGGACACTAAAGTTGTTATCTATTTAAAACTTGTTGATACACGTGTTCATGGCTTTTCCAATTCTTTCATCTTGGAATCTCAAGATGGTAATTCACGAACCGCAGGGAATCTTTTTACCAAGTTTATTATCTACCAATAGCTTTGGTCTTTTATGGGTTTCCGTAATATCCTTCGACCGATTTATTAATCTACGACTCAACGAAATCGTTCCTGAACTTTTGAACGTGGCCTCGTTAGACTATTAGCGGAGGCAATAGTTTCAATTGCTTGTTTTCCATTTCTTTTTTAAAGTGGTTGAAATATTCTTTCAGTATATCGGAAATATCTTTAAATGTTATTTTTTCTGACCGAAGAAAGACTATTTTCCTTTTTTAAACAACAGCCAAAGTATTGAGTAAATATTCGCAGAAAAGGGTTGAATATTTCTAAGAACTTCCTCAGGGCATAAACAAATATTTTATCCTTCTCTCCAAATTCCCCCCCGCCAGCAAATGAAATAATGCAAAAAATATATATGCAAAAATTTCTGTGATGGTGTTATTAATTTACCCAACTTTTGGGTTACACGTCGTATACTCTCTCTTTCTTTTTTCTCTCGCTCTCACTCACTCCATATATATATATATATATCTATATATATATATATATATATATATATATATATATATATATATATATATATATATATATATATATATATATGTATTCAACATTGATTGTACAACCTTCAGTTTCATACTGTCAGTAATTTTCATTAGCAGAGAAAAAACTCCGAGTTTTGCAACCCATATCAGTTGTTATGTATATTTTTAATACATTAATTAACTCTGTTAACGGGGATTTTCTTCGGTCGCTTATTTAATGGTTTATTTTTGTCTGGGAAGATAAAGCTATTTATTCGTCCAATTTTTGGATTGATTTCCGTAGTCTATTCTGCTATTTTGGCGGGGAGTAGTTTTTAATTTGTTCATTGTTTTATTTATTTGGATTGATTTTTATTTGTTTTTGCTTATTTATGTTTATTTTTATTAGCTCTAGCGGTTGTTTTAGAGGGAGCGATTTGTTAATTTTTTCATCTATTCATTTTCTTGGATTAATTTTTGCTTGTTATTTTTAATTATTTGCTTAATTTTTATTTTGCATGTTTTTATTTACTATATTTGGTTTTCGACTTTTGAGCAATGTATTTTTTATAGCTATATAGCAGTTATAGCTATTTTCTGGTCAAATTTTTAGATTGATCGTTGTATTCTATTCTAACGGTTATTTTGGCGGAATTGGTTTGTTAATTTGTTTATTGTTTGCTTTATTTATTTATTTGGATTGATTATTTTTACTTGTATTTTATGTATTTATTATTTATTTTTATTTGTTCTATTTCGTCTATTCTAACGGAAGTAGTTTGTTATTTGCTTGTGTCAATTTATTTTACTTGTTTTTTATATTGATTTGTTTATTTTTCTTTTTTTCTTTTCAGTTTTCGATTTTTGAGTAAACAAATGTTTTCATGTCTACATTTGGTGATGAGCTCAGATCGTTTATTTAATAATTTATTTTGGTCTGGGAAGGTAATAATAGTTATTTTTTCCTCCAAGCAAAGTTTGCAGGTTTTGGATTGATTGTTGAAGGCTGATGATCCTTTCCTTATTTTCCTTATATATATGTGTGTGTGTGTTTGTGCGCACAGATATATATATATATATATATATATATATATATATATATATATATGCATGCATACACATACATTATATATATATATATGTATGTATATATGTATATGTATATATGTATATATATGTATATATATATATGTATATATATATGTATATATATATATATGTATATATATATATGTATATATATATATATATGTATGTATATATATATATGTATATATATATGTATATATATATATATGTATATATATATATATATATGTATATATATATGTATATATATATGTATATATATATATATGTATATATATATATGTGTATATATATATGTATATATATATATATATATGTATATATATATATATATGTATATATATATATGTATATATATATATGTATATATATATATGTATATATATATGTATATATATATATATATATATATATATATATATATATATATTGCAAGCATTTGAAATGAAATGCTGAAACATATCTTTCCCAGTTTAGAAGCAATGATAATTAAATAAGAAGTTATAGCATGACGTAATCTAATTTGAAATTTTGCGCTTGTGTATTAGATACTTGTTATAAATATTCAAAGAGGAAAAACTTCGCTAGTATAAAATGAATATCTAATATTTCCAGCTACACAATTTCAAATGAGATTATGTCATGCGATATCGTCTTAGAAAAATACATTTAAACTAAGTTTGCATCAAAAATTATCTTTAACCTGACGTCTTTTTAGAATGATATAATACATGTAATTAAATTAATTTTACTATCTAAACCCCGACGAGCGAATACCAGTTCTGCGGAACTCTGAAACGGGAAGATAAGTTTGAACATTCTAATATTAATTCTGTATTTCTTAAAGAAATTCTTGTCTTAAAATCGTTTCCCTCTAGAAATATACTAGTCGACAGCTTTTCGACAGCTCGTCATCTTTTATTTTTCCTTTTCTTTTTTCCTTTTCTTTTTTCCTTTTTTTTCTTTTCTTTTCTTTTACTTTTCTTTTCTTTTCTTTTACTTTTCTTTTTTTTTTCAAAAGCTTGTCACAGATTTTGTTTTGAGAGAAATACAACATATGGTATTATTATTATTATAGCACCTCCCACAGAATATTTTCAATATTAAGCAACGCAGATTTTTGAATCGATGATATCGTGGGATTATTTTGATTTCTATAATCTAGGACATTAATTTCGCCTCTATAATCTCCAACTGGCCAATGATAATTAAGACAATAGTGACCTGAATGTCCCAAATTCTGGCCACTTCAATCAGGAAGTAAGTGTATTTCTTAATCCTGGCAAATCCTTTGTCCTTTACACTATGGCCACCAAGTTATTAATCATAACGATTATTATTATTATTATTATTATTATTATTATTATTATTATTATTATTATTATTATTATTTCCGTTGATTTCTGGTGTGTACGTATTTCTTTCCCGGTCCCACCCAGAGACCTAAGGTTAGAAATGGTATCATAACATGTTCCACTGACCAATTAAAAAAAAAAACACAAACATATTTTACACAGATAAAGCCCTTCGTAAAGTGTGGGCTGTACTCGTGAGAACAATTTTTTGTATTTCTTTAAAGCATGGGCTTCCAGGAATCCCTTCAATGATTCCACTGGAATCTTTTCCAAACAATCCGAGGGCTCCAACTACAAGCGGGATTATTGATGTTCCCATGTGCCACATTTATGAGATTTCGATTTCAAGGTCCTTGTATTTTGATAGCTTTTTGTAGATCTTGAAAGATACAGTGCAGTCTGCAGGGACTGTCATATTAATAAGGAGGCATTATTATAATTATTATTATTATTATTATTATTATTATTATTATTATTATTATTATTATTATTATTATGTTTCCTTTGATTTCTGGTGTATACTCATTTCTCTACAGCTCCCAACAAGACAGATAAGTTCAGAAATAGCATCATTACATTTTCACTATGAATCTTTTTGAAAAAAAGAAAAAAAAGAAACAAAAAACAAAACAACAAGAAACAAGATCACATACATTTTACATAGATAAAACCGTTTGTTGGGTAGGAGCTGTACTTGTGAGTACAATTTTTTATATTTCTTTAACATTTGGGCTACGAGGGATTCATTCAATGAGTTTAATTATTATTATTATTATTATTAAACCTTTTTAAATGTTAAAAATATTTCAAATTTTCGGTATTATTTCTTATTAAAAACTTTATATTTTAGTCAGTACACAAAAATATCAATTATTTTAATTATTAGGTTGGTGCAAAAATAATGACGTAATAATGTCGTTTTTTGACGTATTTTTTAACGTCAAAAAACGACATTATTACGTCATTATTTTTTCACCAACCTAATATTACGGTAACCGAATATTTCTTTGCAATCATTTAAGCCAAACAAGGCAATAATGCCATCTAGTACTACAATTAGATTCATGCGGTCGAGGTACCAAGTAGGAGAAAATCTGTCGTGAAAATATTTATAGAAATTGAAATGGCGTGAGGGATGCCAGATCAGGGACGATAACAGATATTTCTTTGGATTTTTCGAGAATTTCGAGATATAAAACCAAATCAACAGATCAGATAGTGATTTTCCAAGCGTAGCTTAGATGTGGCACAAAGCCGAGAGTATTGGGCACCTAGTGAGGATCGAACTCACTACTCAGTCGTAATTGATCTAGCAAGACAAACTTTCTAACCATTACACCGCCTCGAGGTGCCTAAACAAAAGACCAGATATGAAAGAAGTAATGTGTGAACGAAGGAAGGGTAGATGCATCGCAAACATTCAGTCTTTATTAAAGATTATTATAAAAATTCTTTTCAGTAACATTAAAAAAAATGTCACATACGACAGCTCGCTATTTCAAAGCTTGGTTGACTTTCAACAGGACAGTGTTGGTCATATCAGGTGACAGCGATCAGTTTTGCAGACTATATTCGGTCTTCTGCATCTTATCATTACACTCACGGGAATCACTAGACTTTAAATCCCACTCAGCCATATTGTTTCCTATCTTGCAAACATTCGCATTGATGAGATTACACCACTCGTATTGGGGAAAACATGGGTCAAGTAAGAAGATTGGAGTCAGTTCACTATTAATCCGAAAGGAAATCAATGCTAATATTACGCACCAGAGAAAATGGAGTCGGTATAACACGACATGCGATTTTATTGTGAAAAGCTGTCGACCAAACACAATTCCCCAATTTTTGACCAAATAACACAACATCTGTATAAGCGGCATACACATGGCAAGTTCCCGATTGTGTTGAGATGACAGATCAGACATATATTGATTTGAAATGAACACATGAAACCTTGTTTTAAGAAGAAATCAAACGCTTTCAGAAGGCAGTATATGTCTTCATTACATTCATCACAGTGGGTACGGGGGTGAGGTTTTTTGTTTATTTTTACCGTAAAGTTTTATAACGGAAAAAAATATTTTCTTAATTATTTCGAAGCACATGAATTTATAAAGTTTCCATATCAAAGAAGAAAGTAATATTTAATGTAAAAATGTGGCATAAGGCCAAAAAGAAGGCATAGACAAAGGCTGTTCTTCAATCTGTCTTATCTTAAACTCAGCTAAACAAAGTTACTGACCCAGATATACCACTGTGTTCCTGACAACAACAACAACAAAAATTCATTACCAGGCTAGTCACCATAATAACTCAAAGTCTCTGTGAAGACATAACACGTTCCCATATGTAAAATAAGTCTGGGAATAAAAAGAGGAAAGTTCAGCATGAAATTATTTATAGAGAATGCACAGTGGGAAAAATGATTAAAACCGAGATGTCAGTTCAGGCTCAATAATATTGCGTACCATGAAATTCTTTATAGAAAATAGACAGTGGGAAAATGACTGAAGCCGAGATGTCAGCTCAGGCTTAATATCATTGCTCACCATGAAATTCTTTATAGAGAATGCATGGTGGGAAAATGAGATAATCCGAGATGTCAGTATAGGCTTAATAACATTGATCACCATGAAATTATTTATAGAGAATGCACAGTGGGAAAATGACTGAATCCGAGATGTCAGGTAAGGCTCAATAACATTGCTCACCATGAAATACTTTATAGAGAATGCACGGTAGGAAAATGACTGAATCGGAGATGTCAGGTCAGGCTCAGTAACATTGCTCACCACGAAATTATTTATAGAGAATGCACAGTGGGAAAATGACCTAATCCGAGATGTCGGGTAAGGCTCAATAACATTGCTAAACTTGAAATTTTTATAGAGAATGTACGCTGGGAAAATAACTGAATCCGAGATGTCAGTTAAGCCTCAATAACATTGCTCACCATGACATTCTTTATAGAGAATGCACGGTAGGAAAATGACTGAATCCGAGATGTCGGGTAAGGCTCACTAACATTGCTCACCATGAAATTCTTTAAAGAGAATGCACGGTCGGAAAATGACTGAATCCGAGATGTCAGGCTTAATATCATTGTTTACCATGAAATTCTTTATAGAGAATGCATGGTGAGAAAATGACTGAAACCGAGATGTCAGGTGAGGCTTAATATCATTGCTCACCATGAAATTCTTTATAGAGAATACACGGTGGGAAAATGACTGAATCCGAGATCTCAGGTCAGGCTTAATATCATTGCTAACCATGAAATTCTTTATAGAGAATGCACGGTGGGAAAATGACTGAATTCGAGATGTCAGGTCATGCTTAATATCATTGCACAGCATGAAATTCTTTACAGAGAATGCAAGATGGGAAAATAACTGAATCCGAGATGTCAGGTAAGGCTCAAAAACATTGCTCACCATAAAATTCTTTATAAAGAATGCAAGGTGGGAAAATGACTGAATCCGAGATGTCAGGTAAGGCTCAATAACATTGCTCACCTTCAAATTATTTATAGAGAATGCACGCTGGGAAAATGACTGAATCCGAGACGTCAGGTAAGGCTTAATAAAATTGCTCACCATGAAAATCTTTATATAGAATGTACGGTGGGAAAATGACTGAATCTGAGATGTCGGGTAAGGCTCAATAACATTGCTCCCCATGAAATTCTTTATAGAGAATGCACAGTGGGGAATGACTGAATCCGAGATGTCAGGTCAGACTTAATAACATTGCTCACCATGATATTCTTTATAGAGAATGCACAGTGGGAAAATGACTGAATCCGAGATGTCGGTTAAGGCTCAACAACATTGCTTGCCATGAAATTCTTTATAGAGTATGCATGCTAGGAAAATAACTGAATCCGAGATGTTAGGTAAGTCTCAATAAAATTACTCACGATGAAATTCTTTATAGAGAATGCACAGTGGGAAAATGTCTGAAGCCGAGATTTTCACGTAAGGCTCAATAACATTGCTCACCATGAAATTCTTTATAGAGAATGCACAGTAGGAAAAAATCTGAATCCGAGATGTCAGGTCAGGCTCAATAACATTGCTCACCATGAAATTCTTTATAGAGGATGCACCGTGGGAAAATAACTGAATCCGAGATGTCAGGTAAGGCTCAATAAAATTGTTCACCAATAAATTCTTTATAGAGAATGCACGGTAGGAAAATGACTGAATCTGAGATGTCAGGTCAGGCTCAATAACATTGCTCAGCATGAAATTCTTTATAGAGAATGCACAGTGGGAAAATGACTGAATGCGAGATGTCAAGTAAGGCTCAATAACATTGCTCACCGTGAAATTCTTGAAAGAGAAATCACGATGGGAAAACGACTGAATCCGAGATGACAGGTAAGGCTCAATAAAATTGCTCACCATGAAATTCTTTATAGACAATGCACGATAGGAAAATGACGGAATCGGAGATGTCAGGTAAGTCTCACTAAAATTGCTCACCATGAAATTCTTTATAGAGAATGCACAGTGGGAAAATGACTGAATCCGAGATGTCGGGTAAGGCTCAACAACATTGAATACCATGAAATTCTTTATAGAGAATGCACGCTAGGAAAATAACATAATCCGAGATTTTAGGTAAGTCTCAATAAAATTGCTCACCATGAAATTCTTTATAGAGAATGCACAGTGGGAAAATGTCTGAAGACGAGATTTTCACGTAAGGCTCAATAACATTGCTCACCATGAAATTCTTTATAGAGAATGTACGGTGGCAAAATGTCTGAATCCGAGATGTCAGGTCAGGCTCAAAAACAATGCTCACCATGAAATTATTTATAGAGAATGCACCGTGGGAAAATAACTAAATCCGAGATGTCAGGTTAGGCTCAATAAAATTGCTCACCATGAAATTCTTTATAGAGAATGCACGGTAGGAAAATGACTGAATCGCAGATGTCAGGTCAGGCGCAATAACATTGCTTACCTTGAAATTCTTTATAGAGAATGCACGCTGGTAAAATGACTGAATCCGAGATGTCAGGTAAGGCTCAATAAAATTTCTCACCATGAAATTATTTATAAAGAATGTACCGTGGGAAAATGCCTGAAGCCGAGATGACAGGTCAGGCTGAATAACATTGCTCCCCATGAAAATCTTTATATAGAATGCACAGTGGAAAAATGACTGAATCTGAGATGTCGGGCAAGGCTCAATAACATTGCTCACCATGAAATTCTTTATAGAGAATGCACGGTGGGAAAAGGATGAATCCGAGATGTCAGGTCAGGCTTAATATCATTGTTTACGATGAAATTCTTTATAGAGAATGCATGGTGAGAAAATGACTGAAACCGAGATGTCAGTTGAGGCTTAATATCATTGCTCACCATGAAATTCTTTATAGAGAATGCAAGGTGGGAAAAGGATGAATCCGAGATGTCAGGTCAGGCTTAATAACATTGCTCACCATGAAATTCTTTATAGAGAATGCACGGTGGGAAAATGACTGAATTCGAGATGTCAGATCAGGCTTAATATCATTTCTCAGCATGAAATTCTTTACAGAGAATGCAAGGTGGGAAAATAACTGAACCCGAGATGTCAGGTAAGGCTCAATAACATTGCTCACCATAAAATTCTTTATAGAGAATGCGCGCTGGGAAAATGACTGAATCCGAGATGTCTGGTAAGGCTCAAAAACATTGCTCACCTTCAAATTCTTTATAGAGAATGCACGGTGGGAAAATGACTGAATTCGAGATGTCAGGTCAGGCTTAATATCATTGCTCAGCATGAAATTCTTTACAGAGAATGCAAGGTGGGAAAATAACTGAACCCGAGATGTCAGGTAAGGCTCAATAACATTGCTCACCATAAAATTCTTTATAGAGAATGCACGGTGGGAAAATGACTGAATCCGAGATGTCAGGTAAGGCTCAATAACATTGCTCACCTTCAAATTCTTTATAGAGAATGCACGCTGGGAAAATAACTGAATCCGCGATGTCAGGTAAGGCTTAATAAAATTGCTCACCATGAAAATCTTTATATAGAATGTACAGTGGGAAAATGACTGAATCTGAGATGTCGGGTAATGCTCAATAACATTGCTCACCATGAAATTCTTTATAGAGAATGCACGCTGGGAAAATAACTGAATCCGAGATGTCAGGTAAGGCTCGATAAAATTGCTCACCATGAAATTCTTTATAGAGAATGCACCGTGGGAAAATAACTGAATCCTAGATGTCAGGTCAGGCTCAATAAAATTGCTCACCATGAAATTCTTTATAGAGAATGCACGGTGGGAAAATGACTGAATCCGTGATGTCAGGTCAGTCTTCATAACATTGCTCACCATGAAATTCTTTATAGAGAATGCACAGTGGGAAAATGACTGAATCCGAGATGTCGGTTAAGGGTCAACAACATTGCTTACCATGAAATTCTTTATATAGAATGCACGCTAGGAAAATAACTGAATCCGGGATGTTAGGTAAGTCTCAATAAAATTGCTCACCATTAAATTCTTTATAGAGAATGCACAGTGGGAAAATGTCGGAAGCCGAGATTTTCACGTAAGGCTCAATAAAATTGCTCACCAATAAATTCTTTATAGAGAATGCACGGTAGGAAAATGACTGAATCTGAGATGTCAGGTCACCCTCAATAACATTGCTCACCATGACATTCTTTATAGAGATTGCACAGTGGAAAAATGACTGAATCCGAGATGTCAGGTAAGGCTCAATAACATTGCTCACCGTGAAATTCTTTATAGACAATGCACGGTAGGAAAATGACTGAATTGGAGATGTCAGGTCAGGCTCAATAACATTGCTCACCATGACATTCTTTATAGAGATTGCACAGTGGGAAAATGACTGAATCCGGGATGTCAGGTCAGGCTAAATATCATTGTTTACCATGAAATTCTTTATAGAGAATGCATGGTGAGAAAATGACTGAAACCGAGATGTCAGTTGAGGCTTAATATCATTGCTCACCATGAAATTCTTTATAGAGAATGCACGGTGGGAAAATGACTGAATCCGAGATCTCTGGTAAGGCTCAATAACATTGCTCACCATGAAATTCTTTATAGAGAATGCACGCTAGGAAAATGACTGAATCGGAGATGTCAGGTCAGGCACAATAACATTGCTCACCATGAAATTCTTTATAGAGAATGCACTATGGGAAAATGAGTGAATCCGAGATGTCATGTCAGGCTCAATAACATTGCTCACCATGAAATTCTTTAAAGATAATGCACGGTGGGAAAATGACTGAATCCGAGATGTCAGGTCAGGCTCAATAACAT
>OZ010584.1:73521138-73528638 GCA_963932145.1 Acanthosepion lycidas | reverse complement strand
TACGCCCCAGCCTTCTTCAGATTGTATAAGTTGGAATTTATAACCGAACTCTTTATATCGTCCACCGGAGTAGATTCAACCTGCGACATTGGATAAAAGTGTTGGTTGAAGCAATCCAGTGACTTGACCCAAAGAATTGTTAGTTCAATAACTGACCACAGCACAGGTAAACAAAAACTTGGAGAGTTTAAATTGAGATATCCAAAAAAAGGTTATGGCACTTGGAATCTACCCCGGTGGACGACATAAATAGTTCGGTTCGAAATTCCAATTCATACCATCTAAAGAAGGCCGGAGCGTACAGCTATCGAAACGTCGTGAATATAACTAGAAAATGAGGACAACAGTCCGAATTATGTAAATAGTGTAAAAAAAATATGCATTGCTTACTTTATTAGAGTGCACAGTACATATTACTAGTAGTAGATACCAAATTAATTGGTTGATATTCTTTAAGAGTTTACTGTATAATTTACCCATTAACATATAATTCAAAAGCACAATAGAGCATTGCATGCAGTGCAATATATTATATTTTGTGTTCACTAGATGAATATGTTAATGTACCAATAATTGCTTCTGCGTTCAATTCACCTAACAATTCCTTTTCAATGGATACCAAATGCTCGTCAGAGAACGAATTTTTTATCTTTAGTTTTTATGTTCCATAGCTCTTACATTAGATTTGAATAACCGATAGTGTACAATAATTTTATAAAGTTTATCTTGTTTTTTTTATTACATAAGCAGTTCTTTGAATTTGTTTTTTGTAGTTATATTTGGTATAAGGGGCCCCGCATCATCACGTCACAACTTGCCACCAGTTAAGCTGACGCACTCTCCAGTCCGCCATTTTAAGAATTTATTTGCTTTTCGTAAAATACATCTATTGGATGCTTTAGTACACATCATCAGTGATGTTTCTAGCCGAGGTTCATTAGGGGTTTCGGGTCTTTCAATATTATATCCCCCTCTCCACGGGGACCCAACCGATACTGATCGGATATTGACTTGTGTATCTTCCGTCCGCTACAACTGTTTCCATCTTCCAAACTACACACCATGCGACTCTTCTTGGTGATTTATCTTCTAATACCGAATGGCTTCCGGTTCACAGGCAATGTGAGATCTTCCATAAAAAAAGAAGCAAACGCATCCACAATTTCTTTCTGATCAGGAATATGGCGGCATGCTTGGCTTAGCTTGAAGTGGTATGTACCAATTTGAAACCCCTCACACACACACACGCACGCACAGACACACACACTCATGCACACACACACACACACACACACACACAGAGAAACGCACTTCATATAGTTTCACAGAGACGGTTGTACTAAATATGACACCGGGTTTGTTAATTTATAAAAAATATAATTTACTTGAGTATTTTATCGAATCAAGCAAAATCCCCACTTTCTTTATAAATAGCACATGAATTATATAATTAGAAAAATTTTAAGAAAACGTTAAGTTTATTTGATTCATGCAAATATTGAACAGTCACGATGTTTGTCGTATACGAGTAGAAAATTTCTTTCTCCTCAAAGAATCGGGTCAAAATCCATTAATTCTTTTATTACACCAGCTTTTCTTTGGTAACTGAACACACAGAACACGATCTCTGTATGTATTTCAATTATTACGTTGGAATATTACTTGTGACTTTTCAGTTTTCTTTTTAGGTACGATGTGAAGAAGATTTCTTTTTTCTATTCGACATGACAGTTGTACATAATCTCGGTATTGTTTAGCCGCAATGGCGACGGCAACAACAGATAATATTTTCTTCTTGTCGGATTCGTCATTATCAATGTTTTTATCTTTATTGTCAGAATCATGGTGCGATTTGCATTTGAGAAAAAGTTCGTTTTCTCTTCTGTTCTGCAAACTCCTTCATCTCCGTGGACAAGCTTCCATGTGTCAAAACTGCAAAATTCCATGTTTTACATAAACGTTAAAAGATGAATGCTAACCTCCACGCTTCCATTTTGCGAATAGATTATAAACAAAAAAAGGTATTATTCAACATTAGTTTATTTACTTAGGGTGCTAATCTTTCATCTTCTTGAGAGCTTTGTTGATGAGCTATTTGGAAAGTGTCTGATGGAATGGTGTCGATTCACAAGTTCATATAGAAACATTTTTGTCACAAATGCCAACACCGAATGCGAAATCAACAATATTTCATGCGAAATTTACTTTGAATGCGAAATCTACTATATTTTCAAGCAATGTCTACATTTGATGCCAAATCAACATTTGATGTGAAATCTATACTATTGAACGTGAAATTTAAAATAATGCAAAATCTACAAAATTCGATGTAAATTCAAAAACGTTTGATGTTAACTGAACGACATTTATTGTGAAATCTACGATATTTAGTGCAAAATCTACAAGAATTGATACAAAATTAACAACATTTATTAGAAAATCTACAATATTTAAGGCAAAATCTATAACAATTGATATTAAGTCATCTATATATATTGTGAAATCTACAATATTTAATGCAAAATCTACAACAATTGATATAAAATCAATGACATTTATTGTGAAATCTACAATATTAATGCAAAATCTACAATTGATGGAAAATCGGCAACATTTGTTATTAAATCTACAAGGTTAGATATAAAATATTACATCGGGCGGCAAATCTACAATGGAACGCCCTCGGATTAATACACACCTTGAAGATTGTTTTAATTCTACGGTTTTTCAAGTCTTTGCAGATTATTTAAAGCCGAAACATAATTTACATTATAAGAATACTTCTTTTTGTGCAGGAATATTTCATTAACAATTTTTTAAAAAGAACAGTGATTTTCCAGATACGAATCCAAGTATTCCGTGTAATCTGAAATCGGCTCTCCAATTTCTCATTCGGAACCGCTATCCATTACACCACCCGCACATCCACACAGTGAAGAAGAAGAAGAAGAAGAAGAAGAAGAAGAAGAAGAAGAAGAAGAAGAAGAAGAAGAAGAAGAAGAAGAAGAAAACAGTATTGATGTGTTCAGACGTTAAACTATTTGATGATGAAGGTAACGCGAGATACAAATGGAAATATTTTACAAGTAGATTTTAAATGTAGAATTTTCAGCGTTTTTAAATTAAAAATGCTTTTCTGTTGTTAATTCGTTTTTCTAGCTTTTGAGCAAGACAACGTTGGGAACAATGTCTCATCAAACGGCAATACGAAGATGGCAAGCGTAATTTCAAATTTGATTATCCTCACATTTTTATTCCATTCGTCAGAAAAGATGAAATGATTGCCCCACTTCCTTTTCAATTGAATGTTCGAAGCACTGTTAATTGAGTTATGGAAAACACGACCCAGAAAAGATATAACAACAGTGTCCATTGAGAATTCGATTACTTCCAGTATATTTTGTGATGCCAGCATTATTTTAACAAGGAATTTGGTATTAACCGACGCATTCTGGTAAAATTTCCAGTTGATTCTTTATTTATATGTCATTTCTCTTCAAAACGTTATCATGGTCCTCTCTTTTTTGCCATTAATTTACTGTTGAGGGGTCCACCCCTTTTTATACAAATGGACTCACCCAGTGTATACATATACAGCTACATGAAGAGCCGCGAGTGTAAGACCTCCGAGTCTAGCTGAGTCGTGATACAGTCTTTGACTGTAAGCGACTGCTGTCGGACTATCTGTGTTAACAGAGAGGAACCCGGAAGAAGCTTTGCCGAAGGGCAAGGTTTCGTCCGGGGAGGTAGACAGGGCCTGAACCCGTCTGGGTTGGTTCAAAGGCTATATTTTTGGCCGAGCCTACGGGCTCGGAGATACCCACATTAAAACAGCCTTGTGTCACATTTGGTCCTCGTGGGTGGATCGATAAATACCGAGCAAGATCGAAGAGTCAAGTCTAGAATGACAGTGTAAAAGGTTGTAGGTAACCGGAAGAGTGAGGGTGAGGTAACAGCGTTGTAGGAGTCACAGTGAGCGAGCACGTAGACTCAGTAAGAAGTCATACAGCGATACTTCAATACCAAAGACTGTATATATATTTTGCTACTACCCGTATTCCTGGAACTACTAACTTGCTTTACCAGTTTGTATTATTACGTTAATACATTATTCTCATATATTCATTCCTGGCGTTTGTTATTTATTGGTACTGGATTTCAACCCAGAATCCACAACATTTACACAAGCTCGTAACGTAAGTTACATAGATGTTTCTCTCTGTACTTATTGCCTTCAATTAGTTCTCTGAGTGTCAAAGTCTTCTTTCATCATTAATGCACCGTGAGCAATTTCTAATCGAGAGATTGAGGAGCGTGTAACCACCTCTTAACTGCTGCTGTTGCCAGGTCCTCCCTGACCGGGTGCTAGCACCTGTTAGGGGTTCCAGCACTAGGGAAATAGAGAGAGCCCCCTAACAAAATACTATGAGAGTATAAAAATACATTTTCCTTTTAAAAAATGACCAAGAATATATACATTTTATATACTGTTTATCCTTAGTTGAAGACGTTCAAAAGATATTCATTTGAAGACTTAACTAGTGTTCAAATTATACTGATTTTGGCATTAAGTACCTCATAGAGATGTTGATATACCGCTAAACAAAGGCATCCAACTAACCGTGTGCATTTCAATTTATTAAATCTATCATTAGCAAAATATTGATAATAACTGTTTTGGTTTGATGTCGCATCTTATGCATAAAATAAGTTCATTATAAATTTCTATTTGTAAATAAATTCAAAATAGATATATATATATATATACATATATATCAACAGAGTATCTGAATAAATTACCTTTAATTTTATTGTTATTGTTATTATTATTATTATTATTATTGCTGTTGTTGTTTTGTATATTCATATTGACATTATACTGGGTCATTTTAAGAGTAAAATTGGCCAAATATTATAACAACATGGGGCAATTGAACATCCCTCAAAATGTTTAATGTCTAAAAAAACACTAAACTAATTGAGTTTATTTTTGTCAGATAAGGCGTTTAACCATCTTGACATCATCTGTCATAAAAATCACTGAAACACTGCTAGAAAGCGAACAAGTTAAAATTGTTTTGTGTCAGCCCTACTACATCTTCCCAACTGAACAATGGGGAGAGGAAAAAGATCATTCAGACTTTCAGTAATGGTACCAACATTCATACACTGGTTTCCAACTTCAAAGTACATCCATGAACTATCAAGAGAATGGCGAATGAGTTTAGAGAGGAAAACTGGATTAAAAGGTTTTCAACAGCTAAAGGGATCATCATTTGAACTAAATACATTCTTATTGTTCAAAGTAGAGTCGAATAGAGTTATAAAAACCTTGGACAGCTCCGGTAAGCTATCTTTAATCATTTCATTATACAAGGGTTTAAAGCTTAATCTAAAATTGAATAATTTTCCTGATACACCCGGTATAATTAATTTTTTGTTCTACCGAAATTTAAAAAAAAATTGTTTTATATATTTACTATGACGTCATGTTCTTTGGTTAACTTATTCCTACGTTTTTAATCATTCTGCTCCAACCAAGCCAATATGTCACTAAGGGTTTACTGAGTATAAAAGAATATGAAAAAGAGAAAACCTTATTAAGGAGAAAGGACAATAAAAGAACTGGTATTCAGGAGATAGATAACGATTGAAATTGCATTTAATTTTTAAGCTCATAGATGACATGAAAGTTTGACAAACGAGATGTGTGAGAGAAGAAAATGTTAGCATAGAACTTACGGTTATATGTAGCCATTTGAACTGCATGATAAGACATTGCCATCGACCTAGTAGTACGCTTGAATTTATAAAGTCTACGTATCACAGAGGGAAGCTCATCAAAAGAATTATCATGAAAATATTTAGAGAGGATGCACTAGGAAGCTACGTTAAGCCGGCTGGAAAATGATTGAAGCCCAGATATCAGGTCCAGATTAATAACAATGCAGATTCTTTCTTATAATTTGTCAACAATCTCTAAATACGTCACAAATGCACCAACAAGATGTGATAGCTAAATTCAAAGTAAGGATGAATAGAAGACTTATAAATGCGAAAGATGGATGCTGACAAAGAAAAAATGTCTAGCACAACACAGTGAACCAACTTTCCTGGCAGCAGACCTAACAATTGATTCAATAAAAAAACTCAACGGAAAACATTAGACCGATAAGTTATAAGACACTCGGAGATTAGAATGTCCGCCATGCTGATGGTAGGCAAAAACTGTTTCTCTCGAGTGCGTAGTATTAATTATTAGCTATTTGCAGAAATTCGTTCGTTTTCTTTTTATAATTAATTTTAACACTTATCATTAATTAATAATTTTGATGAATCATTTAATGATGTATTTCCCTGCATTGTTTACGACCTCCTGCCAACGATCGACTAAATGTCCAATGCCTCGACAGAAATCATTAGGTTTTGACCTGATCAATTCACCAAATCACGTTTTAAGGTCCTTATCGTTGTTTAACCAAAATATTAGAAAGCGATCGAAAAAAGGTTGTCTAAATAGGTTTAAATCGGGAGGAATGTTGTGGGTGTGTCAGAATTTCCTACCCAAGGTCATTAATTGCATGTTTGGTTATGTTAGCGACGTTGCAGGTCGATTATTGCCATGTCAAGTAATCACATTGTATCGTCTGTCAGGTTTTTTAGCTGAATTACTTCTGAACTAGTTCATTTGTTCAGCAAACATATTAATATTGACTGCTTGGTTGTTTTGAAGCATATTATTCTGTCGGTGATGAAGTCATCTCCGTATGCTGCACAAATATCTCGAGAAGTTTTGGCAGCTTTGTGACCGTGATTAAAAGCAAATAGAAACGTAAACAGTGTATTTAAGGAAAAATCTAGTTCTCCACGATGATAAAACAAGCCTGAATACAACAAAAATAACGCAAAAAAAAAGTGAAACTCGGTTCGGCTTCTCTATCCCACCCGGCATAACTACATCTCGCTGCAAAATATTTGATGGAGAAACTTTTTTCTAATGAAAAACCTGCTAAGTGATACCAAGTCAATATAAAGAGTGGTAAATATATATAATTGAATAACATTTAATTGTACTTTTTTTTTAAAGAATAAAGGTGATAAAAAATTGTAATTTTTTCTGACACAGTCAGTTATGTGCCATACCTGATACACGCTTAGGCGATGATATATTTTTCGATACATGACTGACGAGGCAGATTTTTTCCCTGCAGTAGGTTGTCATTTCTTTCTGCGTTAGATGAGATGCCGTCCAACTTCTGTCCTGCTATTTACCCATAACTGTGGGGAGAAGAAGAGGATTCATAGCACGTAAGTGAATATAATGGACTGGATAAGTTTTACAGAATAAAAAAAAAATGTTAACTATACTGACTTCTAACCTCCGACCTCACTGGAAATTTCTCGAAACGGTCCGTTTGAGGGGGCACAGATTATCTAGCTGGGAGAGTCCTCTCCTATTTTGCATCCGAAAAATAATGGAAAATTTGACGTGACACAAGA